>BLSH010275841.1:17200-43165 GCA_018402905.1 Glandirana rugosa | reverse complement strand
AATTAATTTCTGGGGTTTTTATTTTTTTTTTATTTTTTACTAGTAATGGTGGCAATCTGCGATTTTTAGCGGTACTGCAATATTTCAGCGGACATGTCGGAACATTTTGACACTTTTTTGGGACCATTGGCATTTATACAGCGATCAGTTCTATAAAATGCACTGATTACTGTGTAAATGCCATTGGCAGTGAAGGGGTGAAGGGGGTTACCTGCAGGGGGCGCTCTAAGGGTTAACAGTGTTCCCTGGGCGTGTTCTAACTGTATTTGGGCTGCCCTAACAGGGGAAGGGAAGTGATCACAGTTTCCACGTAGAGGAAGGCTGTGATCCAGCCCTTCCCCCCTCACAGAACGGAGGTCCGTGTCTACTTACACGGACCTCCGTTCTTTCACTCCGGGGGGGCATCGCAGGTGGCCGGCGGAGATTGAATCTGCCGCACCCGCTCCCTGGCCCTCCCCGGACACAGTGAGCGTGCGGGCGCGCCTCCGGTGGCGCGCGCGCGCTCACTGTGCGCGAACTCGCAGCCGCCGTCATATGACGGCGATTTGCGCAGAGGAGCCATTCTGTCGCCGTCAATTGCCGACCAGCGGTCGACAAGCGGTTAAAGGAATATTTTGGGGTTTTTTGGGGTTTATTTTCACTTTAACCATTATTAAAACCACTGCTCCTGAAAAAAACAATCAATTTATAAACTTTTTTTTCTATTCATACATGTCCCCTAGGGCCAAGGTTGTTAAAATTAGAGAGAGGGGGTGGTAATGTTGTTTTTATGGCAATGAACTTGCATACAAGCATTAAATGGAGGAATTCTTAAGCCACAAGTTTGATTCCAGTTGACATCCAGTGCTTAGAACATGTGATCTGAGAAGCATCTTCCCAGGCAAATAGAGCTCTGATGTGTGTAGATTTCCTCCCAATTTGTGAGAGTTGAAGTCGTAATTGCCTTTAATTGGGAGTTATTTTAAGGCACGGCTGGAGTAGATTTGGGAGGTATAGTAAATCAGGGCCATTGACTCTCCTAAGCCCTGTCTCTGCGAAGTACTAACACTGACTGAAGGAATATGGAAGAAACAGTGAAGGTCTATCTAGGACTGAACAAACTAGCACTAAACGGGGTGGGGGAGAGGACAAAGGGAGAAACAAAATCACATAATAAACAATGTGTAGTGGCCCAAAGTCATCATTAAATGTAAGCATGTTACAGAACAATAAGCTTATGCAATTCAATGCAACCCAGAAAAATACATATAAGTGGGACAGAACAAAATCATTGTACATTTCTTGCTAACATTATTCAAATGTACTTTCATTTAAATAAACTCTTTCAATAACTAATTTCCCATGGATTTAATTTATTTACTGTGATGTCTTTTTTCTGATATATATATATATATATATATATATATATATATATATATATATATTTCTTTTTAAGGAGAAATGTGCATCATTTTCTCTCATAGGGAACAATTATTTTCTGTTTGATGTTGAATTTGGAATATGGAAAAATACCCTGGGATCGCCATGCGTTTGTGGTCATAACAGTAATGCTCTAATGAGACCTATGTCTGATCGCAGCACTTACCATATGGATGTTAAAACAAGGCAGGCGCTTGTGGAACCTTCAATCAAATTCTGAAAGGTTATGAAACTCAACAATCATAGTAAAATTCTGGCAGCCATATTAATTTTGTAAACCACAGCACAAGGTGAAATCATAACAAAATATTAGACTGATCCACTAAGTACAGTACACCTATGCACACATTTGATATGTAATCATGGTTAAAGCAACCAGTGAGACTTTCTCTTTGACTCTCCAACATGACTTGGCCTATCACTATAATGGGATGGGCTGCCTCACTGGACATTTGGAATTGGTGGAAGTGGGAGAGCTAGATCAATCAAAAATTTGCATTGGCATAGTTGCTCCCAACATTTAAAAATGATTAAAAAAAAAAAGTGTGTACAGCCAAAAAGATATTATGGCTAACAAAGTGGATGTGGTATTATGGTGTATTGCTTGCAATGTGGCACCTTTCCCCTTGTGCATTGCTAGTAAAATACTGTAAGACCCATTGTTGTTGTCATTGGCAGCAATAATAACTCCTCCTTCATTGGTGTATAGAGGTAGTATTAACACATTCCTAGGTATTCAATGGGAGGAAAGATAGACCCCCCTCCCTTTACTGGTGTTTAGTGGCAGTGACATTTTGACATTAGTGATTACACAGTGATAGAGTTTGAAATGTATCCAATCCTTTCCAATTGCATACATTTGAAGGTCATCAGGCTCTTGATCTGACTCCTTTGAGTTGCGGAGCAGCACAGTGGCTAAAGGGTTGGCACTTCTGCCTAGCAGCACTATCATCGGTTTGAATCCCAACTGCGGCAATGCCTGCCTGGAGTCTGCATGTTCTCCCTGTGCCAGTTTCCTCTGAGTGCTCTGGTTTCCACTCACACTCCAAAGACATGCTGGTAGGTTAACTGTCTAAATTGGCCCTAATATGTGTATGTATGAATGTGAGTTACGGACCTTAGATTGTAAGCTCCTTGAGAGCAGGAACTGATGTGAATGTATAATGTATATGTAAAGCGCTGTGTAAATTGATGCCACTATATAGGTACCTGTAATAAATAAAAAAATAATCTGATGTATTTGAGTTGGAACAGTTTGTTACAGCTCCTGCCATGTTTGTCTTGTACAGGGCACAGCTTCAAGCCTAATTTATGGTGGCTACCTTCACAGGTAACAGTAATAATAAATCCTTTTTTTAATTTGGGTTCAGTGGCAAGAATAATATACTCACCTTCATTGGTGTTCAGTAGCAGTAATAATAAATCTTCCTTCATTGATGTTCAGTGGCAGTAATAACAGTCCCAATTCATTGGTGTTCAGTTGCAGTAATAATAACTCCCCTTAAAGTGGTTGTAACCCCTCACATATACCCAGTGAAGGGACTATACTCAGGTGATACACAGAGATGAAACAAATCCTCCTACATAAGTTGTATCTGTTTATCGGCAGTACTCTCTTATCTACATCTGTTCAGAATGCTGACTTTTTTAAGTTTGCCTAAGAGTTTAGAAAAAAGAGGGTGGAGAGCTGAAGTTGCACTCTGCAGAGCTCAGTTAGGAGAGATCTGAGAGCTCATTGGAGGGAAGGGACACACCCCTCTTCATACAGCACACCAGAACAGAGCCGAGGCTGTCATTCAGCTGGAGCTCCCTCCCCATCACCATTTTTCTCTTGGTGTCAGGAAAATTTGTCAGAAGTGACTCCTGCTGATAGCAGAGGAACAAAGCAGCAGAGAGAAATTACACTTAGTGCTCTGGATTTAGACAAGTACACACTATAGAGGGATATGCTTTTTTGATATTTTTAATGTCTGAGGTTTACAACCACTTTAGTTTGGTGTACAGTGGCAGTAGCAATAACCCCCTTCAGTGGTTTTCAGTGGCAGCAATAATAAATCCTCCTTCTTTGGAATTTCATGGGTGCAAACGTAAACCCCCTTTATTTGTGTTCAGTGGAAGTAATATTAACCACTTCTCTTTAGGCGAACGTCAAATGACGTCGCTGCCTTTGAGTGGTGATTTTACTGTAAATATGAGATCTGAGGTCTTTTTGGCCCCTAGATCTCATATTTAAGAGGTCCTGGCATGCTTCTTTCTATTACAAGGAATGTTTATATTTCTTGTAATAGGAATAAAAGTGATCAAATTTTTTTTTTAAAAAAAGAACAGTGTAAAAATAAAATGTAAAACGTAAAATAAATAATTAAAAAAAAAAATTAAAGCGCTCCGTCCCCGCGAGCTGCACGCAGAAGCGAATGCATACGTAAGTCCCACCCACATATGAAAACAGTGTCCAAACCACACATGTGAAGTATCACCACGATCGTTACAGCGAGAGCAATAATTCTAGCACTGGACCTCCTCTGTAACTCAAAACTGCTAACCTGTAGAATTTTTTAAACGTAGCCAATGGAGATTTTTAAGTTTGTCGCCATTGGGTATCATTTTTACTTGGCGTAACATTATCTTTCACAATATGGAAAAAAATTGGCCTAACTTTACTGTTTTCTTATTTTTTAACTAAAAAAACTAAATTTATTTTTAAAAAAAGCACGTTTGGAAGACTGCTGAGCAAATATGATGTAACATAAAGTTTTACAATGACCGCCATTTTATTCTCTAGAGTGTTAGAAAAAAAATATATAAGGTTTGGGGTTCTAAGTAATTTTATAGCAAAAAAATCTGTTTTTAACTCGTAAACACCGAACCCAAAAAACAGGCTCGGTATTGAAGTGGTTAAATCTCCCTTCAATTGTGTTCAGTGGCATTCCATAGGTGCAAAAGTAAACCCCCTTTATTGGTGTTCAGTGGCAGTAATAATAAATTCCCCTTCAATTGTGTTCAGTAGCAGGTTGGCTGATGTGGCAAATATCTCTGCTTTTCATTTGGCCATTTTTTATACAGGAGCCTTGTAATTTAGGACTTTGTGCTTAGAGTGAAGTGTTAATCAAAAACATCATAATGCAATTTTCCTTGTAACAAAGAAGCTCACATAAGGCCATTAAAGCGTTTGAAAATTTAGACTATATTACCTAAACACCCGTTAGACGTCATCTCTTCTTTGTCTCTCATTCATTCCCTCTCTCGCTCTTTCTCTCTCATCCGTCTTTGAAAATAAGAAGGAAGTTGTTAATAAAAATTGAAATTGGGACGAGCAGCTTGTAGGCTCAGATCGTTTAAATTACAGTCTGTTTAGCTCCCGTGTCTGTTCTACTCAAAGCTGATAAACCAACAGAATGTCTGGAAGGAAATAATTCCAGAGCAAACATGAAACAGAATGAAACCATGTTAGCTATATGTGAATTCCAAATCAATATGATGTTTAATGAGGAGAAAAATGTAATCTGATTTCATCACTCTTCTGTATAATCAGTGGATGGGCACCTTGGGAGCAACAAGCTGCAGCCCAGGGGCCTGTGTCCATTCTGTTTCCAGGCTACTTCTCCATACTCTTTGGAGAAATTCCTTTCCTTTTATAAGGTGGTAAATCTCTAGGACAAGATTCGTATTGTTTCACCATATCGACTGACATTTTATGGTATACAATCTTAAAATTAATGTTTATTTTGGTATTGTTCTTTAAATTGCTCTTAATTCATACTAGTGGACCTATAATGAGTACCATGGTAATAAATTGGCAATATAGAAGCCATCTCCTGGTGCCTGCAGCAATCTTCCATTTTTTCAAGGCCCCACAGGGGCCTCAAACTCCAGCTTGCAATAATTGTGCAAATTGTCACAAGTAAGAAAATGATACTTTGGCTGTTTTCTGCATCTTGCCATTGGTCAGTGAGCCTAGCCATCACACCAAGTGGCCAATAGCAAGATGTAGCTGAAGAGGGAGGAGGCTGGCCAAAGCACTGACTTCTTGAAAAATAATGCAGATACCTGTATGTGCCTTTTATCATATTTGTATGTCGCCTCATTAACATGAACCATCCTACATGTTTGGTTTTCTCTTTCTTAATTTTCCATTTAAAGCTAGCACTCAGTGTCATCCCTGATGCATAAAGGGATCGCTATACACCACCATTTTCCAAAGTTTTTACTTACCGTTGAGCTGCCCTTAACGTTGCTTGCAATACATCTCTGCATCAGGCACTCTGGACTTGCTGGAAGTATATTTGAAAGCCAGGTGGTAAGACAGCAGAAGCTATGCAGGTGCTGGACAGACTTCTTCCAGGATAAACAAGGTGTACCATCCACAAAAGAGCATTGAGCTGTTAGCATTCTCACTCTTAAAGTGAACCATCGCTGCATCTGAGCACCACAAGCCAAAAACTAAATTTAATTCATTTTTAATATTCACAGCTAACTACCCAATCCATCCATGTCTCCGTGGTTTATTTTGTTGAGAAACCACTTTGAAAAACTTCCCCTCGCATTTCTGGCTGTGGCCATCTTGGGTAAGAGCAAAGTATTCATGTAGCATTTACTTCCTGAAACCCATCTGCTCTTAGCTCAAACATGCATGCAGAAGAGTGTGCTTAGCTGAGAAAACCCCTCCTCCTCTCCTCCCCTCCTGAAGACTCCTGGCATGAAAGAAAATGTAAGAAAAAAGTTTAAAACAAATAAATATAATATACATTCCTAGTTATTTACTAATGCTAGCAGCATGAGGATTAAAATAATCAATGTTGATTGGGAGAGTGAAGTTCTGCTTTAATCTTGTATACTGTATATTGTAAAACACTGTGTCAATTGCTGACGCTATATAAATCCTGAGCAAAATGATTGTGTAAGTGTCCCTCTTATCTAAGCAATATCATGCTCAAACTCCAACAGGTCCTCCCACAAACATTTGTTCCTCCACCAATGGAAAAATCTTGCACCCATTAAAAAAAAAAAACAAAAAAAAAAATTTTTTTACAGGTATCTTTAGTTTTGTCAGGTTAGATGCAAACATATATCCTCTTCACATCTTCCTCCTATGGTGGTGGACCTTACAGAGTACCTCATATTGACAGAATTTGTGTGCGAACCCAGGACTAGAGGCTTGGCACTCGGGGCTCACAGGGAGTGGATAGAATGATGCTTTGCATCATTTAACCTGAAAGATAAGTTGCTGAATCAGTGACACTGTGGGGGACTACACCAGAGATTTCACAAGCTTAGCAACCTGGTTCCTTTTTTTTTTTACCATTACCTGGGAATCCAATGTTTTATTTTGGTCAGGCTAGAATTAGGTCCACAGTTTCAAACCAAGCTTATCCTGTGATAATTTTTCCAACTTCAGTGGCTCAGCAAATATGGTGATAGTCCTGCAATACATACAGATAATCTCTAGAGGGGGAGCCTACACATTTATAATTGAAACATGATAAAGAAAACAGACAATAACAAGCAAATACAAATAACATCATATCAAAAATTGCTTTACCATGATTTAAAAAGTGCAAGCAAAAAATTCATGATCAATTCTCTCAGTGTTGCAGAAATCTAATACCAAAGGCAAGGAAAGCCAGGTGAAATATTGCAAATAACAATGAGTTGGAAAATTCAAATATGCCCCATTCGGTGTCAGCGCTCTGAAGCGTGTCCAGTAAATAGCACGTTAAATCCATTACAATTTAATACCTAATATCATGTTATTTTATCTGATACTATTTGACAATGCAGGGGCCTGCATATAATTGCAAATACCTTTAATACAGAAACAGCAATATCCCGCTTCAAGGGTTTTTTTTTCCAATCATGCTGAGATAAAGACATAGTGAACTTCCCAGAGTAGCAATCCATGTGTGCCCAGCCAGTCCTATCACAGCCTAATGAGCAACCGCTTTAGAGTTTGTAGTTTGTTTTATTGTTATGATTATTAAAATCAGACACTCGTGTGTGATTTGTGCTTCTCCTAAGATCCATTAGGTATGTGGCTGTCATTTACATTCTGAGCGATGTACCTAGGGGCACAAAGTCAACCACACAGGAGTATGTGTGTATTAAAACAGCAATTAAATGCTATAATGGAGAATAAAAATGAAACAGGATTTTCCTCTAGCAATGGTCAGTATGATACAATCAATTACAGATCGACCTTGTAGTTTTAATGATTGCCCGTCTTTTTGAGCATGGTGGTCCTGAGTTCACTTCCTACCTGAACCATTTATGTTTTTGTGGGTTTTCCCTGGATGGTCTATTATGTGTATTTATAGCTGTGAAGGATAGTGGAATGTAAGCTTTTTTTTAAAAAAAAATCATGATAATGCATTATCATTTCATTCATACCCAACATTTCATTCATTCATTCCCAACATTTCAAAATATACAGTTAGGTTAGTATAAACACGTAGGCTGTCTGTCACTACATTAAATAATATTGTAAAATGGGACAAAGACAGCGAAGCTTGAAAAGAGTATGGGTTGCCTATTTTATATCATTGTTAATATAAAGTGTATCTAAACTCAGGAAGAAAAATTTACTTTATTGCAGCTTAACAGTCCACAGATGTGATTGTGAGTGGGTACAGTGTGGTGTGGCAGCAATAACACACACAGTCCAGAAGCAATTAGTAGAACTTGCATTAAAGTAAAGGCAAAACATTTCACAACAAACCTTGTGGGAGAAGGCCCAACCAGAAACACTCGCGGATGCCAACAGCAGGTAGAGGAGCATCAGCTCAAGTATCAGCTATCAGCTGAATTGACAGCATCTGTCTGGAGGAGCAGAATGCAGCCTGGCCATTTTGTGCCCAAACAGGAAAAGGTCCAAGGAGATTGCGGAGCCCTAAACTTTCCCTATTTATCTGGAACCTTTCCCTGCCCCTAATACTTTCCCTTACAGACCGATGGCCTATCCCTACACTACCCACATGCGAATGCACACCAAGGGGCCAGGGTCCTAAATAGACTCTGCCACACCCAAGATGGCTGCCAGGGTCACATGGGCAACCAGCATCCAATTGCATCACTGTCCCAGTGACTCAGGAAACCATAGAGAAACCATGTTCCTCATGACTTCCTTTCCTTCTGCATTGCTGCTGTGGTTGAGCGCCACCTGCAGTGGAGACATCAGACTGCACATGCCTACATGGTAGCTGCATTCATTTTCTTTTTTCAGGGTTTGCTACCTTTATTTTCCCCTGTGGTCCTCCCAGTAATACCCTTCTTTTCCCAGGGGGCCAATGCTCATTAACTGTACTGTATCAATAGAGGAGCAGAGTAGTAACCCTAAGAGCTTGTTCACATGTGCATCGATACCCTGTGTTTAAGCAGCATTTATGCAGTGTTTTTAAAGCCTCATAACCGCGCTTCTATGCCTGACTATTACAACAGGTACCACAAAATGCAGTACACAGAGGAGTAGTAATGATGTATTGTGTTAAAAATACAGCATATTGCTTTCATGGAGCATCAACACTAATCAGCCGCCTCAATTATTTCAATGGTAACATGCCATAACTGCACCTATATAATTTATAGAATGTTAGTGAAGCATTTATAAAGTGTTAGCTGGGCAATAGGGGAGGATCAGCGGAGGTTCCTGTATCCCAGAATGCAGTGGGAAATAATAGAGAACTAGGACAGAGCAGTTCCAGTCACTTCCTGTCTGTACAAAGCAGCCATGTGGTAACACATTTTTCTTCTGTGCCCAAGCAAAAGCATCAACAAGGCAGCAATACTGACAGAGCCAGGTAGAAACTGGGGCACTGAGCATTATTGCTAGTGGCAAAGGTTTTTGTGTCAGCAAACTGTATGTGCTTGCAAGCGACCCTGATAATCTTTTCATGATCATGTTGAGCTGGACACTGCTAAGTGTCAAAGAGAACAAAGTATAGGAATCCATCTCGCAGAGAATTGACAAAAATGTCAGCTATCACAAAACAACCTAACCCCACCTCAAAGCAGATCATTTCTTCTACATCACTTCCCCTTTTTAGCACCTCCCACTAGAAAAACAACACTTTCATGGGCCTTTAACAAACTTTCTTGATGCTTTTTCAACACTTCAAAAATACAACAAAAACGCGTCAAAAACACCTCATAAATACTATAGGCGTGTTAATGGGATTTGCTTCATTCTTCCTATTCAACACAATTGTGAATGCGTGAACTATGGAACACTTCTTCCTTTCTTCTTCTTCATAACATTTGGGGAGGTGTTCTATAGTGCACAGAGAGAACTAATTGCAGTCAGCACAGGCAGAAGGCATAGGAAGCTTTCAGCTCACTAAATTTCTGGCAGGAACAAATAATATTTTATTGCACTTATCAAATACATTTAACAAAACCCTTTCAATGGCGTACTTATTAAAAGTAAAAACCCACCTTAATGCATTCTAATGGCCAGAACTCGGGCCAATAGAATGTATTAACACCAGAGGTGGGATGCACACATAAACGGCATGAAAGCGAAAAAATGCAGTATAAAGTGCAGTGTTTGCTGCTGCTAAATTCCTATAGAAAAAGAAAAATCATCAATAGAATACAGTGTGCATGAAGCCTTCGGATTAGAGTGTGGCAGAGGATTCTTAGATATAATGGGCAGGCTGATACTAAAATAATATAACAAAAGTCTGCACTGAATTGGAGTCAGGTCCACATTGGTAAATAAAAAAATAGGTATAACTTACTGTATACTTACAATACACTGTATACTTGCTATATACTGTAAGCCACTGTGCATTTTAACATTATTAAAGAATACCTTCCTTCTTCAATCTGAAACCAACTATGATTTTCTAAAATTTCCAGTAAGTAAGTACGTCATTGCAGCCTCTCACTTCTTGCCCATGCAGGGATCAAACTGAGATACCTTTTAAAAAGTATAAATAGCTAAAACTTTTTTCCTTTTTTTTCATTTGGATATAGTAGGGAGTAGTTAAAGCCTGCACCAGGTTGTTTTAGTGCCTGTGTCCTGCTTGGGAGATGTTTTTAACTTCCTGTCTTGAAGGTACAATAGAAAGTCACCTGAGCATTTGCCCTATTGAGAGATTTCCCCTCACTTTTTGTCCCCGTTAGAAACCGTAAAATATCGAGTTTCCTCTTACTACTGCCTCGGTGACATTGGCCACAGGACAAATAGAAGGACAAATCTCACCAGTTGGGACACAGGCCACAATAGAAACAGTAAGTCTGACACTTTTCCACTCTTTCCTTGGTTGCTAAGATACAGGTAGCCCCTGCCACCTAGAATTCTTGATTGCCAGATCAAAGGTGGCTCCTGGTGCCTAGTGTTCTTGGTTGCTAGGAGGCTGGTTGCTCCTGCCTCCTAGAATTCTTGGTTGCTAGGATGCTGACTGTTCCTGGTACTTAGCATCCTTTGCTGCTAGGACACGGGTAGCTCCTGCTGCCTAATCTCCTAGGTTGTTGGGTTGCAATCAGCAGTCACCAACTTCCAACAGACTGCATTAATTTTATTTGAACCAATGCTGCTAAACAAGAAGGTTGTATTCCTTACAATGATGTCATTCTAGCAATGCTGTTGCTGATGAGAACTCCCCAGTGAATTGCTATGCAAGACACAACAGGGAATAGGAATATTTTGCTGCTTGCATTTATAGTACCTTCTATAACATTGAGGCATTGCTCTCTGGCTGGTGACTTATACTCCACAGCTTTCCAAGGAGGTAGCGACACATACAAGCAGGTGAATGTCTTCCTTGCACATTTTAGCAATCCTGTTGCTGGCAAGTTCACGCCTGTGCTGTCTGAGCCTTAAGCAACCTAGAAATCCTGATGCTTAGCTTATCTCTTTATGATCTCAATCATTTGACAGCTATAAAATCACAATCATTTGATAGCTATAAATGTACAGGTGTACATATTCTAACACCTGGGCTAGTTTATAAATGTCCATAGCAGCAGCAAGGCAACTAAGGGGCCATAAGTGAGGAAATTAGTTCCTGTCACCTGAAATTAGGAAAATGCACATTTTAAATATTGTCGGTGTGCTTTTTAATTACCTGAGATATTTTATTATGTTAACTTTTCAAAATCTAGCTTTACAATGATGGCCATCAGAATCAAAGGCATTCCATGTGTATCATGTTTCAGGTACCGTAAGCTGGAGGGTTTTTTCAGCTTACAGGAGGTGAGCAGGGAGTGTAACAAGAATGGGTGATTTTGACCATTCAATGGGTTGATATCATGCAGAGCTGCAGATTTTTAATAGTGGAGTCACCCTTTAGCTATATAATGCTGTGGGAGAGAGTGAATCATATGATTTTATCTAAATTCACCTTGCATTATAAGAGAAACAAGCTTAATGCAATTAAAGACATTTCTGACAATAAAAAGACAAGCCTTTGGCTCTCTACCCAGCAGAAAGCAAAATAAAAGACACAGAGATAACCGGAGATAGAGAAAAAGCTTGAATGAGCAGAGACTGCAGAACTGAGAGAAGAAAAATATAAATCACTGTGGCAAGTAAAATTGTAAGCAACAATTTAGACATGGAAAAAATGGACGTTAAACATTAACGATCGGAATGGGACGTGTGTTCAGATAATATCGGGGAACTATTTGTCTCAGCACAGGACAGCGTCAGCCAGTTCCTTACCTAAATTTCTCCAAGTGTTTTCATCTATTGGGACTTTTTATCTATAAAAAAAAAATATTAAGCCAGGAGACAAAGCCAAGGTTTAGGTAGGCTGCAATTTGTGTCGAGAGATACCTCGCTCACTCTTTCTCCCCTGTAGTGATGAGAAAGCTAAGACATAAGAGGCAAAATATTGAGGAGAGCAAATCATTTAGATTAATCGCCCACTGTTTCTTGCCAGCAGTTTGGCTCTCTTTTCGCGATGTGCTCGTGAAAATCTGCTGACGAGGAGAACTGGACAACAGAAACCCTTTTTGTGCCGCTGAGGGCTTTAAACAAGTCTGCCAATCCACACAAAGTTTCTTATCTAGCATTCAGGAGAACTAAAACCATGTGTTAAATTATTTCTAACAGATTAAATAGGCAGTAGTATGATTTAGACAAACCTGTGCTTTGCCCATTTAGGGTAAAGCAATGAACTTGCTTCAATTCTCACCCTTCTCTCTCTAGCATGTACTTAACTTATTTTTCCATTGATCCCCCAATGCTTCATTCACCACTGGCAGCCAATGGAACTACTTGGTACTTATGGGTGTAGGGAACCTGCCTGAAAGTGGACCTTCAGCATGGAAAAAGACATTTTAAAGTAGAACTACAATTTTTTTAAAGAAAATTAAAAGTCAGCAGCTACAAATATTGTAACGGCTGAGTTTTAATAAACAGACACTCACCAGCCCAGGAGTCTAGCACTATCTTCACCTAGGATAGTTCTTCAATGGTCTCCGCATCCTCATCAGCGCCATCTTGATTGTGGGAACTGGCCCTAACTTCTTGCTCTATCATAGCCAGCTCCCCACTGCGCTTGCACAAGATCATGCTTGTGCAGTCAGTTAGACTAGTCCTACAACCTCCCAGGAGGTTGTGTCTGGGGAGGGGGGTGCAAACTTCCATTATTCTCACTCCCCATTATTCTTGCCTGAGCAAGAATGATCTGTCCTACTTCTGTTGCTTCCTGGAATATTACCTTCACATATCCCAGGATGGTATAGGAGCCCATTTACAGAGCAGCACATGGGCATAGAATGGTGCACGCCATTGGGGCCTAGCTGCCTGAACCCAGAAGAGGCAGCCAGGCCCCCCAATGACTAGGTGTACCAATATAGACAGTTCAGGACAACTGATCGGTGGACTACAGCAGAAAAACAGTAGATCTGTGGGGCAGGTAAGTATGCTTTCTGATGAGAGACCACCAGTGTCACAGTTAAGATGGTATGGGTGGGGGATAAAGCAGGAAGTGAACTTCCTCTTTAAGCTGGAGTGTCCCTCATTAAATTTAATGTTGTTGTAGCTAGGCTGTAGTTAACCTAACCTTTGTTTATAAATTCTGTGCTCTGTAGGTTTCTTATAAGCTCAGGACATTGATTATTTCTGCCTGCTGCTGTTGAGTTGTCTCCAGTAGTTAGTGTGAGAGATAACAATGTATGAGTTATAAATATTTAGCCATTGCCAACCGCTGAGGGTTTTGGGCCAGTGGTGTGAAGATAATAAATATTTGGGACAAACTTCCCAAAAGGTTTTTGTCATTCCTCTTGGTCAGGAATCGGCAGTGAAGAGGTCTTTTCTCCTTGGGTCCTGCCCCAGCCCTGAGGCTTGTACTAAGACCCAAGGAACCCAATCTGCTATGCTAGAGGGTACATCAATAAGGAGATAGAGCAATACGATGGCTACCTGTATTGAGCTCCTTTACAAAAGTCTGGTATTCTGAAGAGTGTTCTGGAGACCTTGGGAGAAACTGCTGCCGACATTGATGTTGCATGAATATCTCACTGTTCAACATATTAAGGTACCTGTGACTCCTCACATAAGGCATAGAATCTGCTTAGAGAACACGTGATCTTCAATATAGTGACTGCACTTATAGTCTCAAGCAACCTATTTAGCTGCTCTTAAAGGACCAGTTACTATTTGGAAGCTGCTAATAAAGGCCAACAACTATTACTAATCATTACTCGAAGCCAAGAGATATTTTGTACTTTTTTGGGTATCCTGTGTCCCAAACCCTCTCTCCAGATTTTTTTGAGCATATAAACTATAGACAGGATTAAAGGGACTGTCACCTATTTGCTTGTTTTGCTCCACCTTAGGCAAAGTATCACGTCCTGAAAGGTGAATGCTAGCCTGCCACACTACTTTGGGGGTTGATCCTACATGGTTCATAGAAGATAACTGCTACACTGTTAAAAACTCATTATATGTAACAAGAAGGATTAAGTAATGCCGATTTGTGGTTTGCCTTCCCTTCCAGCAGCTTGAGGTAAAGTTATAATCTCACATTAAAAATATGTGCTGCAACACTTCATTTTAATTGCATCTGCACTTACAGTTTTGCCCGTTGAGCCTGCCAGTGAAGTCCACCTAACAAAGCATTTAATGATGGTCTGGCAACATAGCTGTACTGCTCCTAAAGTGTAGTATGTAGGCAGTGGCTCCTTGTATTAGCAGGGTATTGCATTATGCGCTAGGAGCTTCTTGGCTGAAGAGAATACATTACTTTTATAGAGGATATCTTTATCATGGAATTTTACATCATGGAGACAGACAGGAAGCAGAAATACACAAGTACACACTTAGATACAGACAATAAATCCTGTTAGTACTTTGTACCATAGAATACACACTATAATACTGCAGTGCCACCTGCTGGATAGAAAGGTACAATGCATATGTATAGTTTAGTTTATATAACTTGTTGTTGCTTTTCCAACACCCCTTCTCAACAAGTTTTAATATCAATTAAATTACTAAGGCGTGGTGGGGGGTAATAAAGCAAACTTTCATTTTTAACCTGTTAATAGGGGCTGAAAATCCCGCATTCAAAACTACTGTCCACGGTGAATCATAACATACACACTGAAGAAGAAAAAACACAAGAAAATCAAATGTAGTGCTTGCCCTAGAAGGAGCCGCTGGATGTATTGGGTCCCCTGTTCCTGTGCCAGACATATCTGATGTTTTTGACACTTTTTGGGACCAATGACATTTATACATATTTGAAAGTAGACACTGATTACTGTATAAATGTCATTGGCAGGGAAGGGGTTAACACTAAGGGGGCAGTGAAATAGTTAAATGTGTTTTAACTGTGTGGGGGTGGGGCTGACAGGGACATAACAGATTTAACTGATTCCGATCACAGGGATCAGTAGATCAGTCATGCCCCCCCCCCTCACAGAGCGGGGAACCGCCGTGTTTACATCAGCGGTTCCCCGTTTTGGCTCTCTATGAAGGGATCGCGGGTCTCCAGCGGACATCGAGTCCGCCTGACCATGGGCACGCTCACGTGGCGTGCGTGCGCCGCCGAGAGCGCGCCTGGCACAACCTAAAGGGGAGGACCTCTATTGATGGCCTCCCGGCATTTCAGATCCCTGCCGTAGCCGTCAATCGGCTATAGCACAGATCTGAAGTGCTTAATACTGCTTTAACATGCATTAATATACTGTTACTATAAAAGAAAGCACTACATACATATTTGAGAAGCACACCTGAAATGCATGCAGTTTTATGTGAACATGCACATAAGACCTTATTGGAAAGGCACAAGGGTCCAGCATTCTCATTCACCATCTATCCCAGGTCACACCTAGAAAACACTACCATTGTACTCTAACATAATGTGTTCTGAGACAATTTAGTGCTTTCCAGTCCCAGCTGCACAGTGCTGCACAATGTGTTGCCATTTTTAAGAATAAAGGATAATGATAGTGGACAGGGGAAATGTTTAGGCCACCGGTGACATTACCCACTGGCTCACAGCCTCTGTAAAAGATGGAGCCATTTCAGTTGTATTTTTACTTTACCATTTATATGATATGTGGCCCCATTTGTACCATTTAAGGAAAAAAATGATCACGATGAAAAAAAAATATGAAAAAATAATGTGTTTTTGAAGCTGGAAGTAATTTCATAGCCACAGCAAGAAGGCGTATACAAAATGGAAAGTTACTGAGAAAGAGGTAATAGGAAAACATGCTTCTGCATTGTACAGAAAATCCAAGCAATGTCAGCAGTGTCAATGAGTAATGAATTCGCATGAACATCTTACAGGCAGGTTTGTGAAACATGCTTTTTGATTGGTTGCTACAGAAAACTATAAATTGCAATATGTTAGGACAATGTCTGATAAAAAGGTGCAATTGCAGACAGATATCAAAAACACAATTTAAACAAGTTATAGTTTCCTTAAAACTATAAACATAGGGGATTATTTACTAAAGGCAAATAGACTGTGCACTTTGCAAAGTGCAGTTGCACTCTGCAAGAGCAGTTGCTCCAGAGCTTAGTAAATGAGCAAAAGCTCTGCTGACTTCCATCATCCAATCATGTGCAAGCAAAAATGTTTTTTTTTTTTTTTTCTTGAACGTGATTGGGTATTCTTTGCAAAATGAAGGTTTACCTCATTTACTAAGCTCTGGAGCCACTGCCCTTGCTGAGTGCACAGTCTTTTTGCCTTTAGTAAATCAACCCCATAGTTTGCATTTTACATAGAAGTAGCATAAATATCTGAATCTGTCTTAATAGCAGTCTGCAGTAATTCTCTGCATGACCTCATTTGATATAGGAGATGTAAGGTTAGCACTCCTAGCCAATCAGAATTCTACACTGTATTGCTAGTAAATCACTTGAACATGCTTTTAGGATGAGAACAAACAATAAAGTGATCTCAGGGTGCTGCCTCCTCTTCATCCAGATCTAGGCTAGGTTCAAGTCGGTTGTCACTAACCGGGTTGTGCTTTCTGCCAGGTATGTCTGGACAAGGCCGTTTTAATTGCAACATGGGCGTGGGTGTGGCTATATTATTCCAAATATGGAGCGAGGCTTTTTAGTCTTATTAGAAACAACAAATAAACACAGCCAAGGAATTATCTCAAGTTAAATTCACTCACTATAAATACTGTCCCGCCCTCTCTACACACTGACTAGTGTTAACTACCTGCACCACCGAGTAAGATGCCTGTGTACACAGTACTGCAGGAAGTCAGGACTCAGGAAGCAGCTTTCCCAGTGTACAGCTCTGCCCATTACTGCCAGCTCCAGCTCTGTAGTTCAGTGTTTAACCATTTGCGGACCTCCCACTATAAGTATACTTCGGCAGGACGGCCGCTCTGTGCCAGATCACGTACCTAGTATGTTACCTGACACTTTCGAGTCAGGGGTGTGCATGCGCACTGCTGGCAGCCCACTCTCGCTGTGATCACACAAAGCGGGAGCCCAGCGGCGGGTACCATGGACTCGATGTCTGCCGGCACCCTCGGATTATTTAGTGCACAGGCAGAACAGTGATCTGCCTATGTAAACAAGGGAGATTGCTGTTCTGTGAGGAGGGAAGGCATTGATCCTGTGTTCTTGCAAAGCAAGGACATGGATCTTTGCCTTCCTTTAGTAAAAACACCTCCCCCACAGTACACAAGCACTGGCTAGGAACACATTTAACCCTTTTATTGCCTCTGATGTTAACCCCTTCCCAGCCAGTGCCATTAGTACAGTAACAGTGCATATTTTCACTGGTCCCCAAAAAAGTGTCAGCGTCCGGTTTGTCTGCTGCAATATCGCAGTCCCACTATAATTCGCTGATTGCCACATTACTAGCAAAAATAAATGGATAAATAAAGATATCTAAAAAAATAATAAAATAATAGTTTGTGGACACTATAACTTTTGCGCAAACCAATCAATATATGCTTATTGGGATTTTTTACGAACACAGACTACATATTGGCCTAAATTTATCAAGAAATTCGATGTTTTCCATTTTTTTATTGGATATGTTTTATAGTAGAAAGTAAAAAATATAGTTTTTTTTTTTCAAAATTGCCAGTCTTTTTGTTTATAGAGTAAAAATAAAAACCGCAGTGATCAAATACCACCAAAAGAAAGCTTTGTTTGTGAGAAAAAAAGGACATACATTTTATTTGGGAACATCGTCGCACGACTGCATCGCTGTCAGTTAAAATAACAAAGTGCAGTACCCAGGTCAGCCATCTGAAATTTTGGGGCCCCTTACACAGCTTTAGACCTGGCCCCCCCATCTGACCACCAACATTCCCCAGGGCCCGCCCACTGGACTGGCCATCTCACCACATCTGCCCACTGGCCATCCCACTAAATCCACCCACTGGCCAGGGGTGTACCCATGTTGCAGCCACAGTAGGAATTATACACCCTGCAACACTTACCAGGTGTAACCTGCCAAGCATGACCCATTCAAGTGAAGTGAAGTGTGCAATGCATGCTAGTGTGGGATCCAAGGGATTAAAGCAGGTGGTGAAAAGGCAATAAAATGACTCCTCACTGCCTGCTTTAGCCCCTTGGTCACTGCACAAGGTTGGTATATTTCTTTTAAGTGTGACAGGATGTACAATTCCTGTTGCAATATGTGTAGTGGGGTGCAGATGCGGGTGGTAAATAACAGGGCTCATCTATGGAGATTTTACCTCCCCAAACTGGAAATGTAAACAAGTTCTTACTGGCCTGAGCCCCCTATCATAGTTGCCTTTTAGGGGATGTCCTGGGAGAAGAACAGAGAGGGACACAGTACGGTAAGGACAGAGAGGGATGCCGGGGACAGAGAGGGACGCAGTACAATGAGGACAGAGAGGAATGCCGAGGACAGAGAGGGACACAGTACGACAAGGACAGAGAGGGATGTCAGGGACAGAGAGGGACGCAGTGTGACCAGGACAGAGAGGAATACCAGGGACAGAGATCAACACTGGGCAGACAGGGACAAAGAAGGACGCCATGGGGGGAAATCAGAGAGGGACACTGTGGGAGGTAAGGACGCAGGGGGACACTGTGGGGGGCTAGGAGGATGTAGGGGGGACACTGTGGGGTGGGGGGGACACCGTGGGTGGGGAAAAGGAGGACACTGTTGGTAATGAAGGACACAGGGGGTCACCATGGTGGGGGAGGACACAGGGTGACACCATGGGTGGGGAAGGAAAGGGCATCATGGGGGTCGAGGACACAGGGAGTCACCGTGGTGGGTGGAGGACACAGGGGGTCACAGTGGTGGGTGGAGGACACAGGGGGACACAGTGGTGGGTGGAGTACACAGGGGGACACTGTGGGTGAGGGAAGGGAGGACACTTTTGGGAGTGGAGGACACAGGGGGACACTGTGGGGGGAGAGTATCCTAGGGCCTTCTGTGGCCCTGTTGTGGCCCTACATCTTTACTGGCTGTCGCTCTACTTGCCCCCCCCATGCCGGCGCTGGTGTCCCTAGACTCCAGTAAAAAAACAGTGCACGGGCAGCACAGGCTCACCCGATGCTTGCAATAAGACCTCATGCCAAACCATAGGTGCTGCAGGTCCCAAACTTGGACCAGTTGTGGTCCAGAGGGCCCTCTCCGTGTGAACCAGGTTTGGTATTTTTATCACTTATGGTTCGGGAGAACGATGTCCCCAAACCGAGTGCCCCTCCCATAGACTCCAATTCCGAAATTCACCCGACAATTGCCGGTCAATGACTGCTCACTTTGGGGAACCAGTACGGCCGAACTATAGGTGCCAGAGATCCCAAACTTGGATCAGTTGTTGCCCAGGTTCCACTCTCAATGTGACCCAAGTTTGGTATTTTTATTGGTTATGGTTTGGGAGAACGTTGTCCCCAAACTGGGTGACCCCTCCCAAAGACTCAGAGGTTAAGTCCGAAATTCACCCGCCAATTGCTTGTCAATGACTGGTAAATTTGGGGACCCGGTACAGCCGAACCATATTGCCCAGGGGGGGGGGGGCTCTCTAAGTTACCCAAGTTTGATATTTTTATCTGCTATGGTTCGGGAGAATGGTGTCCCCCAACCCTGTAGCCCCCTCCCATAGACTCCAATGTTAAGTCTGAAATTCACCAGACAATTGCCGGTCACTTTGGGGACCCGTTACGGCTGAACCATAGGTAGTGGAGATTCCACACTTGGACCAGTTGTTGCCCAAGGGCCCCTTACTCAGCTTTAGACCTGCCCCCCCCCCCATCTGACCACCAACCGGGTGCCCTTCTCATAGACTTCAATGTTAAGTCCGAAATTCACTCGACAATTGCCGGTCAATGACTGCTCACTTTGGGGAACCAGTATGGCCGAACTATGGGTGCTGGAGATCCCAAACTTGGACCAGTTGTTGCCCAGGGGCCCCTTACACAGCTTTAAACCTGCCTCCCCATCTGACCACCAACATTCCTCAGGGTCCGCCCACTGGACTGGCCATCCATCCACATCTGCCCACTGGCCATCCCACTAAATCCACCCACTGGCCAGGGGTGTACACATGTTGCAGGCACAGTAGGAATTATACACCCTGCAACACTTACCAGGTGTAACCTGCAAAGCATGACCCATTCAAGTGAAGTGAATTGTGCAATGCATGCTAGTGTGGGATCCAAGGGGTTAAAGCAGGTGGTGAAAAGACAATAAAATGCCTCCTCACTGCCTGCTTTAGCCCCTTGGTCACTGCACAAGGTTGGTATATTTCTTTAAGTGTGACAGGATGTACAATTCCTGTTGCAACATGTGTAGTGGGGTGCAGTTGCGGGTGGTAAATAACAGGGCTCATCTATGGAGATTTTACCTCCCCAAACTGCAAATGTAAACAAGTTCTTACTGGCCTGAGCACCCTATCATAGTTGCCTTTTAGGGGATGTCCTGGGAGAAGAACAGAGAGGGACGCAGTACGGTAAGGACAGAGAGGGATGCCGGGGACAGAGTGGGACGCAGTACGATGAGGACAGAGAGGGATGCCAGGGACAGAGAGGGATGCAGTGTGACCTGGACAGAGAGGAATACCAGGAACAGAGATCGACACTGGGCAGACAGGGACAAAGGACGCCATGGGGTAAATCAGAGAGGGACACTGTGGGAGGGAGGACGCAGGGGGACACTGTGGGGGGCTAGGAGAATGCAGGGGGACATTTGCAATAAGACCTCATGCCGAACCATAGGTGCTGCAGGTCCCAAACTTGGACCAGTTGTGATCCAGAGGGCCCTCTCCGTGTGACCCAAGTTTGGCATTTTTATTGCATATGGTTCGGGAGAACGATGTCCCCAAACTGGGTGCCCCTCCCATAGACTCCAATGTTAAGTCCGAAATTCACTCGACAATTGCTGGTCAAAGACTGTTCACTTTGGGATACCAGTATGGCCAAATTATAGGTGCTAGAGATCCCAAACTTAACCCAGTTGTTGCTCAGGTTCTCCTCTCCATGTGACCCAAGTTTGGTATTTTTACCGGCTATGGTTTGGGAGAACCGTATCCCCAAACTGGGTGACCTCTCCCATAGACTCCAAGGTTAAGTCCGAAATTCACCTGCCAATTGCTGGTCAATGACCGGTAAATTTGGGGACCCGTTACAATCGGACCATATTGCCAGGGGGGGGGCTCTCTATGTGACTCAAGTTTGGTATTTTTATCTGCTATGGTTGGAGGAGAACGGTAGCCCCCTCCCATAGTCTCCAATGTTAAGTCCGAAATTCACCCGACAATTGCCGGACATTTTGGGGACCCGGTATGGCTGAACCATAGGTGCTGGAGATCCCACACTTGGATCAGTTGTTGCTCAGGGTGCCTTCTCTATGTGACCCAAGTTTGGTATTTTTACCTACTATAGTTTGAGAAAACGGTGTCCCCAAACCGGGTAGCCCCTTCCCATTGACTCCAATGTTAAAAAACACTAAAGTCTTTGTTGTAAGGGTCCCTTGAGGCACTGTGGCCCCTTACAACAGTACTGCCTGTACCCCCCTGGTGGCAGCCTTGGCCATATCCCAAAAAATAGCCTGGTCATGAAAGGGGGTAAATCTTCCAGAGGGCAAGTGGTTAAAGACAATTAGCTGTTGAGGCTGTACTAGAATACCATAAATAATAGCGGCTACCTTCCCCTGCCTTGCCACACTTTCAAGTCTAGGTGGCGCTGCTGTGCTTTTCCCTGCTGACAGGCGTGGTGAGTGTTGCTGCTTTCACATCTCCTTTAGTGCCTATAGTGGCAGAGGCTAAAGCAAGATTATTATGGGGCCCCCAATGCACCTGAGGCGCTGCCCAGAAGGGCCCATGCATTGAGATGGCCCTGTGCCTGGATCACAAGACTTACTTAAAGCTGAACTTCAGGCAGGAACAGAAAAATACCTTTGCACTGAGGCTCCCCTGAAGGGTTAAATGCTTGTGTAGGGGTGTCTCAGCCCTCTAAAGGCCTAATGGTGACCTCCAGAGTTAGGGAGAACTGAGATCCTTCTTCACAGTATGGGTTACTAGGCATGGTGGGCGTAATGTAAGTTGGAAACATGGGTGACGGTCACTTTTTGAATGCAGAAAGAGATTTATTGTCTCTTAACAAAACTGGGGGAGAGAGGGTTTAGGGCAAGGACACCCTTAGACAGAATAAAAGCAATTTGCAGACTCTGAGACAAAAACAGGAATAGGCAGACAGCTATACAGGTAGAGGGCCTTTAAGCTGGATGCAGCAACTGTATTTGTAAAACCAATGTCATGGTTCCTAGCAGCATCTCCTTCTCCTCCTCTGCAGAGCAACAACTCCTCCCTTCGCCAAAGGATTGGTTCACATGCTCTCCAACAACTTCAGTGCCCGCCTCCTTCCTCACGCGGCATGCCAAAACTTTAATGGAGTTTGCCTTAACCCCTACAGCGCTGGCATAGAGTGACAAAAGACCAGACTGACACTATCCCAAAAGCAAAAATACTCTTTGGTTCTTCCCCACATAATGTAGATGGATAATAACACAGTCTATAAGGAGCAAAAGGAAAAGACAGAAATGGCAGCACTCCACAGAATAAGTCCAATGCTTGAAAAAATTATTGTGAAATAGCCAGATGATACAGCAAATTGTAGACGCGTTTCCCTCAAATCACTCAAGCTTAATCATAATCATAATCATGGGAAACGCGTCTACAATTTGCTGTATCATCTGGCTATTTCACAATAAATTTTTCAAGCATTGGACTTATTCTATGGAGTGCTGCCATTTCTGTCTTTTCCTTACTTACATGCAGTGGCGAGCCGAGGTGAGCACCTACAGCTGTCCATTATTCCACTCGGTTGATTGTCTGAGCGGTGTATACTACCTTCTTGGATTAATAAGGAACAAAGATGTTACTTGCCACCTTCCCATGGAGCCAGACGAAATCCCGGTGTAGTTGCAATCCGTTGCTAGGGATGACCACTACAGAAATAACGCCTTTGCCCCACATTGGGCACCAAATATAGCGGTGTCCCAGACCTCTAAAGGCCTAATGGTGACCTCCAGAATTAGGGAGAGGTGACATCCTTCTTTCTGGGCTGCGAGGACTAAAAAAATTGAGAAATGCATCACTTAGGCAGCCGCCTTCTCCACTGCTCCTCTCTTGACCAACATTGAGAAATGCATCATTTAGGCAGCCGCCTTCTCCACTGCTCCTCTCTTGACCAACAGAAGCCTCAAAACAACATTTTCCAGAACACTGTAACCTACCAGAGCCAGGAAAAGCATTTGATAAACTCCACTTTAAGGTGTCCTCAAGATATGTCATCTTCTGCACTCTCTGTGGGGGCATGATGAGTTCTAAGACTTTCCCCTTGTAAAGGTGGTCAAGGAGGTTTGCAAACCAATAGTGATCCTTCTCCTTTACTCCACATATTCTTGGGTCCTTTTGCAGGCTTTGAAGCATGAGGGATCCCATGCGCCATAAATTAGTTGAGGCATGAATAGCAGACTCCTCTGTGTCACTCAGGATTATAGTATCTGGAACTGACTCCTCCCAGCCACATACTACTCGCAAGGGTTCTGGAGATGGAAAACCATCTCTTACAGTTTGACATATGACTTCCTCTGCTTTAATGCTTCCAAAACTGCTAGAATCCTCCTTCTCTATCTCCTCTTGTGTGTTCTGTGGCATAGGAACAATGGTATCTATATAAAGTGGGCCTTGAGAGGAAAGGAAGTTCTCTTCCTCCTGTTGCTCTGCCTTGAATGCCCTGTCCATAATGCCACGCAGAGTCTGCTCTAGCAGGAACACAACAGGGATTGTGTCACTGATGCATGCATTGTCACGGCACTTCTTACCATGGACCTGACCGTTGGTGGGTTCGTGCCTGAAACACCGGCAATAACTTTCAAAAGAGCAACTTCAGTCTACATAGTCCAGAGTGAATTCAAGGGAGGAGCGAGAAAGGATCCATGCAAACTACGGGGTACCTACACCTGCGGTGGCTGCAGATTTTGCAGATATATATGGCCCTTCCTGCCTACTAGCAAATGGGCAGCACTTCAAAGCTAGGTATTTTGCAAACTGCAAAACATTGGGTGTAGTGTATCTAATGCTATGTGACTGTGGCGGTTTCTATGTAGGGAAGACCAAGGTTGAATTCAAGACCAGGATCTCTCAACACATGGGAAGCATGAAATCTTGCAACCCAGAACTGCCCTTAGGTAGACATGTTGAAAATTTACATAATAGACATTTTCCCAAATTCACTCTTTGGTGTTGGATAGAGTTCATCCAAGTCAGAGAGGGGGATATTGGAATAAATATCTCCTCCAAAAAGAATTGAAATGGATATATACCCTTAAAGCTACAATTTTCCCAGGCCTTAATGAGGCAGTAAACTATAGACCCTTTTTGGAAGGGTTTGCCTCTGGAGGCATAAAAAATAAACCACCATTCCTTGGCCTTTAATTCCACCTTGGTCATCCCTGCCCAACACACATGATGGCTTCCAGTCCATGGCATATGCACGATTTCTATCATGTCTAGAATCCATTCCACAATACCAATTGCTATAATTAGCGCCTAGTTCCCATTGCTGTCAGGCTATGTCCAGACAGGGCATCAATTCATTGCCAGTTTGTCATCTTATTGACAACCAGCTATCAACAACTCTGTTCTCCAATGTGGAGCCGCCATGTTGGCGACAGCTGTGATGTCTTTTTTGTTCAGCCCTCCTCCATCCCACTCAAAACATTTACTTTCATCATTCTATCACCCTCACTATCAATTTCCATATATTTCATCAGTTTTGTTCTTGTTTCTGTTTGTTTTTGTTCATGTCATTATAATTATGTTTTACTTTCACTTCATTTTTCTCTTTCTTTATTTTTAGTTTTCTTTTTTTTTCTCTTTTTTCAAATAGATTTTAATTCAATTTTGAGACTAAAATACATTCAACTTTAGTATATTTGGTTAGAACAGGATGTTCATACATTCATACAGAGTATAATATATGAAGTTTCAGGTTGTGTGTACAATCAAACAGAGTATAATATATGCAGTTTCCTGACAGACTCCATGGCAGCCTACGTGTGGGTTAACCCCGCCCTCCTCACTCCCATAGGACCCCATTACCATAAATTTAGCCTCATGGCCCGCACCCGTGTTCCTTTTTTGTCCTCCTCCTAGGACTAAGCAGTTGCAAGCAAGATTTTAAGGGCAGAGGTTCCCAGTGGATAATGGGGTAAATCCTTGGGGCGGTGGTGTCCCCCCCAGCGCCCAGGGCCCAGCTACGGCGGGTGAGAGGCGGGTGGCCAAGAAGATCGGCGGGGACGTCCCCTAGAAGAACCGGTGGGCGGAGAGTGGGCGGCATCGACCCGGGACCCGCGACCCCCCCTGTGGTGGCGGGGTTCCTAAATGGGGTAATAGGTGACCCTTGGAGACGGGAATTTTAGAACGAACGTTGACGAATCAGGATCCTCCTCCTGTTTTTTCCTTGTGCCCACGCCCGGTACTCCGATTTAAATACCATTACCCCAGGATACCCTCACTCCTCCCGCCCCAATTGGGTGTGCATCCGACGGTACCTCAGACAGTCCTTTGACGTATATAATATGAGACAAACTAACATGTGTGTTGGACTTTGAAGTATATAATATGAGACATACT
>BLSH010275840.1:694169-705245 GCA_018402905.1 Glandirana rugosa | reverse complement strand
CCCGGCAAGCTATTTCTGAGTGACTTCCTGTTCCTGTGACCCCGGCTATCCCTTTGGACTTGTTGCTATCTGCCTGCACCTGACCCCGGCTTGCCTACGACTCTCCGCTTGTCTGATCCCTTGTACCGTCTCTGCCAGCACGTTGCCGACCCAGCCTGTACCCGACCATCCGTTTGCCTGATCCCGCTGTACCGCACCGCCCGCTAGTTGCCGACCCGGACTGAAACACTACTCTCCTGTTTGCATGAGCCACAGTGGACTTCCGCCTACCAGCTAAGGACTGTCCAGCCCTCGTGCCCCCCTGTGCTCCTGAGCTCCCTGTTCCCACTATCAGGGGTTCTCGAACCAGGGCCGCAAGAGAGGTTGCCCCCCGCATAAGCCAGACTCTACCACCAGGTACGTGACAGATAAGCTGTAATCTAGACATTCAATCAGATATGCTTGTTGTTTTCTCGAGAGGTCACTCAGATGTTTCATAACCCATTTCATACCTCTCGTCGCGTTTTGGTGTCCAATTATGATCCCTCTCCCATTTGAATTCCTTCTAGCAATTGAATAAGGTGCTTTGTGTCTCTTAAGTAGGCTTTGTTTTTTGTTTTTTGTGCTAGAGGTTGATCTACTGTATACAGTGGTCCATCCTGGCTCCTATGGACTGAATATAATTAATAATAAGGCATCCAGGTGGATTAACATTATCTTTATGAATTTTAGGGACTGTATACATTACAGGAATCCTGCAGACATCTGGGACAAAGTATCTCCCTTCTTTAGTGCTCAATATACTGCTTGTCATACCCTTGTTAACTATTTTCTCCAAATCTCTCTTGTAGGCTCTTGTGGGATTACTTTTCAGTGGAAGATAGGCTTCTCTATCTTCTAACTGTCTATCCAGTTCTGCTTTGTGAGCATCTTTGGGTGGATCATGATTCAGAGAATGCTATTCATTTTCTATATGAATGCAAAGTATTCTCTGATTGAATAAGGTGGAGAGTGTAGCTCTCCACTCCAATCAGAGAACCCTTTGCATTCTTTCAGGAAATACAAAGCACTCTCTAGATGGTGCCAGTGCCAAACACCCATCTCCTGCATTCAGAATGAAGCAAGGCAGCCACTCAGCATAGGACCTAGAAGCAACTTAGTTTATCCACAGTTGCACTGGTCCAAGTGGACCTATAGAATTCTTCTTTAAAGCATGTGTCTGGGCTTCCCTGCTTTTGTTTACTCTTAGCCATTTTTAACACATCCTCTTAAAGTGGAGTTCCACCCATTTAAAAGTCAGCAGCTACAAAAAATGTAGCTGTTGACTTTTAATAAAAAACACTCACCTGTCCCACGGTCCAGCAATGCGGCCACCCGAAGCCTCGCTCCTCTCCCCCTCCTCTCTGTGGCACTGGTATTGTAAGTGTGGGCGCCCTGCTGTGGCTTCACAGCGCATTGTGAATGACTGGGCATTCTTCTGGGACCTGTGACGTGTCCCAGAAGATTGCAGGGAGGGAGGAGGGAGAGGTGAACTTCCGCTCAAGGCGGTGGCACCAGGAGCAGAAGTGGGAGCTGGCTACCTGTGAAAAATAGGTACCCCCCCCCCCCTCAAAAAATGACATGCCAATTGTGGCATGTCAGGGGGTCACCGGCACTTAAAGCGGAAGTTCCACTATTGGGTGAATCTCCGCTTTAACAATTTTTAGTGTAGTGCAGTACACACTATAAACCACTATTTTCAGGCAATGAAGCATTAGACAAAAGCTCTCTGCTAAAGTATATGTTTAACGAAAAAAAGAGCATAAAATAATACAGTTAAAGTTATTTTTTTTTAAGTACAACACAAACCAATATTTTACTTATCAAAACATCTAAAATGTATTTCTAGCTACAAGATAAAACCTCAAGAATTATTATTAATATACAGGATTTCTATAGTGCCAACAGTCTGTGCAGCGTTTTACAAAATTAATGTTAGCATACATACTGTATGCCTACTAAACAAAATGGGAAAACTCAGTACTTAGTTTTGCATTTTTGGAAATTTTTGTGACAGTATAAACAGAGAGATTTGCTATGACCAGTGACATGTGCCTGTCTAAGTGACCTATTGTTGATCCTCTTTGTAGGGATGCAAGTTTTTCTGATACACACTTGAAAAACAGTTTCTCATGTGGATTACAGTTGTGATAGTAAAGATACATACAAATTGTGGCATCAGATAATTGGACTATCTGATATATTTATGTCTCAGTTTATTGATTTTGGCCCATTTACCTATACTACTGATTCAGCTATTAATAATGATAAGAAAACAGGATCCTGGTACTGCAGTACTCATCACTTATATTTAACCCTTTGTGGAGTTCTTTGCGGGATATCGGTCGAGAAATGACAATGGATTGAAATATACAACTGTGGCTGGTTTCACGTGGGCTATTATTATTCTTTTGTGTATACATACTATTTGAAAACAATTTTTCTAAAGTTATATATATCCTATTCTTGAGATTTCAGCTTGTGGCCAGTGTAGCGACGCCCCCGCCTTCAGAGGTGGTGTCCTCCAGAGTCAGGGGCAGCCGACATTCCTCCTCAGGGTGCAGGATACTAGGCATGGTGAGTGTAGTGCAAGGTGGAATGATTGGGTGCCAGTCACTTTTGAAATGACAAAACAAGATTTATTGTCTCTTAACAAGAACTGGAGGAGAGAGGGTTTAGGGTCAGGACATCGTTAGGCAAATGCAATGTGCAAACAGGCAGATTCCACAGACAAAAATAGAAATAGGCTGACAGTAATACAGAAAAAGGGCCTTTAAGCTGAATGCAGCAATCTGTATTTTCATAGCAACTGCTGTCTCCTATAGCAACACTTCACTTCAATACTTCACTGTAGATCTGCACACGTAACTCACAGTAACTCACTGTAGATCTTCACTCACATCTCACAGTATCCCACTGTAGATCACTCAAGCTTCACCCACGCTATCCCGCTGGGTCCCTGATTTGACTCACAGCCACCCTCTGTACTTTTCTTCAAGCTTCACCCAAGCTGTCCCACTGGGTCCCTGACTTGACTCACAGCTAACCGCTGTACTTTTCTTCAAGGTGCACCCACGCCTCCTGCTGGGTTCCCGAATGAGACTACTGAAGCTTTCTTACCTCTTCACTGTCCCTGGCTAGTGAAAGGGCTGTTCTGGTACTTCTTCAGACCTTACATAATTAGTCAGGTTGAAAAAAAGACACAAGCCCATCTAGTTCAACCTAAAAAAAAATAGAAAAATTATATATAACCATACAATCTCATATACAATCCTTCACCCACAGTTGATCCAGAGGAAGGCAAAAAACCCCAGCAAAGCATGATCCAATTTGCTATAGCGGGGGAAAAAATTCCTTCCTGATCCCCCAAGAGGCAATTAGATTCTCCCTGGATCAACTTTACCTAAAAATGTTAGTACCCAGTTATATAATTTACATCAAGGAAAGAGTTCAGGCCTTCTTTAAAGAAATCTACTGTGCTGGCCAAAACCACCTCTGGAGGGAGTCTATTCCACATTTTCACAGCTCTAACTGTGAAGAAACCTTTCCATATTTGAAGATAAAATCTTTTTTCCTCTAGAAGTAAGGAGTCCCCCCTTGTCCTTTGTGATGACCATAAAGTGAATAATTCAACACCAAGTTCACTATATGGACCACTTATGTATTTGTACATGTTGATAATATCCCCCCTTAATCTCCTCTTCTCAAGAGAGAATAAATTCAGTTCCTCTAATCTTTCCTCATAGCTCATGGCATAGACCTCCATCCTCTTTACACCTGCCTATGGTAACAGGAGTGGTTGCCTCTTTGTGGAAACTGCTTCTCCTTTACCGCCGGCACACGATTCGATTCTCCCCCAGGCAGAACCTCCTCAACTTGGTTAGGCCTCTGACTCAAAGCCTAACTCACTGCTGCTGCTTGGATTCCTGGATAAGCCTTGGTCAGGCCTAGCAGCAAAGTGCTCCGGAATAGGCCTCAGGATTCTGGCCTAGCAACCCAGAGCCATGCAACACACATCCACACAGGCAGCCGCCCATTACAACCCTGATTACCTGATTCCTCCCAAATAAACAGTCTACCTGATTCCTCCCAAATAAACAGTCTACCCCAGCATGCTCTGAGGCAAAAAGAAGCCCCTGCTGATTGGCTAAGATAAGGTATGTGCTAACTGTGATCCATCATTCTAATGTCAGAGGCAGCAATGCCACTTTGTGACAGAAGAGAGGAACTACATCAGACGCAGGCTTAAGGTAAAGTCTGTGGATCCCCTACCAATTAGCCAGGCTAGTTACCACCTAGCACAACTAAATTTGTTAGCAGCCCTGTTTAGGACCAGGTTGCTACACTAGAAATCAAATTTAGATGTTTTAATTTTTTTTTTCTTTTTAACTTTTTTTTTAAGTTAGTTTGTTATGTGTTATGTTGGTATGTATTAGTTATATTTGTAAGTGTAATGTTTATACCACATCCAAAGTGGCCATATTTTTTCCTTATGTAGCTAGGAGTCCAAAAGTGCTCCTTTAACATAGAGACATTATTGCCTATGAATGCTATGAAGTTTACCCCTAGTGTGGAGATTGTTAAATGTAATGGTCATGTGAGAAAAGCTGCCTTGTGGGACCTGCAGTGTCACAGAGGAAATTTGTCATTGGGCCCTGCAAAGCAAGGACTCCATTTCCCAGTGTGCAATGCTGTAAGTAAAGGCTCTTGGGAGGAACAATTCTTTGTGGGAGAAACTATTTAAGTGAGGGGAGGAGTTGGCTCCGGTCTCTTGGGACGGCGTGATCGATCAGAGGAGACCTGTGTGCCTTGTCAGCTGGAGTGATACTGAGTTCCAGTGAGTGATCTGTGGAACCAGCATATCAACACCTGAATCTGTTCCAGAGTCAGCGGCAGCAGCAGCTCCTACAGCGATCGATCAGGGAGAGCTGTAGGGAGTACAGTGGAAGTAGCTTTTCCCAAAGAGCAAGCGGATATCATCAGTTCCAGCGCTTTCAGCATCTTCTGAGCAGCCGGACCGCTTTTGTGTTCCTCCATCAGGGTGGTGAGCAGACGCAAACCTATACATTACAGTGCATATTTGTCTATATCATACAGGGAAAGACAGGCCTAACTCATACTGTGGATTACAATTGTCATTAAGTGCACAGACTTGCTGTTAGATAACAAATCACTTTTAAATCAGTGATCTCCAAAAATGACCTTGCATTAATTCAGTGAAGTTTGCTATCTTTGTGCCTTCTCTAAAGGATTATTGAACACAGTATTCAGGTACCTAAGCCGGCAGAAGATCAACTGAGCTTTGCAGCAGGACTGCTACCATTGTAGCTACTACTTCTCACATGACCTTATTCTCTTAAAGAACTCTCTGAATCAGAGCAGGAGAATGTATTCAGTCACATATTAATGTTGTTGGTTTATGTTTGAGAATATATGGGAACTGCTATAGAGTTATATTAACCACTTGCTTACTGGGCACTTAAACCCCCCTCCTGCACAGACCAATTTTCAGCTCTCAGCACTGTCACATTTTGAATCACAATTGCGCGGTCGTGCGACGTTGTACCCAAACAACATTTTTATAGTTTTTTCCCCCACAAATAGAGCTTTCTTTTGGTGGTATTTTTTTTTTAACTTATATCCAAAGATTATATAAAAAAACTAATTTATTCATCAGTTTAGGTCGATATGTATTCTTCCACACATTTTTGGTAAAAAAAAAACAATTGGCGCATATTGATTGGGTTGAGTAAAAGTTATAGTGTTTACAAACAATGGGAATTGATTCATGGCGTTTTTAATATTTTTCTTTTTTTTTACTGGTAATGGCTGCTGTCTGCAATTTTTATCGGGACTGCGATATTGCAGTGGACAGACCAAACACTTTTTACACTTTTTTGGGACCAATGACATTTATACATCGATCAGAGCTAAAAATAGCCACTGATTACTGTATAAATGTCACTGCCAGGAAAGGGGTTAACACTAGGGGGCGATCAAAGGGTTAAATGTGTTTCCTCATTGTGTTCTAATTGTGTGGGGGCTGGGCTGGCAGGGACATCACAGATCTCACTGATCCTGATGACAGGGATCAGTAAATCTCTGTTATGTCCCCTGACAGAATGGGGAACCGCTGTGTTTAAATTGGCGGTTCCCCGTTATGCCTCTCTATTAGGCGATCGTGGGTTGCCAGCGGACATTGAGTCCGCCCGACCCGCGGGCACGCTCACGCAGCGTGAGGTGAGCGTGAGAGCTCCATGGATGTCCACCCGGCAATTCATGTCCGCGCTGTAGCCGTCTTTTGGCTATAGCATGGATCTGTAGTGGTTAAGAATGTATACATCCTGTTGAGTGGTATCAATATACCTAGAAGTACTGAATATATAAAATTCATCAATGTTTATTGATTCAACATGTAAATAATCCTTATATTCTATATCTTCTCTGACTGCAGGATATTTGATTTCCCACTTCAGCCCCAGAAGGATTTCCCACTTTAGGACCAGAGCACTTTTTGCGATTCGGCATTGCGTCGATTTAACTGAGAGTTGCGTGGTCGTGTGACGTTGTACCCAAAAGGAAATTTGTGTCCCTTTTTTTCCCACAAATAGAGCTTTCTTTTGGTGGTATTTGATCACCTCTGTGTCACTTCTGATCACCCTATAAACAAAAAAAGAGCGACAATTTTGCAAAAAACCCAATATTTCTTACTTTTTGCTATAATACATATCCAAAATAAATATATAAAAAAACAAATGTATTCATCAGTTTTGGCCGATTTATATTCTTCCTCGTACTTTTGATAAAAAAATTGCAATCGGCGTATATTGATTGGTTTGCGCAAAAGTTGCTATGTTTACGAAGGGTGAGAATTGAAATATAGCATTTTTTTTTTACTAGTAATGGCGGCGATCTGCGATTTTGTGGCGGACATGTTGGACATTTTTGACACTTTTTGGGGACAATTGGCATTTAAACAGCGATCAGTGCTATGAAAATGCACTGATTACTGTGTAAATGTCACTGGCACGGAAGGTGTTAACACTAGGGGGCGAGCAAAGGGTTAATTGTGTTCCCTACTTTGTGTTTCTAACTGTGGGGGGGCTGAGCTGACTGGGGGAGGCGAGTGATCTCTGCTCCCATAAACAGGGAACAGAAGATCACATCTTTTCCCCTGTCAGAATGGAGATCTGTGTGCTTACATACACAGATCACCGTTCTGTCAGTGCGGCGGACATCAAGTCCGCCCCAACCGCTGATTGCCCCCCCTCTACACAGTGAGCGCACGCATGCTCACAGCATTCGATCAAGCGGCTGCCGTCAGGTGACGGCGTTTCACGTTATCGAGCCAGACTGTCACCGGTCTGGAGGCAGTTAAGCTAAATGGAAAGATTGATAATGTACATTGGATACAGTTGCTAAAGAAAATTTAAAGGGAAAATGAATATTTTTATTCACCAATTCCCATTATTTAACACAGTATTTCAGTCTAAGTTTACACTTTATGATCCTTTATTGTGACTTTAACTGTTATTATTGCATTTGAATAAGTGAGATTCTGCTCTAAAGTTTTATCTTTTGCAAATAAGTAAACATCTTGACCTTAGAAGTTTGTGTGGTCTTAATTACTATATCAGTGTGAACTAACAATAACATTGTAATATGAGTGAACCCAGTGTGGCAGGGGTGGTGGAGGACTTTCACAGTGTTGGAGACCAAGGGGGTAACACTACACTTATTAAAAAAAAAAAAAAAAAAAATCTGCAGTACATTTCTGCAATATATGAAAAAGGTTAAAATGCTAGGGGACAAGACAGTTGTTAAAACCATGTAACTAAAAGAAAGTAGTCCAAAAAGTCAATTAAAGAGTGGGCTGCCAATGGGCAAGCATGGAGATAAAAGCAATCACTAAGGGCAAAGCTCTTCTCAGGAGTGAAGCCTACTCTGGAGAAACGTAATAAGGGGACAGAAGAGCACCTGTAAGTGTAATATTTATTTAGTACAAGGGCAGTCAGCCAAATGAACACTCATATGATAGTATAGTATAAAAGGCTCATCTGTAGGTGACGATCCAACGGAAGGAGTCCTTGGCGCCTCCAATGCAGGATGGTAAGGAGACCGTGGTGTGACAGGGAGATGGCCAGCACATCTGAGTTGTTCTGTGTACCGTTGAGCGGATTGCGGCTAGGACCACAGACACCAGTTGGCGCGTGACGTCACCAGAGTGAAGGGAAACACAGCATGTTTCAGAGCATGCGCAAGGCTCATACAGAGCATGCGCGATCCTTTGTCCAGTGATATGGGAATAAGGGGGAGCCGTATTTAAATACCCAATAAATATTACACTTAGAAGCGCTCTTCTGTCCCCTTATTATCTTTCTGCAATACATGTCCATGCTTTGTCTCTTTTAAAACACTGCAAGTACAGCAAAATACATGTTGATCCTGCCAGAAAGCCAGTGAACTAGGAGCACACAGGATTTATGGCAGGATCAACATTTAGTTTTCTATATTTTAAACAAAATATATGGAAATTTGCATGTATTGCAGAGTGATATAACATTTATTTTATTTTGCCAAGACACTCTTTTAAAGTGTGCCTTTGCAAAATGCATCACTGCCTGAAAATAACTGTTTTCAGTGTGTACTGCATTGCACCGAAAAGATGTTGAGATGATATGTTAAACCCCCAAAAAGGTTTATGGTAAACAAGACCAGGGATGTGTGTGTATACGCACACATTGTGAGCTCAGCAGCAAGCAGTCAATTCATTCTCTAAAGACACTGCTAACCTAAACACAATTTAATGCAAAACGTAGAGAGGTCTTCTATCAATTTGACTGATGCTTCCTTAACATTAGGCTCTAACTAGCTTCAAAATGACCAGCATCAGCTTCCCTGACTAAATCAGCCTTACTGGGACAATGCCAACAATCAACACCCAATAGATAATGCAACTGAGTGTGGAGGTCAATCAATATCCAATATTGTATCAGAGACAGTAAGAGCAGTTGGTTCATCAATGCCACAAATGCTAATGATTAGTCTGATAGCAGTTTTTTTTCCAATACCAGTAGCGGCCCTGAAATGAAGATCTTTTCTTCTGGGTCTGTCAGTGGCGCATTAAGAAGACAAGGCTCTGCAGGTAGCTGAATTCACAGTAGGCTTGATGGAATTCTTTGGAGATAATTACAATCAATATAACAACTTTTAGGACCTTTTAGAACTTGATTGCTTGAGATAATTTAGGGAAAAAAATCTGAAGATGGTCACTCTTCAATATCTAATGTCTTGAGACATCATCCCATTATCTTTTCAATTGACTGATTTTAAGCCATATAATTATGCAGCTTCATTTTAGGTTTCCAGTATTTTTGTGCAGACATGCATTAAAAGTTGGTGTTTGTGCACACGGTTTGTTGATTATGATATATTGTGAGTTCCTTGATTTTTTTTTTTACATCAAAAATTAACTTGGATCTTACTAACAATTTTATGTAACATTTCTGGCATGTGCCACAGTTGCCAGAAACCCTGTCTAGCTCTATACACATGGATTTCCAATGCACCGTTGTTCATCCAGTCAACCCTTCTCACCCCCTGGAGACCCCCCAGTACTATTATTTATTTTTTAATTTTTACCTACCAGATTTTTCTGGCTGGTCATGCAATGGGAATCTACTGCAATGCAGAGAGTGGTACATCATCACATCAGCATTGGTCTCTACATCAACTCACTATAAAAGCAAGGAGCCATGGTGTTGCCCTCAACGGATGGCCCTATAACTACCTACACTTACAGGGTTTCTTCAGTTCCTCGGTTTTCCAGGTTGTGATTCTGGGCATCATTCAACCTGGAAAACTGAGAACATCTTGAGGTGGAAACATTTACTATGAATAACAGCATCTGAGCTGCTTTTTGTTCTTTATTGCTGCAGAGGGACCAGTTTTATTGAAAAAATAAGCCCCGAGTTGGACTTTAAAATAGTTTAGGCAAGAGAAAAACTTTAATCTGAGTTTTATAGAATCAATTACAGCCAGATTTATGAGACTTTTATAAGATCACCTGTAGAGCAATCAGACCAAAGTGGAACCTAGGAACTTAATGGATGAGTGGCTAGCTTTAGTCCAAATCCCACCCACCACCACTATCTGTATTAGGTGATATGTCCTTCTGTTGCCTGAATGAGTTTCTTCACAGGAATCCAAGAACCTTCTGACAAATTTGTTTCCTACCACTGAATTGAGCCTAGTGTATGAGTATGGTAGAGATATGAGATTATGGACACTTTTGGGGATAAGGTTAATGAATCTCAGTAGGGCACTGCTTAATATGTCAGTGATATAGAAAGTCATATATCAACATAACCAAATTAGGACTTTAGGCTAAATTACCACTTACAACATGTTGAACATGGGGTACTCTATAATGAGAAGGCAGGGTCAAATTTAGTATCTGAAGAAGGAAAATAATGAAAAATTTAATATAACAATTGTTCCCAGCCATCAGTGCCACAAACATTATAATGGATATACAGTATCCATTAACCTCTTAAAGAAACAACGTACCGCTATGTTGTTTCATGCAATAGATACTGTGGGCGAGTGCTGCGTGCTGCGGGAGAGCGCGCGCGGGTCTGGCTGACTTGGTGTCCGCTGTCCACCCACGATTGCTCCACAGAGAGGCGGATCCCCATTCTGACAGGAGGCAAAACTGAGATCTGCTCTCCCTAGTGATCAGGAACAGCAATCTATGTGTTGTCCCAGTGAGCCCATCCCCCACACAGTTAGTCGCCCCCTAGTGTTAACCCCTTCCCCGCCAGTGTCATTTATACATTGATCAGTGTATTTTTTTAGCACTGATCACTGTAATAATGTCACTGGTCCCCAAAAAGTGTCATTGGGGTCAGATTTGTCTACCACAATGTTGCGGTCCTACTAAAAATCGTAGATCGCTGCCATTACCGGTAAAAACAATAAAAAAAATAAAAAAAATAACAAAAATGGCCATTACCGTCGCTAGATGCTAAAAATCATCCTGGCGTTGTAACACCATCT
>BLSH010275840.1:644791-659015 GCA_018402905.1 Glandirana rugosa | reverse complement strand
TTTTAATATTTAAAGTTTTTTCCCTGTCCCCATTTCTTTGTAGGGCACTTGTCCCACCCTTACCCCCATTTTCCTTCCTTTTGCAGACCTCTAGGACCTTCCTGGGCTTTTTTACAGCATTTTTAAGAATTTTCATTAAAATTACCAGAACCCCGGACCCGAACCCGGACTTTTTTTGAAAAGTCCGGGTCTGGGTCCCGGACACCCCAAAGTTCGGTACGGACCCGAACTTTACAGTCCAGGTTCGCTCAACTCTAACCATCACCTCCTGTCTCCATCCCTTTGTCACCTCCTGTCTCCATCCCTTTGTCACCTCCTGTCTCCATCACTCAATCACCATCACCTCCTGTCTCCATCCCTTTGTCACCTCCTGTCTCCATCCCTCCGTCACCTCCTGTCTCCATCCCTCTGTCACCTCCTGTCTCCATCCCTCCGTCACCTCCTGTCTCCATCCCTCTGTCTCCATCACTTTATCCCTCCGTCACCTCCTGTCTCCATCCCTCTGTCACCTCCTGTCTCCATCCCTCCGTCACCTCCTGTCTCCATCCCTCTGTCTCCATCACTTTATCCCTCCATCACCTCCTATCTCCGTCCCTCCAACCTCTTCACCCTCCATCACTTTCATCCCTCTGTTACTCTATCCCTCCCTCCTTTCATCTTTCCATAACTTCATCCTTTTATCTCTTGCCCCATCCCTCCCTCCATCATACTGTCTATCCACCAATCCTTGTGCGCTAACACACAACACATGCATCATGACTGCTGCGGTGCAGAGTGCAACACCACACAGTCCACTGAGTCCACCTGAGCCTCCCCCCCACCATTCATCATGCTTCAGCCTGCCTCTCAGTCTCTTTGTGTCTGCCGAAAGATCCTCCTTCATATTATATACACCCCCTTGCACTTGCTCGAGAAGGTACTGGGCACTGCCACTGAGAGTCCCTCCCTGTCCCACTCCCTGCCCTGGCCTGGACTTCACTGGAGTGAGTGGAGAGAGACTCCTGTGGGCTGCCAGTGCCACTGCTGTGCTGCTGACCGAGTCTGACTGGAAATGGTCACGAAGTGGGGGCCTGCCTGTCTCTCAGAGTAGAGAATGTGTGCTGTGTGTCAGTCACGCACTCACTGTCCCTACTCTGTCCTTTTTGGCTGGCTTTAAGGAAGTACTGCACTCACCAGGGCAAGCTGCAGGCTCAGTCAGGGATCTGCCCATTGCTCCGCTCCGGTCCAAGTCCCCCAGGGCCCCGAGTCACACATGTCCAGAGTGACTCCGTCCACCATGAGGCTCCTCCGGCCGCTCGCTCGGCTCTACCTTTTTTTAGGCTGGCTGCGGTGTGGCAGTGGCGGGTCATCGTTTGCGCGGCATGTGGGCTGGGTGGGCAGAGGTACTAGCATTAGGAGGAGTGGTCATCCAGGTTAACTTGGCTCCAGATCAGATCTTCTCACTCAATGCTCGGGGATTTCCGGGATTGCCCATGCGCAGTTATGACCTGAGCCGATTGTTGCCATTTTTACTGACACTTTCTGGCTTCTACTGACATTTACGGACACCCTACATTTGACCTGTTTTTACTGGCTGTCCGTAAATCTACGGACGGTTGGCAACACTGTCTCCGATCCGCTCCAGACCCATAAAGTCTGACGGAGGAAAACCCTATTTTTCCATTTGTCTGCGGATCGAATGACAACGGACAGACGGTCCGTTGTCATCCGATTTGCCATAGGGGTGAGCAGAGCTTTGACAGATCCTTCTCTGCACAGTGAGCGAAGACAGACCTGTCATCCGTCGGAGCCAAACGGAGCCCGCTAACAGAGACGGCCATGTGAAACCGGCCTAATAAGCCAGGAAAGTACAAATACCCCCCAAATGACCCTTTTTTGGAAAGTAGACATTCCAAGGTATTTAGTAAGAGGCATGGTGAGTTTTTTTCACATTGTAATTTTTCCCACAATTCTTTGCAAAATGAAGATGTATTTTATTCTCACAAAATTGTCATATTTACGGGTTATTTCTCTCACATGGTATATGTATACTCACAACTACACCCCAAAACACATTCTACTACTCCTCCTGAGTATGACGATACCACATGTGAGACTTTTACACAGCCTGGCCACATACAGAGGCCCAACATGCAGGGAGAACCGTCAGGCGTTCTAGGAACATAAATTACACATATAATTTCCTGACAACCTATCACATTTTTGAAGGCCCTGAAGCACCGGGACAGTGGAAATGCCTACAAAATGACCCCATTTTGGAAAGAGAAGACCCCAACATATATTCATAATGAGTATCTTGAACATGTCATTTTTTTCCACGTTTTGGAAAATGTGGAAAGGAAATGAAAACACATTTTTCTACGCATATTTTACACATTTTTACGGCACTGATGAGGATTCACTGACAGGGTGGCATTGATGAACACTTACCGATGGCCACTGTATTGGCACTAATGGGCACTTTAGTGGCACTGATGTGGCACTGTAGAGCACAGATGTGGCACTGTAGGGAACTGATGTGGCACTGCTGTAGCAGAGATATGCACTGATGGGGCACTGTAGAGCACTGCTGGAGCACTGATGGGGTACAGATGTGCACTGATGGGGCACTGCTGGGCACTGACATGGCACTGATGGGGCACAGCTGTGGCACTGCTGGGCACAAATGTATCACCTCTGGGTACTGATGTGGCACAGATGTGCACTGATTAGGCACAGATGTGGCACTCCTGGATACTGCTAGGTGACAGATGTGGCACTCCTGGGCACTGATGTGGTACTGCTGGGCACTGATGTGGTATTGCTGGGGCACAGATGTGGCACTCCTGGGCATTGATGGAGCATTGCTGGGGAACAGATGTGGCACTCCTGGGCATTGATGGGGCATTGTTGGGGCACAGATGTGGCACTCCTGGGAACTGCTGGGGCACAGATGTGGCAATCCTAAGAACTGATGGGGCACAGATATGGCACTCCTGGGCACTGATGGGACACAGACGTGGCACTCCTGGGCACTGCTGGGGCACAGATGTGGCACTCCTGGGCACTGATGGGGCACTCCTGTGGACTGATGGTGCACTGTTGGGCGCTTGGAATAAAGAAAACAAACCACAATCAGCCTCATGCTGGACACGTGGGAAGCGCGATTCTGGGAGGACGTCATTGTACTCCCTCCCAAAGTTAGCCAGCCAAGCTGTAGCTGTCATTCGGTTATGGCCAGGTCAAGTGCTTAAAAACCTTTGCTCCTTTGACACACTGGGTTGACTGTACAAACATGAAATATCACAGAAAATCACTGAAAGTAACACTTAGTACCAGGCCTTTTTTCCCCAGAGAATAGGTGCAGGAATTCCTCCTCTCTGAGTTTATTCTTGTTTCTGCCCCATACCCATCTCTGAACACGGTTTCTTGATTCCACCCCCCACCCACCTCTCAGTACCGCCCCTTTTAGAGAATACAGAGCCAAGTATCATTTTGTGGTACTAAGTAATTTGTATGGGATTTGGTAATGATAACAAGAAAATAAGCAAATTAGATCCCTTGCAGCCAGCAGTAATAGACCCACCCCAGCAACAATAGATTTCCCGCAGCAACAATGGATCCTTGCAAAAAAAAATACCCCTGCAGCAACAATAGACCTTGAGCAGCAACAACAGATCACCCAGCAGCCAGCATCAATACAATGCTCCCTTAACTGCAGATCACTTCCAGCAACAATTGACCCCCCAGCAAAATAAGCCCCCCCCCCCCCCCCNACCAAGCAAACCAGCAACAAAGGCCTCTCCAGCAACAATAGAACACCATGCAAAAATAGATTCCCAGCAGCCAGCATTAATAGGCCCTCCAGCACACCCCAGCACCCGTTACCATTACATGGTACATTCAGTACTGGAGGTTCCGAAACTGCGTTTCCGCTGAAAAAAAAATCCTGCTTAGTACCTTGTAGTGGTACTACATCAAAGAAACAGGCACTGAACCCGTTTGCATAGTCAATCTTAAAATATTGTCACCTGATATGGTTGGTAACGAAGTAAGCATAGTAATGGACTAACAATGGTAATACCACAATTTAGCTAACAGGGTGATTAGTAATAAGGACTAGACATAAGATGGCATATAGATCAGCATAAACAGTAGCAAGGTCACCTAATTGATTTACCAAACACAGAAATTATACTGTCAGAGTGCATTAATGGTGACTATCCTAGGCCTAGACAGACTAGATGTGCACTGTCCATGGAAATGAATGAAACAAAACGGGTTGTAGGGTAGTTTTAGGGTAGGGAGAGTCCTTATGTTGTTCTGCTGCTAGCTATTGTTGGGGCTCTTTAATAAGTATAGGTACAATTAACAACAGTTTTAGTAAGCCAGCATGCAGTATAGGTACAGCAAAGATGCAGTAAGGGTGCAATATACTTAATGTCCTGCTTCAAGTAACTTAGTCCCTGCTAGCAGTGTAAACAATGGGTAGTGAGCCCTCTCACTAGTCCCTCTGGTGCGGCTGCAAACTCTTGCTGTGGAAATGGGGGGCCTCCTCAGTCCTCCATGAATGTCTCTGAAGACATTCTGTTGGGAAGCAGAGGGTGAGAGGATGCTTTGGTCTCCCTGTGGCAACAGTGCAGATGCAATTGCTGCAGTCTGAGCTGCATTGCCTCATATGTCCCCATTGAACTGTCCTCTCAGCAGTTTAGTCAGTATGCAGCAGATGTGCTCTCATCGCTTCCTTTGGCACCAAGAGAGACAGCCTAGCTGAACAGTCTCAGAAAAACTGCTCCACTTCTCCTCCTTGTTCCAGTATATCTTAGGAATCATAGTGCAAAGGAGCCATAAGCTTCGCAATATGGCTTACTTCATGGACTTTGTGACGGGACCATGGAACCCAGCTTACCTTAGAGAGGTTGGGAAACCTCTGTCTCAGCTTCCCAGGTCCCTCTTATGTGTAAGTCACCCTGTGTCTATTAGGGGCACAGGGTGACCGAGCAAATAATGGACATCTACTTAATGAACACTGAGAATGTGGTCTGGATTACTTCAAATGACACAGTAATATTTATTAACAATATCTCTCAAAAATATATGAAGAATATTCCTGGTTTGTTTGATTCTGAACTCTACATGTTAATTGAAAGAACTGGTCACATTGGCCTCTGTTCCATGTACGCCAATGTAGGAGCCGGACAGTGTGTTACTGGTGGTCTCCTGCTATTGTCTGTGTATTGAGGTGTTATGTGTTTTCTGCTAAGCATGCCTGTCCCATGGTTAATTGTTAATTGTGCTAATTAACTCACCTATTCTCTTCCAGCAAACTACTGTGGAGATGTTGAACTTGTGATAATGTGTAGTGTATTTTCTGAGCTTGGGGCCGGGAAATCTGACCTGAAGTGGTGATATCTGATTAATCACAACTAGAGTTGAGCGAACACCTGGATGTTCGGGTTCGGTGGGTTCGGCCGAACTTCGGGAAAAAGTCTGGGTTCGGTACCGAACTTGACCCGAACTTTACCCCTAAGCCCATTGAAGTCAATGGAAACCCAAACTTTTCGGCACAAAAATGACTGTAAAAAAGTCCTGGAAAGTGCTAGAGGGCTGCAAAAGGAAGTAAAATGATTTTAGAACAATAATCTGTCCCTTACAGCAACAGCAGGAAACTGACCCTATAGGAGTAGGCGATGATTTTAGAACAATAATCTGTCCCTTACAGCAACAGCAGGAACCTGACCCTATAGAACTAGAAGATGATTTTAGAACAATAATCTGTCCCTCTAAGCAGTAGACTCTACCTAGTCCAGTCAGATCATTCTGTAATGCAGGATGAGATCTGCAATCTGTCTCTAAAAGCAGTAGTGGTAGTAATCTCTACCTAGTCCACAATCAGATCGTTCTGTAATGCAGGATGAGATCTGCAATCTGTCCCTAAAAGCAGTAGTAGTAGTAATCTCTACCTATCTATCTATCTGCAATCTGTCCCTCACAGCACCGGCAGCATCCTCTCCCTACACTACCCAGAGAGCATGTGACATGCAGCACTAAGTGACTCCAGCTGATAAAGAGGCTGGGTCACATGATGCACTGGCCAATCACAGCCATGCCATAAGTAGGCATGGCTGTGATGGCTTCTAAGGGCAAATCAGTGAAACGCTTGTTGATTGGCTGCTATTCAACATGCGTGATCAAATACCCAAACCCAGAACCCAAACCCAAACTTTTTTCAAATGTCCGGGTTCGGGTCCGGGTCACAGACACCCCAAAGTTCGGTACGGACCTGAACTTTACAGTTCGGGTTCGCTCAACTCTAATCACAACATTGTCCAGGTAGCTAGTTATTTACTTATTTTAATGTTTATAGAAAAAAGTGGTGACATAAACCAGCAGTAAAATGGCGAGGTAGTGTCCCCCTCCCTGAGGTAAATCTAGAGTATGACACTGTCAAGGCAAACTGTCAGGGTCATCAGTGAGCCTTAAGACACAAAGATAGGGATTTTATGGGACATACCTCAGTAGTGAGTAATATCACAACTACTTTGTTAAAATTTCACAATTTTATTTGGTATATGGTATATAAAATTTGATAGAACAGTCAGCCATTAGAAACGACACAGAATACAGAGTATACATATCATGGTGAATACAGCGTGGGGATCATTTAGCACCAACGTTTCGCAGCTTTCCTGCTTCATTCAGGGTAATTCCGGCTGCTTGGTACTCTAGTACAGACAATAATCTCTATTAGTCGCATAGTACATGTATAAATTTAACAATAACAGATAAAAACCAAGTCGGCATGCTCACCACAGTGGTGGCAATGTTTGGGAGAGGATGAGGCGAGCAGCTTGAAAAAAGAAAAAATATATTTCTGTGGTGAGCATGCGGACTTGGTTTTTATCTGTTATTGTTAAATTTACACATGTATTATGTGACTAATAGAAATTATTGTCTGTACTAAAGTACCAAGCAACTGAGATTACCCTGGATGAAGCAGGAAATCTGGGAAACGTTGGTGCTAAATGATTCACTATGATATGTATACTCTGTATTCTGTATCGTTTCTAATGGCTGACTGTTATATCAAATTTTATATACCATATACCAAATAAAATTGTGAAATTTTAACAAAGTAGTTGTGATATTGCTCACTACTGAGGTATGTCCCATAAAATCTCTATCTTTGTGTGTTAAGGCTCACTGATGACCCTGACAGTTTGCCTAGACAGTGTCATACTCCTTAATGTTTATAGTACATATATTCTGTGTGAGTTTGTTCAATAAACGTTCCAGTTTTATACAAGCTATTGTCAGCGAGTCTTGTATGGTCAGCTATAATATCTGGTATCTATGTCCAGACTGGAGGAAGCGGTATACTGATTGAAGCACTAAAGCTGGGTTCCATTACCTCCTGGCTAAGATGTTGGTTCACAGTTTATGCAATCATAGAAATCCTGGTGTTAAGCTGGCCATAGATGGATCAAAATTCACCTGATTTATCAGGGACTGATTGAATTTCAATCCAGCAGTGGCTTGAACAGAAGTTAATCTAATGGTCAACTTCTGTCAAACAGGCTTGTTGTATTTTTTTTTTAAATCAGCAGCTGCAGCCAATGGGTCTCATCAATATTGTGACAGCAGAGAGTCCCACTGTCAGAATACCATGTCTCAGCGGAGACTCCGGGGAGGATTCCTCTATCCACCTTGATTGCATGGATGGAGGAATTTTTTGTTGTTCTTTTCATTCTACCGAAGGCTGAAGAACAAAAACAATCCATCTATGGCCAGCCTTAGGCCCCTTTCACAGGCCCGTGACCGTGTGCGGGTTCTGCTGATCCCTGCTGAGCCAGCGGATGACAGATCCATCTCCGCTCACTGTGCGGAGACAGATCTGCCATTCTGTCTGTTGTCATCTGATCCGATCTCTTTACAGTCCACGGATTGGAGAGCGGCGGATGTCAGCAGACATGTCACCGCTGACATTCATCTCTCCATAGAGCTGCATGGAGCATCCGTTCAGGCCCGCCTGAAAAACGGACAGACGGACCTGAATGGAACGTCAGTGTGAAAGGGGCCTTAGTGTTGTAATCTTCATGTTGTTGGCTGTGTGGGGTTGATTTACTAGTAATAGAGCACTTTCAAAGTGAATTTTCACTTATCACTTATTTCACAACTTAAGTATAAAACAAATTGTAAATGTATTTTGTGAAGAATACCCAATTATATTCACAGTAAATAAAACAAATAATAAGAAAAAACTAAATTGTGTTCTCCCATGATTAGATTATTGAAGTCAACCTAAATTTACCTCATTTACTAAGTTAAGTGAATTTTCTCTTTGCAAAGTGAATTTTCTCTGAGCTTTGAGAAAGTGCAGCACACATGAAATGTTTCTTTTAACCTATTTAACCTATTTAAACCCTGCCTGAACTGTACCAGACAAATGAAAGTTCCTGGTCGCTGCTGGAATGTCAACACAGCCACAACACACCTTTGTAACTTTGTCCCAAGCCCTTCTCCATAGAATCCATGGTTTCCTTACTGATGATGAACAATAAGTGGAAACAGGTGTATGCAGTTTGGAATAAATGATTCTATTAGGCTATAATTGCACTATACACTAGCAGGTCTAGGTGTACTGTATTTTTTGCCAATAGGGTGTAAAGCATTGATTTGCATGGCTCCAACGACTGTTCTGAAATGAAGAATACTCCTCTTGTTTTTAGAATATCAGTATCAGAATAAGCTTTATTGGCCACATATGTGCAGCATACTAGGAAATTGTCTTTGGTTAAAGGTTTAGAAGTATAAAATGGCTCTCAGTTTGCTTTTCACATACATTAGATAAATATTTATGCAGCCTTAGGCATATGCATAGTTACCATATGCATATGTTAATTCTATATATATGCTAATTCTATACACATACAAATACCCTAATACTATACAAACAAACAATGTGTCACTCTTTCATCTAACAGCTGAAGTGGTACAGACACTGCAAAATGGTAATTGTGCAGGTGATAATTCAGGTGTTCATTAGTGTGATAGCTAGGAGGGAAGAAATGGTTCCGAAGTCTGGTTTTCCTGGTATACAAGTGGAGAAGTTGAAACAAAAAGTGTTCAGGAAGTGAGTGGTCAACTGTGATCTCTGCCCTTTTCAGTAGTTGGATAAGTCCTGGGCTGTGGGCAGACCTGAAACTGGCCATACACTGATCAAAATGTGCGTAGTTCAGCAGGGACTGGCCAAATTTCTTGCTCACTATTTTTATTGAAATGTTTTGCATTTATAAACATAGAAAGTACAACATTTTAGAAATGCTTCTGTGAGAAGTGACAGTACAGCAGAAAATGTTGCATTACAATATATCCAAAATTATTATTATATTAATTAACAATTATTATCAGCCAGGTTAACAATGCCTATGGACAAAATCTTGAAAAGTACAAGAGTGGTTAATGGCCAATAGTAGAAACGGTAACATATCTCAAGGCAAGGCGATTGACCAAATCTCATTCAGTGGGTGGCTGTTCCTGCTTGACAGATGTTGATCCTTTTGCCTTCTGTTGAAGGGACATGTTGTAAAATCTTCATCAATCAGGGGTCGGAGGCAATCAGCTGCAGCCACGGATTGGTGTTTTGACAGCATCCTGCTGTCATCATTTAGCTTCCCAGGGAACAGGAGATTCCTTCATCCACTTCATTTGTGTAGATGGAGGATTCTGTTTTTTCTCTTTCAGCCCACTTGCCAAACGTAAAAAAAAAAAAACAATAACAGTGTATGACCAGCTTAACTGTCCGCTGTGGTGCGTTCCTAGCCTGTGTGGGGGCTAAACCAAACCAAACTCAAAGAGTGATGAAAATGCAAAGAACAGACTAAATTACTGCAGTGTAAAATTTTATCAGTAGGACTTGCGACAGGTTGAACTTCTTGAGCAGATGCAGAAAATACATCCTTAGCTGTGGATTGTGTTGTAAGATGTCCACATTAGCTCCAGGAAATTATAGATCTCAGAAATCTGAGAGTCTCTGCAGCTGACATAATAATGTTGAACATGTTGAGAGGAGGCATTGTGGTGATGGTGCTGTTGGATGCCGAGCAGCAGCTTTTTATGTGAGTTTGATGGCCTATTTTTGGATGATCAGTGATTTTATGTATGTACCTGTGCAACACTAATAAATGCTACACTATGGTGGCATTTTCCTTGCTTATGTTGAGCTTATTTTAATACAGTACAGTGTAGGCTTGCAGTGTTTCTTGTTGCTGCTTGAAGAAATGGCACCTTTGCTTGGAGCCTGTAATGACAGGGAAAGAACAAGCCCCCTGGGTTTTATGGTTTGGAGCTGGTTGTGCTGCAGTGTTTGTGGCATATTCTTCTGGTGAGTTTGTTTTTCACTCAGAGGTGTGGATTCCCACTGAAAGATTTTATGATCAATGTGTACAAAATGTGATATAGAGATCACCAAGGTACATGTTGCAGAACCAAAAAGTTATTAAAATATAGGAAGTCTGTGGTTGGACAGATGAAACGCGTCAGTGGACGTCATCCCACGGCCCCAGTGACACGCCCTAACCCGCCCACCGCTCAGAGGATGCTTCGGTGATTGGCCCTGTACGCAAGTCCGGGCCGAGCCGGCATGGAGGCTTGGTGAACGCTGAATCAAGCACGGCGGCAAGCCGAGGAAAGTAAATGAAGCAACTAGAGGGATCGAGCCCCCCCAGCTTGTGAGGTGATCGGTGAGCTCATGTTGGCATCATTGCCAGAATGTTCAACTGCAGTCGGATTTCATATCACAGTGGGTAACAGCCGGTACGGCCATTGTGTTTAGTCTGATGATGTTTACATACTGTATGAGGTTTCAGGTGAATTAACACACGGATTGGACAGCCATCTCACCTGAACGCACAACAAGTCTAATCAGACCAGCACTCCCCTAGTGACTGCCAGACCGTGTTGAGCTGAAAGCACCCCTGCCATCACAGTTCAGTTTTGGGGACTATTCAATTAGTTTTGGACTGCATTGATCCCTGGATATGCTTCCTCTCAATTTCAGCCAATAGCTAATAGCTCCAGTGTTAGAGCTCTTTGACTCCCTCCTGCATTCCGTTGCATCCTGAGCATCCATTTTTATTGAGCCAATACACCCCAGTTACATAGCTACCCCAGTGACTTTTTATGGTCCGCTTTTGTACTGGCATTCTACCTGGAGCAATCCACATATTATATCCTATAGTGGGGTTCACTGGTATGTGTGTAAGGTGCCATGTGAGGTGGTGGATGAATGGGTGTTTGGACGCATCTAGGCTAGATTGACAACGTTGTCAGTTTTTAATTTTCTTGCATCGGTGGTTGTAATATTTTTGTGATTTGGATCTTACTACTTTAAATAAAGGTTATATTTTAATGACTTTTTGGTTCTGCAACAAGTGCCTTGGTGGTCTCTATATCACATTTTGTACATAGGTTGTTTTTTTGCACTTATAAACCACACTCCTGAGGGGGTGCGGTCACATGAATGGGTGTTTAGGGCTCAGGGTAGCCATCCCCACACCTGTTATACTGAGTCTGTACGGGTGTATTTTTACAGTATTCTTTATGTTAAGATTTCATGATCAAGTGGACACGGTGGTGGCGATACACTGATTACTCTATTATGCACTCTCTTTCACATGATATTATATGTATATACGTTAATATTTATGGTTGTTATTAATTTGCTTAGTTATTGTTTTTTATATTATGTTTCACAATTCTCTAAATTCAATGGCACTGCACATTTTATTTTATTATTTCTGTTAAGGTTTTGTGTATTAACCTGTTTGTTTGCTTGCTGCATTCCCCATAAGCACTGACAATTTTATACATATTGCTCTAGAATAAAACACATTTATTCTAGGTCGTTAGCCAGTTGATGTTTTTCTGCAGTGTATGGTGGAGGTCTCCTGTAGCTTATAATGTAATATGTTATGGAATGAAACATGTGAACATATTTCTGTTTTCAAAAAGGCGTTACTGTGCTACACTTTGGAAGTAGTTGTAATTGGAGGACATGGTTGAGCACTGAAATTCAGCAGGTGCTGTGTGGAGGACACCGGTAGGTAGCATTGCTTTCTGAAGGAGACCGGCAGGATTATCAGGTATTTTTTTCTTCATAATCAATTATCTACAAAAAAAATGGTAATATGACTGCTAAAAGAGACAGAGGCATGAACCAAGTTGTATTTTAGGTTCATATACACCTTAACTATTCCTATTAGTGAGGGCAGGGGTAAAAATTACCTTATGGGGTCTGCCAACTCTTCATTATGCGCTTGTTTTTTGATACATTTGCTGTTGCTTTGTGCATTTGTTCACAGTCTGTGCATTTATTCTCTACTTGATGTGGAAAATAATGCCTTTTTATAGTATGTGCTGTTGATGACTTTTGTTCAATGAATCATACAGTAATTGGCTGTTAAAATTAATCTCTACCTTCCAATGACAGCAGGTCAAGAACTCTTATATGAGAATGCAGCACATCTAATCAACAATTGAGGGAGAATTTCCTTTTACAAAGTGACTGTAGATAGAGCACTTATATGGCACAGAGCGGTATGTCGGTGTTTTAATGTGTGCATAAAACACTCTTTCTTTCATCAAACTAGGTTTCTTCATTTAAATGGCCTATTCCAAGAAGAGAGGGCACTTTATTGTGATGTTGCTTATGACTGATAACACTTTTGAATAATTGCATGCAATTTGTTTAGCAGATGAAACATGCTTTGAGTAATTACAAGAAAATATAGAGTTCATCAACTTGAACCTCATGCCATTATATAACTGTTGTGGGTGCAGGGATTTGGTGATGGGCTGAGGCAGGTTCATCCCCTGTGTCTGCTGGAGAAAATTACGGTTCTCTGCTTATTGTCCCCTTTATTGTTAAAATAAACCTAGGCTTTGCCCACGCAGGGTCAAGTTGTAGGGTTACTTTAATTTAGCCCACCCTGCAGCAGCATAGGCTTACCTTGATTTTGCTTCAATGTCAATCTATTCTACTGCCTGTAGTGCAGAAAAGTCCCATGTAATTTGCCAGAGATGTAGCTTACACAGGGCTTTGGTCTCCCAGTATGACCACGCTGATTGGCTCAATGGTGTCATAGGATACAAGTCACATACGCCTTCGTACCCATAAGTACCAGATCCCAGCATTAAAAGATAAACATAGACTGGGATGTGTTGGAAAATAAAGCAAGCCTGATCCCCTAAATGTACAAAGCACGTTTGCTAAAGGAGGCTTCTGGTGAAGTCTTCTTTTGTGGAGGGGTAATGGAAGCCTCACCAAACTTATAAGTAACCATGGTTACTATCCCTTAAAGATATACTCAAGCCAAAATCTAAAAGGAACGAGGCCTTGAGATGTATACACGGAATACGGCCTACCTGCTTAGGGCAGAGGTTTTCCATCCAGACTTTGCTGCAGTTTACCAGTTTAATCTGGTGATATGGGAACCCTATGTACTTACTTTATATTGCAGAAAAATGTATTCCCAAGCACACTCACCTGGATATCTGAATATAACCAGACAATAATACATCAAGCAAAAAGACTATCCAGATCAGTCTTCAGGAAACAGACACATTCCATAACATGTAGTAAGCTGTTTAGAATCTAGCTGCATCAAATGATATAAAATGTTTGTTGTCCAACTCTGGACTCCAGTCCAACTCCAGACTCTTCCCTTTACCCAGATTAAGAGGAGCTGCTTTTTTGTTTAAATTCTCTTCTGGGGCAGCAATAACGACATTATAATTGTACAAGTTGACCTTAACGCTGCCAGAGCCATTCTTGCGTTTTCTGCACACATATTTAAAAAATTATTTTCAGTCTGAAGATTACATGAAAGCCTCAAGCAGTATTTGTTTTCTGAAAGCAGACACCCTAGAGAACGAAATAGCTGTAGTTCCAATTTTTATGTCACACTTTATTACCGCAAAATTTCAGTAAAAAACACACTAAAGTAAATTTTAGGGCAACAAATGCAGTAAGCTACCCAAATCTTGCACCACCACATTATGGCTGTCAGGTCCGAGCATTCCTAGATGAACAGTTTCCTGGAAAGTGGATTGGTCATCGTGGACCAGTTGAATGGCCCCCAAGGTCTCCCGATCTGACCCCCTTAGACTTTTATAATAACGACGGGGTCTTCTCTTAAATTTGTTTTTTCGTCGAGGAGAATTAGACCCATTTCCCTTCTCAGAC
>BLSH010275840.1:627442-644781 GCA_018402905.1 Glandirana rugosa | reverse complement strand
TTTGGGGTCATCTAAAGGCAATTGTCTATGCTGTGAAGATACGAGATGTGCAGCACCTGAAACTACGGATACTGGAAGCCTGTGCTAGCATTTCTCCTGCGGTGTTGCTATCAGTGTGTGAAGAGTGGGAGAAGAGGGTTGCATTGACAATCCAACACAATGGGCAGCACATTAAACACATTTTATAAGTGGTCAGAAACTTGTAAATAACTCATGAAAGAATAAAGTTACGTTAAAACCAAGCACACCATTGTTTTTCTTGTGAAATTCCCAATAAGTTTGATGTGTCACATGACCCTCTTCCTATTGAAAAAACAAAAGTTGGATTCAAAATGGCCGACTTCAAAATGGCCACCATGGTCACCACCCATCTTGAAAAGTTTCCCCCTCACACATACTAATGTGCCACAAACAGGAAGCTAATATCACCAACCATTCCCATTTTATTAAGGTGTATCCATATAAATGGCCCACCCTGTACAATGGAAAACAATAAGGACACCTCTATGCTTGGCCTGTGCAGCGGCCAGATATACCTAGGGATAATGAGGGCCAAAAGATTAAGGTGCAGAACGTGACACAAAATGTTTTTCTAGGAGGCACACTATATCGGTCTTAAAAGCAGCAAAAGTTTTGAAGGTTTTGACTCCCTTGTTAGATGTATTTAAATACTAAGCACGAGTGGAAAGCGGCCTTCTGGACTCGGTTTGGCCACTACGAGTACCTCGTCATGCCCTTCGGGCTCTGTAACGCTCCTGCCATATTCCAGCATCTAGTGAAAGATGTTTTCCGGGACTACCTGGATCTGTTTGTGGTAATATAATTGGAGGACATCCTCATCTTCTCCTCCTCTTTGGAGGAGCATCACAGGCATGTAAGGTGTGTGCTCAGCCGTCTCCGACAACACGGCTTATATGCCAAAGCTGAAAAATGCACCTTTGAGTGTGCCAGCATCTCATTCCTAGGATTTAACATTTCCATCACAGGAATAACCATGGACCCTCAGAAGGTCTCAGCCATTCTAGACTGGCCAACGCCGGTCAACAAGAAAGGAGTCCAGCGATTTGTCGGATTCGAAAACTTTTACACGAAGTTCATCAGGGGGTTCTCAGCAGTCATTGTGCCCATAACCCAACTCACCAAGCAGGACTCTCACTTCCGTTAGACTCCTGAGGGCCAAAAGGCCTTTTCAAGCCTCAAGAAACTGTTTACCTCTGCCCCCGTTCTTAAACATCCTGACCCGGCATTGCCCTATGTCCTTGAAGTGGATGCCTCGGAGACGGCAATCGGGGCAGTTCTTTCTCAGAGACGAGGTCCGAAGGCCTCACTCCACCCCATCACCTTCGCCACCCAAGAAAAATTATGATGTCGGGGACAGGGAACTTTTGGCGATTAAATCAGCCCTGGGGGAATGGCGGTACCTCCTGGAGGGAGCCTCACATCCTGTTCTGGTTTTTACAAACCACAAAAACTTGGAGTATTTGCGAACCGCAAAGAGGCTCAAACCTCGTCAGGCTAGGTGGGCACTGTTTTTTCACGCTTCCAACTGTACATAACGTACAGGCCCATATCCAAGAATGTAAAGCCAGATGCCCTGTCAAGGATGTTTCACAAATCAGGAGATCCTTCTCCTCCAGACACAATCCTGCTGGCTCATAGCTTCTTGCTGACCCAAGAAGACCTTCTCACCTGGATCAGGCAGTCCCTAGCTGGTCTCACCGTACCGCCAGATTCCAGACTCATGTTGTGGTGGTCGGGTATCCAACTCTTCATCCCATGGGAGCTGCGCTTAACCGTGCTAGAACTCTGCCATGACCTCAAACTGGCCGGACACTTTGGCAGCCGCAAGACTGCAGAGCTGTTGTCTCGCTTGTTCTGGTGGCCTCGCATGAACGAAGACTGCAGAGAGTATGTGGGTGCTTGCCCCGTCTGTGCCAAAAACAAAATGGAAAGGTCCAAAGCGTAGGGTCTAATAAACCCACTGCCTATCCCGGAACGACCTTGGTCCCAAATTTCTATGGACTTTATGGTCGAACTGCCCCCATCTGCAAGCTTCGATACTATTCTTGTGGTGGTGGATCACCTCACCAAGATGGCTCACTTCATACCCATAAAGGGCACTCCTTCGGCACCCGAGACGGCAGAAAAATTCATAAAGGAGGTAGTCTGCCTCTATGGAATCCCCATCAGTATAGTATCAGACCTGGGGGTGCAGTTTACATCCTGTTTCTGTAGATCCCTATGTTCTTCTCTGGGAAATGACGTAGCTTTTTCTTCAGCCTACCATCCACAGTCAAACGGTCAAACAGAGAGGACCAACCACACCCTCGAGCAGTACCTCCTGCAACTCCTCATTCTCCCAGGACAACTGGGTTTCCCTGCTACCAGTAGTCAAATTTGCCTATAACAATTCAGTCCATTCTGCCACCAAGCAATCTCCCTTCTGGGCGAATCTCGGCTACAATCCCACCTTCCTACCCAATCGGTTGACAGAGAGTGCGGTACCTGCCGTACAGGAAGCTCCTACAAGAAACCCTTTCTCAGACCCAGGAACTCAACAAAAGGAAGTTTGACAAGGGGAGACGAGGAGAATTAGAACTACAACCCGGTCAACGGGTCTGGTTGTCAACTAAGAACCTGAGGTTATCCTGTCCCTCCAAAAAGTTAGGGCCAAACTACATCGGGCCCCTTCCGGTAAAAAGAAAGATCAATAGGGTGGCATATGAACTTGACCTACCCCCTTCGCTTCACATCCACCCAGTATTTCATGTGAACCTGCTCAAACCAGTGGCTAAGGATCTTTTCACTGGGCGAAGAACGGCCCACCAGAGCCGTTCTTAGTGGACGGAGAGGAGGAGTTTGAGGTGGAAACCATCCTTGACTGCAGGAGAAGAGGGGGTATCATCCAGTTTCTGGTGAAATGGAAGGGCTGCGGGCTGGAAGAAAGCTCTTGGGAGCCAGAAATAAACCTGCATGCCGAAGAGTTAATCAAGACCTTCTGGAAGAGCTATCTGGCTAAGAGGGCCCATTTGGGCATCCAGAGGCTGCCCTTTAGGGGGGGCAATGTCGGAATATGCAAACTGAGCCTTTCGCTGGAATGCATGTGTGCGCACGCACACAAATTTGCTCATCCAATGGCACCACACAGCCAAATTAAACAGACAGCACCAGGAAGCAAGTGCTGTCTGTTCTACAGCGTCCCTGTTTCCTGTGACCCCTGTGATTTACTTTGAGAGACTTCCTGTTACCTGTGACCCCGGCTTTCCTTGGACTTTGCTTGTTGTCTGCCTGCCCCGACCATGGCCTGTCTACGACTTCCCTTCAGCCTGCTCCCTTGTACTTCTGCTGCCCGCCTGTTGCCAACCATGCTTGCACCTGACTATCCGCCTGCCTGACCCATCTGTACCGCAGCGCCAGTCTGCTACCGACCCGTCCTGCCTCACCATTCTCCTGTCCGCACGAGCCTCCAGTGGACCAAGTCCAACCCTCTTAACCCCCCTGTGCACACTATCAGGGGTTCTTGAACCAGGGCCGTAAGAGAAGTTGTCCCCTGCATAAGTCAGACTCTACCATCAGGTACGTGACAGAATGGGAAATGCCAACTATATTTTATCTGTTGTGCCAGGAGTTGCGTTTGGGGTTTCATTGCTTTGCGCTTAGCTATGGTCAGAGGAGTCACATTCATTATAAGCTGGTATAAGTAGCCCTGGAAGACAAGAGAATCTTTCTCACAAGCTGCAGCTAGTAACTGGTCTTTTACACAATAGTAGCAAATCCTGGCTATAACATCTCTGGTGGGACACTCAGATTGTCAGTAGATTAGTGCCCAATGAACACAATCCATTTCAATCCATTTCAAGTTTCTCGATTGGAAGTGAGTATGATAGTTCTTGAAAGAGTTATTATGAAAATAGGTATAGTATCCATTGGGTGGCCCATGGGTACACTATATGATAAGCCGTGCTGAATCCTATAAAATGGAACACTGTGTTGAAAGCTCAAGAATTATTAGTGGTGGCTGGTAATTTTTTTTTAGCGGGGGTGGCAAGCAACCACCCCCCCATCGGTTGCGGGTGGGCGACGGCCGAGTTCCCGTGGGCAGTTGGCAGGTTGCAGGCTACAGTGGGTGGGTTGCGAGGTCCGACGGGCAGCTGGCGGGTTGCGGGCTTCTATGGGCAGTGGGGGGGCTCCTGTGTCTTTTATGTAACACGGCGGCTTCCTTCCTTACCTAGATCTGACTGGGTAATGGCAGGAAGGTGTTGTGATGCTATGCATTGCGCCAAGTACTAGTAAGGTTCCAGTGGCTAGAGGGCTCAGTCACAAGCTAAAGCAGAGCTGAGTGTGTGCTGCAGTACGCTATTTGCTTCCATGAGTTACAGAGCTCTAGGCTTGCATTTCCGATCTGGTGAGCGTGTATGGTCTCTGTGATTTTCAGAGGTCGTTTTACAGGCAATGAGAAGGGGATCTGTGGCTGAGCCACCATGCTGCATCCGCATGCCTTATTCAATTGAATGGGCTGCAAATGGCAAAATGCAAGCACTATGGTCATGGTATGCACACAGCCCAAAGCGGCTGCATGCCCTTTTTAAGGTGTACTGCTGGGGTAGGTGACAGTAAAACTGATTTTATGGCCGTCTGACCACCTGTGTAAACAAGCAATCGGACAGATTTTATATGAACAAGTGTTCCCATTGGAAGATTTTCCCTCTATTCCTGTTCTGGTGACTGTAATTTTAGAATCCTTCCACATTTAGTCCTGATGACAATGGACTAGACAAATGGGGAGGATAGTCAACAATAAAAGCCTGGCAGGGATTTTTATCCTCTACAACTCTATCTAAAGGCAAAAAAAGGAACATTTTTCTTCAAGAAAAGTCTGACAGCCATTTAGTCTGAACTTTGCTCTTGTTACACTTTTTGCTGTTGGATCTGTACCATGTCAAACACACCATTTAAGATAGTGGTTTAAATCCCTCTTAAATGAATCCAACAGTCAACAGTCAGGCGAGATAATAAGGCCTGTGTTTTATTAGCAAAATGATTTAATGAAACCTATTGCAGCTACAAGACTGTTGTGCTATAAATTTGCAGAGACGAGCTTTTGTGTGTCATCTCACTCCTGGTTATAATGAAGGGGATTTGAATAGTACGTAATGTAGCTGGTAGGCTGAACAGTTCCTGCAATTTATCAGACAACTCTAGAGCTTTGCTTAATGAAAGTATACTATAGTGGGATATTGAACCAGGTTTGAGAACATCGCTATGAAAAAAAAATCCCTAGTACTGTTTGTATGGCTTTTTCCCTGAGAGTATGCAATATTAGACAATATATATGATTATTATTTGTGTTTTGCTGTTAGTTGTCCTTTAATAGATTTTCAAATGACTTATTTTTTAATGGCTTGGTTGGGTTTAAATAAAATGTACTTTTATACTTATTGCTGCTGAGATCTAGCCTATTCATTAGAGAAGCATGGCAGCTTAGTAATTAGATATGCTGCCTTTAGTGCTGGGGTGCTGAGTCAAGGTCAGAGGAACCCTGAATTATTCTTAAAGTGTGCATAAAGGCTCTGTGGCTAGCAATGCTGTATTACATTGTTGTGGCCCAAATTATTATTTGCAACAGGAAAAATCTAACATCCACCTCTACTGTTAGTTTAGTTTAGTAGTTAAAGTGTATGTCAGGAAAACATAAGGAAAAACCCATGCAGTACAATATATGCACATTTCCTAATGTTTTATCCCTTTAAAGTCCAAATTAAAAAATACACGCTGATTTGCCAGAAATGAACTCGGCTCCTGTTGTCTGTTGTGGGATAATAGCAGAAAATGAGTGCAACTGCACTTACATAGTGCACAGTATATTTGCATTTAGCAAACCAACCCCACATACAATTTTTTGGACTTGGCGGTGTCAGACCTTCCCATTTCTCTTTTGCTAAACTAATCAGACCCTCCCACTTTCCTCATCTCCGCAACATAGACACTAATTATTCTGTGATCCAGATTAAAACTAGGAGAGGTAATTTGACTACTTGGGATAATTCAAGATGTGTGCATAGGACACAAGACAGCTCTGAATTTCTGACATGATTAACTTTTTTTTATAAATATATATATACTAGTTTATAAACAGATATGATAATACATTTTCAATGGTATAGAGCATTTAACACATCATAAGGTAGCAAATAGGTTATTGTAATGTTAGCTATTAGAGATGGGCGCGAACACCCCCCAGTTCGGTTTGCGCCAGAACTCTCAAACATTGAAGAAGTTCGGACCCGAACTACGAACCTCATTGAAGCCTATGGGATCCGAACAGGAAAAATCAAAAGTCCCCATTTTGAAGGTTTATATGCAAGTTATTGGCCATAAAATGGGTATGGGGGGTCTGGTTATTGCCGTGGGGAACATGTACCAATGCTTATGCCAATGTTTTTAAAGGAGCAGTGATTTTAATGGTGCTTAAAGTGAAACAATAAAAATGAAACATTCCTTTAAATATAGTGCCTGAGGGTCCCCTTAGTCTGCCTGTAAAGTGGAGCATCTGTGCCATGTATAGAACCTGACAAATTAATTTAAATTAATTTAAAGGAAAAAAAATCTTTATTTTGTAAGCAACGGCTTGGGGCCATCATTTAGTGCACTCAGAACAAGATTAGGGATTTTTTGTATAAATTCTGGTGTCTCTTTGGCAGACTTTGTATGTAAATAACAATGTTTTGCACCACAGTGAGCAAGCCTTATGTGAAGAAGCCAAATTATAGTGCTCTTAGGCCAAAATTAACATTTTTTTTAGATAAAGTCTGGTGTCTCTTTCACAGACTTTGGAGAGAAGTAACAGGTGCTGACAAATTGGTCATTGGGTGTTGGTGGTGCCTTCATACCATAACCCTATAGAGGTACTCTTGATGGAAGCAAGAATTGGCCTTGCTGTAAAAAAATGTAATTTAATGCCCCTGTCAAACAGTTGTGGAAAAATTGGTCTTTGGGTGTTGGGGAGCCTTCACTCCACAACCTTCTAGGGGTACTCTTGATGAAAGAAATAATTGACCTTGCTGTAAAAAATGTAAATTTGATGCACCAGGTGTGCAAGCATTGGTCCTTGGGTATTAATTATGCCCATGAAACCTATACCAAAAATGACTTCAATATAAAATCAACACCCACAAAGCTAGGCAGCCTAGACAGATTTGAGATCCTAATAACACTTCAATCAGCGACACGGGCGTCAGGGGCTTGATAGCTGCTGCTAATCCAGGACTAATTCCTTTTGACAAATGTCAGCCAGTTAGCAGAGTCTGTGGACAGACGCACTCTTTTGTCTGTCACAACACCTCTAGCAACACTGAATGCCCGTACGGAAAGCATGCTGGATGCAGGGTAGCCCAGCAGCTCAATTGCATACTGGGCAAGTCCTGGCCAGTGGTCAATTCTGATGACCCAGAAACCCAATGGATTACCTACTGGAACGCCCACGTGATCCCGCGAGTACGGGTCTTCAGGAATTTGCCTGCTGTTCACCTTGTTTATGCACGCTTTTATTTGGAATATTGTGAGTACCTGTTTTTATCTTGTTTTGAATAAAAATCCCCTTACGTTATTACACTATTTGGCCTTCATGTTTTATATGGCATACACCGGGGGAGTCTGTCTGCGATTATGATCGCTTGTATAACACGGAGATCCGTTGAATACTGCTGAGCTGTGCTGCCTCACTGGATACAGAGCCTTGCTGACCTAGAGGGATTTATCTACCATCACTTATACCCTGCAGAGGGTCATTTCTGCTAGCGGTTTCTGACCCTTACTAGCGATAGTGGGTCGCAAACTCTGGTAAGAGTCCCTACTTACCCCCTTATCACTGGAGGTGTATACTTGGCTGGTGGCGGGAGTGAACAAGAAGGATTTTCAGTGGTGTCCCCATTCCTTACTTATTGTGTCATCACCCCTATCCTTTCCTATGGTGATACCTGGGACTATTGTTTTTCCATATATGAAGTGACTATTGTAATCGCTCATGATTGAAAGCTGCTGAATGTACATTCGTACTCTTGCACTTACATTTGTTTTTTTTGCACATTATTTTGGGTTCTTTATTTGAATCCCTTGCACTGTATGTCTTTCACTTATTTGTTTATAGCGCAACAACATTTTTTATGCTATTTATGTATATGGTGGATTATCGCACTGTTTTTGTTGCAGCTTTTTGTCCTAATTTCTGAGCGCGGTATAACTTTTTATTTTTGAATATTATTTTTGAATGCTCTCCATGTCTGTTTTCGCCCCTAGATAATCTTTCACCATTTGATGCAGATGCTGCTGATAGGATCATGAAGCTGACAGCCCTGTGCGCCGAGGACTAAGAAAAACTTGAAATGCATCACTGAAGTGGCCCCCTTCTCCGCCACTCCTCCTTTCACAAACAGAAGCCACAAAACTAGCTTTTCCATGAGACCGTAACCTACCTGAGTCTGGAAAGGCATTACATAAACTCCTCTTGAAGGTGTCCTCAAGATATTTCATCCTGTGCTCCCTCTGCGTGGGCAGGATGAGTTCCAAGGTTTTCCGCTTGTAACAGTGATTATGGAGGATTGCCAACCAATAATGATCCTTCTCCTTAATGCCACACATTCTTAGGTCCTTTTGCAGGCTTTGAAGACTAAGGGAGCCCATGCACCGCAAGTTTGTGGAGGCATGAGAAGCAGAGTCCTCAGGGTCACTGAGGATTACAGTATCTGGAACTGCCTCCCCCCCCCCCAGCCACGTACTATTCTCAAGGTTTCTGGGGACTGAAATACATCTTTTAAGGTTTGACCAGTGGCCGCTGGTGAAGTTTTAGGATGGGGGTGCCAGACCCGCCTTCCTTTTTGACCCCTCACACTTCTCATAAGCCCCACCCCTTATAGAATCCACCCATTGTGTCAGGGGTATACAGCACAGCATCACCAGATAGGGTATACAGCATCACCAGATAGGGTATACAGCACAGCATCACCAGATAGGGTGTACAGCATCACCAGATAGGGTATACAGCATCAACACATAGGGTATACAACATCGCAGATAGGGTATGCAGAACATAGCACTGTGAGTGCTTTTTATGTGAGTGGATGACTATATGTTTTAATAAAATGCAGCTTTATAGAGGTGTACACTATTGGTCCCATTTCTATGTTTGCATATGGCCTGGTTACATGAGTGTTGTGCTGTGAAGGAAGGAGATGATCAAAGAGGAGCAGTGGCGGCTGGTAGGCATGGATGCAATCACCACCAGCACCAGGGGCGGCTGGGGGCTCGAGGCACTGACAGCTGCTATCCCCACCCCACACCCCCTCCCGCAGGAGGTCTGGCAGGACCGACACTTACTGGTTCAAGCATGCTGCTGACAGTGTGGTGTGCTGTGCTCTCCTCTTCTCCTCCTTCATGCGGGTTTAGAGGAAGCGGCGGCTCCGGTGTCTCCCCTTCCAACGCGTTAGACATCCAAAAGGATCACCTGGCGCTTTGGCCAATCGGGAAACAGGTCTCACCGACCTGCCTCCTGGTTGGCGGGGAGACACTGTAGTGTGAAAATAGTGAAAATGAATTCGCTATGGGCACACAATTGGGTGAGATCCTGGGATCCCATCCTTTTTTGAAGTCTATTAGAGCCTCTGGCTCTAATCAGATGCTTCAACAAACACACCCCCCGCCTATCCATACCATAGTAATCCATGCACCCGGCATATGGATAGGGGGGCGGCGGCGGAGATGGGGGGGGGCAGTACCCATGCACCCTCAATGCATGGCCTGCCACTAGGTTTGGCGTATATCATCCTCTGCTTCTAAGCCTCCAAAACTGCCAGAATCCTCTTCGTCCTCCCTCTCCTCCAACCAATAATGCCAACCAATAATCTGTTTTTGCCCCTAGATAATCTTCCACCATTTGATGCAGATGCTGCTGATAGGATCATGAAGCTGACAGCCCTGTGCGCTGAGGACTAAGAAAAATTTGAAATGCCTCACTGAAGTGGCCCCCTTCTCCGCCACTCCTCCTTTCACAAACAGAAGCCACAAAACTAGCTTTTCCATGAGACTGTAACCTACCAGAGTCTGGAAAGGCATTACATAAACTCCTCTTTAAGGTGTCCTCAAGATATTTCATCCTGTGCTCCCTCTGCGTGGGCAGGAGGAGTTCCAAGGTTTTCCGCTTGTAATAGTGATTATGGAGGATTGCCAACCAATAATGATCCCTCTCCTTAATGCCACAAATTCTCAGGTCCTTTTGCAGGCTTTGAAGACTAAGGGAGCCCATGCACCGCAAGTTTGTGGAGGCATGAGAAGCAGAGTCCTCGGGGTCACTGAGGATTACAGTATCTGGAACTGCCTCCCCCCCCCCCAGCCACGTACTACTCTCAAGGTTTCTAGGGACTGAAATACATCTCTTAAGGTTTGACCAGTAGCGGCTGGAGAAGTTTTAGGATGGGGTGACAGACCCCGCCTTCCTTTTTCACTCCTCCCACGTATCATTAGCCACACCCCTTATATAATCCACCCATTGTGTCAGGGGTATACAGCACAGTATCACCAGATAGGGTATACAGCATCACCAAATAGGGTATACAGCACAGCATCACCAGATAGGGTATACAGCATCGCCAGATAAGGTATACAGCATCACCAAATGGGGTATACAGCATCACCAGATAGGGTATACAGCATCACAGATAGGGTATACAGCATCAACACATAGGGTATACAACATCACAGATGAGGTATGCAGAACATAGCACTGTGGGTGCTTTTTAATGTGAGTGGATGACTATATGTTTTAATAAAATGCAGCTTTATAGAGGTATACACTATTGGTCCCATTTCTATGTTTGCATGTGGCCTGGTTACATGAGTGTTGTGCTGTGGAGAAAGGAGATGATCAAAGTGGAGCAGGGGCGGCTGGTGGGCATGGATGCAATCATCCCCCGAACCCTGCACCAGGGGCGGCCAGGGGCTCAAGGCACTGACAGCTGCTATCCCCACCCCACCCCCCCTCCCGCAGGAGGTCCGGCAGGACCGACACTTACTGGCTCAAGCGTGCTGCTGACAGTGTGGTGTGTGTACTCTCTTCTCCTTCTCCATGCAGGTTTAGAGGAAGCGGTGGCTCCAGTGTCTCCCCTTCCAACGCACTAGGCATCCAAAAGGATCGCCTAGTGCTTTGGCCAATTGGGAAACAGGTCTTACCGACCTTACTCCTCATTGGCGGGGAGGCACTGTAGTGTGAAAATAGCAAAAATTAATTCGATATGGTCACACAATTTTTTTGAAGCCTATTAGAGCCTCTGGCTCTAATCAGGTGCTTCAACAAACATACCCCCCGCCTATCCCCACCACAGTAATCCATGCGCCTGGCACATGGATAGGGGGGCGGTGGCGTGGATGTGGGGGCGGTGCCCGTGCACCCTCAATGCATGGTCTGCCACTGAGTTTACGTATGTCATCCTCTGCTTCTAAGCCTCCAAAACTGCCAGAATCCTCTTCCTCCTCCCTCTCCTCTTGTGTGTTCTGTGGCATCACAACAATGGTACTGCATAAAGAGAGCCTTGAGAGGAAAGGAAGTCTTCCTTTTTCTCCCACTGCTCTGCCTTGAGTGCCCTGTCCATAATGCCACACAGAGTATGCTCCAGCAGGAACACAACAGGGATTGTGTCACTGATGCATGCCTTGTCACCATCCTTGTCGCCTCCTCAAATGGTGACAGTGCAGTGCATGCATCCTTTATCAGCAGCCAATGGCATGGGGAAAAAAAGCTGAGCTGCCCTGAGCCTGTCCTTATGCCTTACTCACACAGGTACACGTTGAAAGCCCTCTGCTGCATGTGAGTTCCACCTGAAAATCAGGCGGTTTACGGGTAGGTGGAATCCCACTGAATTTCAGCCAATCAAACATTGGCGGTGTATGACCGTCTGAAATGGCTACAGACTCTTCTTGCCTGCTATAGACGATCTTGCAAACCTGGGTACCTGTTTAAGAAATGCTACACCACCAAATTGAGGACATGTGCCAGACATGTGTCAACTTTCCCTGTCGAAGGGTGGATAGAAGGTTAGTGCCATTATCGCACACCACCATTTCTGGCTCAAGCTTCCGTGGTGTGAACCACCTCTGGGTCTGCCCCCACAGAGCTGAAAAATTTTTGCTCCGGTGTGGCTCCTGTCCCCTAGACAGACCAGCTGAATCACTGCATGGCATCTATTAGCCTGACTCGTTGAATGGCCCCTTGAACGCTTAGGGGATGTAAGTGTTTCATAGGACAATCCAGCAGAGAAGGGTATGGAGGAGGAGGGGGTGGGGCTGACAGATCTAACATCATCCCCACCAGCTATATGAAGGCACAGTGGCAAAACAAACTCCAGCACTGAGCCCCATCCTGTATCCTTCTTAATTGCAAGCAGAGTTATCCAGTGTCCACATTCTGCAAATTCACGGAAGGGGGCAGAATCTACCACACAAAAAGGCAGGAGTTGTAAAGCCAGCAATTTGGACAAGCTGGAGTTTAGATGCTGGGCATGTGGGTAGCAGGGAGTGTATTTTTTTTCACTGCAGCAGGTAGGGCAGAGAAATTTGCCTGCTATACTCTACAGCTGGTGGTGTGCTGTTGGCAGACGTGTTGCAAGGACCTGTGACACCCATCGCTATACCATCATCCCTGTCAGTGGAGGCTGCTGATAGGTCATGAGATATAGTGGGGGTAGACATGAAAAGTGAGGAGTGAAAAGGAGAAAAATTGTGTCCCTTGTGTGTAAATTTCAGGTGCTCCTGCCAATGGGCTAAGTTGTGGGAGGTTAAATGCCTTGACAAGCATTTGGCACATGTGCTAAAAAAGGCCCAGACAGCTGAGCTGTGGGAAGTGGGCCAGGAGATAACAGCTCCGCAATCTGATGGAATGGGTGGCTGATCTCTACTCTTCCACGATGGATGCCTCTGGAGGACATCCTGCCTTGCTGGGGTAATTTCTCCCCCTCAAGTTCCTCCTCTGCTCTATACCACCCAGTAGCATCAGTAAGCTCATCATTATCATCCCCTCCATCCTCATCATCAGTGGAGCCAACTTGGCAATACGCTGTGGCTGGGGGAACATGACTGCCAATTTTTGTTTATCAATGTTCTCTGTAGGCTCATGTTACTCCCTTCCACTACCTCAGAACCCACATCAGAATCAAGTAATGTCATCCTCAAGAAGCAAGTGGCTGACATTGTGTTCAAATAATTTAGCTGACTCCTACATGCATGATGCTGGGGCTATGGCAGGAGTAGCTGTGGACAAGGAGGCAGAATAAGCTGCTCTGGCAGCTACGGTGGACTGGGCACTAGTGTCAGCTTGGGTCATAGAGGATAAGGAGGATGAGGATGCTTTAGTAAGACAGACCACCACCTCCTCAATATGCTGTGGCTGGATAGCATGGCAACATCACTAAACAGAAACAAATGTGCCCTGCCTGAGGATGGACCACGTCCACCTTTGCCTGTGGATAGGTTTAATAGAAACTGAGAAATGTGTGATTGGATGCACTTTATTGAATGAAAAGTGGCGTTTGGTGCACTTTAATTTGGGGACTGATGCTGACAGAAATGTAAAGACTATAAAAAAATAAAAAAGGGGGAACACCAGCGTCGCAGTCAGAAAAACTGCAGCTGATAATTTTAATAAAAGGGGGCAGACAGGGTACAAACCCTCCCAAAAAAAACAAAAAAATGTGTATACAGCACTATATACAGCACTATATGTTACGTAATGCTGTGTTAAACACTGCACTATACTAACACACTACACTGACACAGTATACTCACACACTAGGCCAGAAGCCTGAGGCATATCTGGGAGTTTCTGGGAGTTAGGCAGTCTGAGGCCTACCCAAGAGAGGAAGGAATTACAGAGGTTGGGGCATAGTGTAAGGAAGCCTAACCAAGTCTTTCGGGTTCTGCCGGCCGGAGAACCCCTCTTTGCCAGAAGTGAAAGGACACAGTCGCCAGTCGGGGGGACTATCATTCCTGTCGCCAGTGGCAAATCGCCAGCCAAGGCCAGAGATAAAGGGGAACTGTCGCTACTCCTCTTATTACAGTCTGGAGGACAAGGTTGAGAGAGAGAGAGAGAGAGAGTACCAGAGCAGCCCTTTTCCCCAGCCAGGGATGGTGAAGAGGTGCGAAAATCCCAGTGGAAGTCAAGCTAGAGACCAAAGAAGCTAAAGGGGTTACACTTGCAAGAAGGTTCAGCAGAGGAGCTGAGTTTGTTGTGGAAAAAGGCCCAGCAGGTTAGCGTGGGTGAGGTTCAGAAGACACAGGGGTTGGCTATGTGGAGCTCTAGGAACCCAGTGCCAGTGGAAATTGAAGCCGCAGGGGGAGGCTACGAGATGGAGGCCAGTTCTGCACAACGGGGATACCAGTTGATATTTGTTAGATCTGAGTTGAAGTCAAGTACAAGTTCAACCAACTAAGGAAATTGCTCCAGGTTCACTCTTTAACACAATGGTTTTGAACTGTGAAACTATTACATTGTTCTGCTTAAAGTCTAAGAGTCTGCAAAAGTGCTGTTGTACTAGTTCTAAAGGTGTCCTGGCCCTAACCCTCTCTCCCGAGTTCATAAAGAGAAAATACATTTCTTTCAGCATTCTTAGTGTCTGGCACCCAACTTTATTCTGCATTGCATCACACCCACCATGCCTGGTAACCAACACAGTAAGGATGGATGTCAGCTCTCCCTGACCCTGAAGTTCACCATCAGCTCTTCAGAGGTCGGGGCCATGGCTACATACACATTAATGAGACCTTTGTCTGTTGGCCTATTTTGAAATCTTTCATAGTTCACATGCTTTTCTTCAAAGTTCAAAATTAGAAAAATTATATCATATAATGTTTTATTCAGAGACTCTAACAACGACCATACACCATTCAATATTTGATCAGTGTATGGCCAGCTTTAAATTGTCAGGGGGTCCTAGTGTGAATTGGAGTAAAAAACAGTCCTGAAAACAGCAAATCATTTTTTTTTTTTTTTTTACATATTCTTTATTAAGTATTTCAGGAATCACAAACAGGAAGTGATAATTCAGTAGATAACCATTGCGTACAGAGAAAGGAAAAAAAAAATAAAAAAAAAAGGGGATATAAAAATATCTGGTTAAGCTTGAAAGATCAACCGCTCCATCCGTGAGGCGGGCCCAGCCATAGCTGTGCCCCTCTCCATTTCTAAGGATCCACGGGTAGGCCCCAGGGCAGTCCCGGGGCACCCCCAGGGGGAACATACCTGTGTCTCGGGAGCACCCTGGAGCGCACACCGCAGAAGTCCCAAATCGTCTTTAGAATAAAAGAATAAAAGGATGGGGGTTAGGCTGAATAAAGGGGTATAGGGGGTAAAGAGGGGTGTATAACAACATATGATTAGCACATCAGTGAGTAAATCAATTTAGTCAGAACAGTGATGTTAAATATTAGGTACATGTCTTATATAGAGCTATGTTCCTTCCGGCCTTGGTCTGTTGTTGGAGAGTGGTTGTGGGGGCTGGGCTTACCAGTAGCCCAGTTTCTCTTGCTACAGATAGGAAATGCTGGGATTGAGTTTTTTAAGTGAGATTGTGTGCTCTGGGGTCAGAGAGCCAAGGCTGCCATCGCTCATAGAATGTCTCGAGGGAGAAGTGTGCCTTAGAGTAGAGGTACTCCATCAGCAACTGGTCGTTCAATATTACAATCGTTTGTTGTAGAGTAGGGGGGGAGACCTCTTTCCATATTCTGGTTATGGAGAGGCGAGCTGCAGCAAGAATGTGAGTGATTATGGAGTGTAATTTTGTGTGCCACTCACCAAGACCAAGGCCGAAGAGAGCCAGCTGTGGTGTCATCTTGGGGCTTTGCTTCGTAGTTTCTTCAATTAGATTGGCTATGTCATTCCAAAATTTAGTAATTTGTGGGCAGTCCCATAGAATATGTTGTGTGTGTCCTTCTTGGTTGCAATTCCTCCAGCAGTACCTAGTATGGGATGGGTAGATTTGAGCCAGTCGTACAGGGGTGTAGTGCCAACAATGCAGGATTTTCAGAATTGTTTCCCAGTGTGAAATGTTTGAGAATTTCAGAGAGGCCTTTATAGCTTGTTGCCAATCTGGTATGGGAAATGAGCGTTTCAAAGTGTCCTCCCAATGTAAGATAGCTGTTGGTTTTTCTTCTCTTTTATGCTTCATCAATGTGTTGTAGAATAACGATATGCTTCTTTTTTTGTTACTAGTGGAGTTGAGAAGTGCAACAAGTTCTGCAGTGAGGGTGTCGTTTGAGAAGTTGACAGAGGAAAGAGAGTGTCTGATTCTGAGGTAGGCGTAAAAGTCCTTATTGGGGATGTTGTAGCGCTCCTTAAGTTGGGTGAAGGGAATGAGTTGGTGTTGCTGAAAAAGGTGACCAACAGATTTGATGCCTAGCATTGCCCATCTCTGTATTGGTAGGTCGGGTGTGATTAGAGCTAGAGCAGAGAGTGGTAGGTGTTGCAGCACCTGTGTGTGCAGGTTTGGGGCAATCTGCCTCACCGCTTTCCATACTGAGATTGTGGCATTCACAGTTGGTAAGAAGAATCGGGGAGGGTGGTATCCCAACCAAATTGCTGAGAGAAGTTGATGCGGATAGTCTGAGAGGTCTACTTTCTCAATATCCATCCATCTTTGAGTTTCAGATGATCTCCAGAGGATCTTTGTCTGCGCCAGTATGGTTGCTCTGTAGTAGTTTTTCAGATCTGGGACCCCAGGGCCGAAGTGGGATCTGGGGGCTCTAAGCAAGGTGGCTTTGATCCTGGGTTTATGTGATGCCCAGATAAATTTATTGAGTATGGCTTGAAGTTTCGTAAGATCTGTTTGTAATATCGTGATAGGTAAGGTCCTAAAGAGATATAATATGTGGGGTAGCAAAAACATTTTGGAGAGGGCGATTCTCCCTGCCCAAGAAGCTGAAGTGTTGAGAAGAGTCTTCGAGGTGCTCTGCAATGTCTGCTGTAATGAAGATATGTTAATACGCAGGATCATGTCTACACCTGCTGTATTAGTAAACATAGTGGCTCGGTTGGTGTAGGGATGGACGTGATACACTGGATGATTTACTTAAGCCGGCTTATAGGTACATATTTTAATTAGTGAGATTTAGGAGATACAATCCTTAACGGGAAGGTGTTGTTGAATCTTGGAGGTATTGTCTGTGGAGAGGTAAGAGGACCCGCGGTCTTAGGAGTGATGGCATGAATCCATAGTTTAACTGGAGGGGTTATCTGTACTAGGACGCATAATTGTATAGAAGTAATGTCGTCTGTAACGTCTCGTGGAGCTTCTGAGAAGAGT
>BLSH010275840.1:593730-626687 GCA_018402905.1 Glandirana rugosa | reverse complement strand
GGAGATGGAGGGGAGTTGTAATGGGTTTAGGAAGTCATTTATTTGTTGTGGGATAGGTTTGGGTTCTTGTGAGTTTTGTTTTAAATTATATAGTTTGGAATAGAAGGCGCTAAAACAATCCGCAATGTCTTTTGGGTTGAATAGTTTCCGACCATGATCGTCTACCAGGGATTCAATCCTATTTTGTATGGCTCTTCTCTTATATTGTTGTGCCAGGAACTTACCTGGTCTATTCCCTTGGGAGTACCATGAAAGTCGTAAGCGCCTGATGTAGAAGTCGTGACTCTTTTGGAGAAAAGAGCTAAGGTCATTTCTTAGTTTATTGAGGGCTGTAAGTGCAGAGTGTTTGGGGTCTTTTTTATGAATGGATTCTAGGTCTCTAATCCGATTTAATAGGTCATTTAGGGTTTCATTCCTCTTTCTTTTCTCCTGGGCGCCTAGTTTTAGGAGTATACCTCTTATCGTCGCTTTGTGGGCATTCCACACCGTGGCTGGGTTTGAGACTGATCCTGCGTTGACATCAAAAAATGAGCGAATTGCGGATTTGACCTGTTCCTGGTTTTTCTTGGCATTGAATAAGGCTGGATTTAGACGCCATAGGTTATGTCTTGGTGTCTGGGAATTCAATTGGAGGGTTATAGCCACAGGGGCATGATCTGACCAAGTGATACTACCTATGGAAGATTTTGTATTTTTTTGTAGGAGTGCTTTGGAGGTCAGGAACAGGTCAATCCTAGAATAAGATCTCTGTGAGGACGAATAGAAGGAGTAATCCTTTTCAGCGCCATGCAGGCATCTCCAGGTCATGAAGATCCTCTTGAGAGATGAGAGATGATAAAGCTGTAGATCTTCTCCGTTTAATATTGGAGGAGTCTACAAGGGGGTCGATGACCTCATTGAAGTCCCCACAGAGGATGAGTTGGTCTCTGGGGACATGTTGAATGTTTTGAAAAATCGATCTGTAAAAGCGTTTTTGGTGGGTATTTGGGGCATATATGTTTGCTATGACCACTGGCTGATTGTTAAGAGAGGCAGACAGAATTATAAATCTGCCTGATGGATCTTGCTCTAAGTGGGTGAGTCTGAAGGCGACCGATGCACTGATCGCAATCATGACTCCCTTTTTTTTTTTGATCTGAGCAGGCATAGAAGCATATTGGATATCGCTTGTTTGAGCACTTGGGTGGGTTGTGTTCAGTGAAATGTGTTTCCTGAATACACAGGACATCTGCTTTTTGTATTTTGGCTTCTTGCCATAGTAGCGAGCGCTTGAAGGGGCTGTTTAGTCCCTTCACATTTAGGAATACAATTGTGAGAGACATGAAATCTTGGGGAGGAGAAAGTAATTAACGACTGCAGGCGCTTTTTAAGGATTACTTCCCCTTGTGTCCCTCAAAGGGATATCTTGGGCACTGACAATAGTTACACTTATGATAAATGTCACAGCTGTGTGAAGTTTGCGGCAATCAAACAACTGTAGTGTTGTTTTCTGGGTGATGAAGTTGCATCACTGTTCAGTGGGTGTCGCTACTCTATGAATGTGCTATTTTCAACAAAACAAAGAGTAAATATAGTAGTTGACAAAATCAGAGAAGAGAACAAAAAAGAGTAATTGAACAAAGATAAATTGCCAACTGTGGTTTAGGCTAGTGTGCTTGGCACACTATGTTCCTTGGGGGTGTGAGTAGTGTCCGATCTGACTCACTTGCTCCTATGCTGGATTAAACTTGCTGGTGAATTGGATATCCAGCTATTAGTCACCCTTCTCAAATAGAAGGGGTTTGGGACTCATAGTTGCATCTGCTAAGTATTGGATCTGGTAGCCCAGGGATTTTGCACTTTCTGGTGATGGCCTCTATTCGGTGTCTTGGGTGGCTCTTGAGTAGTGAAGCCCCAGTTATTCAGAAGTTTGATACCTTCTTTCGGAGTGAGAACCGAAATTTGTTGATTGTTGTGTGTTACAAGCAGCTTGGTGGGGTATCCCCATTTGTATGGAATTTTTTGTTCCATGAGGGTTGCTGTAACCTGGGAGAAGGTTTTACGAGCCTGAGATGTGGCAGGAGAAATGTCATTGAAAAGTAGAATTTTGCCGAAGGGTTCTGGCATAGTGCGTATTGACCTGGCTGCTCTCATGATATTATCTTTGACATGGAAGTAATGCAGTCGTGCCAGAATGTCTCTGGGGACTGAAGCCAGCAAGTGTTGCGGCTTGCGGATCCTGTGTGCACGGTCTATGAGCAGATGTTTTGTGGTGAGGGATGGTATTATTTTCCGGAATAGCTGCTGTAGGTATGGGATAATTTCTGGGGTGGCTAGAGATTCCGATACCCCCCTGATTTATATGTTTTGCCTGCGTGACTGGTCCTCTAGGTCAGCGACCTTTAGGCGTAGCATTTGAATCACGGCCGCTTGGTCGTCCTGTATGTCTACCATCTTGTTGTGAGCTTTGGTAGCTTCTTCTAAATGTTGTTCAATGTAATTTGTACGGTCTTCTAGGGATGTCACTTCCCCTTGTAATTGTATGATGGAGGCTTTTAGCTCCTTATGCAGGTTTGCTTGTAGTGCTAGAAGCATAGTTTTTATGGCCTGTTCTGATGCAGGGCTATCTGAGGTGGAAAAGGCTGCAAGAGAGGGGACAGAGGTATCTTCTATTGTGGGACTACAGGTCCCAGCGCCATATTTCTTCTTAGTGGGCGGCTGTTTGTTGGGAGAATGTAGTGGGAATTCTGCAAGTCTCTTACCTCTGTCCCCTGTGATCGGTAGTTGATCCTTGGCTGGTGCTGGGGTGTCATCCATTTCAGCCATGTCTGCAGCGGGATTTCCTTGTGCCTGTGATGCTCAGTCCGTCTGCTCTCCTTCTTCCTCCTCGCTGTGCCGAATGGCGCCATTACACGGAGCAGGCCTCATATAGAAATCAAGCTTGCGTGACCCGATCGCTTGCTTGTCTTTCTTGGGCATGGTACAGTCAGGTCCCGGCAGGTTCCCCTCTAGCGTGGAGGGGGAATGGACGCAATATGCGGGCTGGAGTCGCTTAATGGAGGAGCAGAGGGGCAGAGCTCGGTGGTTAGGCGGTCATCTCCTCTTGCGGCCAGAACAGCAAATCATTTTTATCTTTGCACCCTAGCCATGCAGTACCTTTGTTGAAGTGTAACTAAAGGCATTTTTTTTCATTTTGGATAGGGCAAGTCAGGGTTATAAGTAGAGTTGAGCAAACAACTGGATGTTTGGGTTCGACGGGTCCGGCCGAACTTCACGAAAAAGTTCGGGTTCGGTACCGAACTTGACCCGAACTTTACCACGGACGCTGAACCCCATTGGAGTCAATGGGGACCCAAACTTTTCGGCACAAAAATGGCTGTAAAAAAGTCCTGGCAAGTGCTAGAGGGCTGCAAAAGGAAGTAAAATGGGGGTGAGAGTAGGACAAGTGCCCTACAAAAAAATGGGGATAGGGAAAATAACTTAAAATCAAATAAAAAAAATAAAAATGGGAAAGGGGGGGTGGGTGTGGAGTAGGAGCCTAGAGGTTGACTAGGCCGTGATCGTGGCAGTGTAGGTGGAAGTGGCGGTGGTGGAGGAGGAGGAGGTAGCCAACACTTTTTGTTGTTTGTTTGGTTGTTTTTTTCTAATTGGGGTAGCCCCCAAAATATTGAGGCATATTCAAAAAAACAAGTATACCAATGGCTGTGTGAGGCCAGTCTAAATGTCTGTTTTGCACAAGGTACAGACAAGTCTTGTGGGATCCATGCCTGGTTCATTTTAATAAACGTTAGCTTGTCCACGTTGGCTGTGGACAGGCGGCTGCGCTTGTCTGTGATAATGCCACATGCCGTGCTAAACACACGTTCAGACAATACACTGGCTGCAGGGCAGGCCAGCACCTCCAAGGCATAAAGGGCAAGCTCAGGCCATGTGCCCAATTTGGAGACCCAGAAGTTGAATGGGGCAGACCCATCAGTCAGTAAGTGTAGGCGTGTGCACACATACTGTTCCACCATGTTGCTGAAATGCTGCCTCCTGCTAAGACCTTGCCTATCAGCTGGTGGTGCTGTTTGTTGTGGCGGGCTGCTGACAAAGCTTTTCCACATTTCGGCCATGCTAACCCTGCCTTCTGAGGTGCTAGCGGTGCCACAGCTGCGTTGGCGGCCTCTTCCTCCTTCTCCTATGCCTTCGCCTTGTGCTTCCACTGAGCCCCCGGTGTCATTTGGGAATGCCCTCAGCAGCACGTCTACTACTGTGCGCTTGTAGTCACGCATCCTCCTCTCACGCTCCAGTGAGGGAATTAAGGATGGCACGTTGTCCTTGTAACGGGGAACCAGCAGGGTGGCCACCCAGTAATCAGAACTAGTTACAATGTGGGCAGCTCGGCTGTCGTTGCGCAGGCACTGCAGCATTTAGTTGGCCATGTGTGCCAGGCTGCCCAGAGGCAAAGACAAGCGGTCCTCTGTGGGGGGTGTATCATCTGTGTCCTCCGTATCCCCCCAGCCACACTTCAGTGATGCCCACGAGCTGCGTTGGGTGCCACTCTGCTGCGGTTCCTCCTCCTCTTCCTCATGATCTTCCTCGTCCTCCTCATCCTCCAGAACTGTGCCCTGGCTGGAATATTTTTTTACCTGGCCTATGCTGGTGCAGGAACCCACCCTCTGAGCCACTTGTGAATGACTGGCCTGATAACTGTGGAAATTACCCCTCTTCCTCCTCTTCCTCCTCATCCTCCTGTGCCACATCCTCTTCCATCATGGCCCAAAGTGTTTTTTCAAGGAGACATAGAAGTGGGATAGTAACGATGAGAACAGCGCCATCGGCACTGGCCATGTTGGTGGAGTACTCGAAACACCGCAATACGGTACACAGATCTCCCATGGAGGCCCACTCGTTGGTGGTAAAGTGGTGCTGTTCCGCAGAGCCACTGACCTGTATGTGCTGCAGCTGAAACTCCACTATTGCCTGCTGCTGCTCGCACAGTCTCTCCAGCATGTGCAAGGTGGAGTTCCACCTTGTGAGCACGTCGCATAGGAGGCGGTGAGCGGGAAGGCCGAAGTTCCACTGCAGCGCAGACAGGCGAGCAGCAGCAGGGTGAGAACGCCGAAAGTGCACACAGACGGCCCGCACTTTCTGCAGCAGCTCTGACATATCCGGGTAGTTTTTTTAGAAATATCTGTACCACCAAATTCAGCACATGTGCCAGGCAAGGGATGTGCGTCAAACCGGCTAGGCCCAGAGCCGCTACAAGATTTCGCCCATTGTCGCACACCACCAGGCCGGGCTTGAGGCTCAGTGGCAACAACCACTCATTGGTCTGTTGTTCAATGCCCGTCCACAGCCCGTCCGTTATGCTGAATGGATGAGCAGGTGGTAGAGGAAGAGGAAGCGCAGTAGGAGGAGGAGGCAACAGGAGGCAAAGAGAAATGCCCTGCAATCCTCGGTGGCGGAAGGACATGCGCCAAATGGCTAGCCGCCTCAGGCCCACCCACCACTATATTTGCCCAGTGTGCAGTTAGCGAGATATAGCGTCCCTGCCCATGCTTACTGGTCCATGTATCAGTGGTTATGTGGACCTTGCCACAGATGGCGTTGCGAAGTGCACACTTGATCTTGCCCCTGACTTGTTTGTGCAGGGAAGGGATGGCTCGCCTGGAAAAGTAGTGGCGGCTGGGAAACACATACTGTGGGACAGCCACCGCCATCAGGTTTTTAAAACTGTCCGTGTCCACCAGACGGAATGACAGCATTTCAAAGGCTAGGAATTTGGAAATGCTGGCATTCAGGGCCAGGGATCGCGGGTGGGTAGGGGAGTACTTCCTCTTTCTCTCCAGTGTTTGGGAGATGGAGAGCTGTAAGCTTCCATGGGACCGTGTGAAAATGCTTGGGGACGGTGGCGGACATGGTGGCGTTGCTGTCACATGCTCTGTTTGCTGGGTGGCAGGTGACACTGGCACTGTAGAGGTGGAGGAAGAGGCAGCAGCAGAAGAGGAAGCAGGAGGAGGCCAAGACCTTTCTTGGATTTTGAGGTAATTATTCCAATGCAGCTTGTGCCTTGAATTTAGATGCCTGATCATGCAGGTTGTGCTCAGGTTTAGAACATTTAGGCCTCGCCTCAGGCTATCATTGCACAGCGTGCAAATCACTCGTGTCTTGTCGTCAGCACATCGTCTGAAGAATTGCCATGCGGGGGAATGCTTTTGAGCTGCCTTTGGTGTGCTAGGTCACTGGGTGCGGTGGGTAGTAGCAGGCCTACTGTCTAGGGGACGCTCGCTCCGCTTTTGCAACCTGCTTTGTGTGACCACCACCTCTTCCTCCAAACTGCACACGCCACCTGCATGACCCTCATTCCATGTGGGGTCTAGGACCTCATCATCCTCCTCCACATCATCTTCCACCCGCCCTTCACCACTGTCCTCCTTGTCAGTCTGCACACTGAGGAAAGCTGCAGCAGTTGGCACCTGTGTTTCGTCATCATCAGAGACGTGCTGCGCTGGTGTTTCCATGTCCTCATCCTGCAACAGAAGTGGTTGGGCATCGGCATACTCAATGTCTTCCACTTCTGGGGCAGGGCTATGTGGATGGCCCAAGGAAAGCACACCAGGAGAGTCATCAAAAAGCATAAGAGTCTGTTGCATGACTTGGGGCTCAGACACAGATGGCCATGGGGTTCAGGTGCCAACTCTGAGCTTTCATCAAGGGACCGGGAGGGAGACATTGTGAAGGAACTGGAGGCATTGTCAGCCACCCAATCTACTATCGCCTCTACTTGTTCTGGACTCACCATTCGTTGAGCGGCATTGGGGCCTACCATATAACGTTGAAGGTTCTGTCGGCTACCTGAGGAAGGTGTTTCACTTGTGCGTGTAGTTGGCACAGACCGACCACGTCCTCACCACCACCACCAACACCAGCAGGACCAACAGCACCACAACCACGTCCCTTATTTGATGCTCTCCTCATTCTGCCCGCAAATGTAGTATGTAGCCCTATTTAAATATTTATTAATACAAAAAATTTATAATAAATTCTTATTATTCTACAGGAGCAGCAGGAGCCTCTCCCTATAGAACTGGGAGATGATTTTAGAACAATAATCTGTCCCTTACAGGACCAGCAGGGACCTCTCCCTTTAGAACTAGGAGATGATTATAGAACAATAATCTGTCCCTTACAACAACAGCAGGAACCTGACCCTATAGGAGTAGGCGATGATTTTAGAACAATAATCTGTCCCTTACAGGACCAGCAGGAACCTCTCCCTTTAGAACTAGGAGATGATTATAGAATAATAATCTGCCCTTACAGCAACAGCAGGAACCTGACCCTATAGGAGTAGGCGATGATTTTACAACAATAATCTGTCCCTTACAGCAACAGCAGGAACCTGACCCTATAGGAGTAGGCGATGATTTTAGAACAATAATCTGTCCCTTACAGCAACAGCAGGAACCTGACCCTATAGAACTAGGAGATGATTTTAGAACAATAATCTGTCCCTCTAAGCAGTAGACTCTACCTAGTCCAGTCAGATCGTTCTGTAATGCAGGATGAGATGTTATTAGATCTGCAATCTGTCCCTAAAAGCAGTAGTAGTAGTAATCTCTACCTAGTCCACAATCAGATTGTTCGGTAATGCAGATCTCAGTAGTAGTAATCTCTACCTGGTCCACAATCAGATCAATGAGATGTTATTATATCTGCAATCTGTCCCTCACAGCGCTGGCAGCATCCTCTCCCTACACTAGTCAGAGAGCATGTGACTGCAGCACTAAGTGACTCCAGCTTATAAAGAGGCTGGGTCACAAGATGCATTAGTAGGCATGGCTGTGATGGCTTCTAAGGGGAAACCAGTGAAACGCTTGTTGATTGGCTGCCCTGCAGCTATTCAACATGCGTGATCAAATACCCAAACCCAGAACTCTCAAACTTTTTTCAAATGTCCGGGTTCGGGTCCAGGTCACGGACACCCCAAAGTTCGCTACGGACCCAAACTTTACAGTTCGGGCTCTCTCGACTCTAGTTATAAGCCCCGTCAGCTTTTTTACCATCTGTGTCCAATAGGGAAGATTCCGGTCCCATAGCCAAAACAAGAAGTGAGAGGAAATCCTTCCAAAGTGAGGGCATCCGGGGGTGTCACCAGGGTTACCAGAGTCCACATTCAAATTTTTACCCTCTATAACTGTCCTGATGTCAACCCAAAATTTGAGATATTCTTTTACTTTCTCTTTTGATGATAATGGTAAACAAGACAAATAGAGAGGGTGAATCTCCCTAACAGGAGCACAGACAGCAATAAGAACTGACAGATTAATCCCTCTCCACTCTATCCAAAACAAAAGAAAACAATTGCCTTTAGACCCCTTTCACACTTGTGTGAGTTGTCCTGTGATTTGGGACTGCAAAGTCGCATGACAAGTCGTTCCCCATTATTTCCAATGAGTACCATTCATACCTGTACGACTTTGAAGTCGTGCCGATTTCAAAGTAGTCTCTGCATTACTTTGGCCCAACTTTGATGCAACTTGAGGTCCATCCATAGACTTCAATGTTAAACCCGAAGCCCTGGTTCAGATATGTGCGATCTCAGAGTTCGCATGTGATTCACACCCGCACTGCAGGTTCCGATCACATGTGATCTCTGAGCAGTGAGAGTCAGTCATACACTTGTATTGCTAAACTCACACTGGATGCGCAAAAAAAAGGTACATGTACCTTTTTTTTCCGCACTAGAATCGCATAGCATGGGTATTCTCACCCATGCAATCCGATTCATGTGCCAGATCACAGTTTGCACTGCGATCTGTGAGCAAAACTGGGGGTGTCATTAACTTTGTAATGACACCCTCCAGCGGTTCGCAGAAGGCAGTGTGAACTGCTTGCGGGAGTAATGCGATGCAGGAACCGCCTCTGTAATTGCGCTGGTTCCCGCATGCACATATCTGAACCAGGGCTCAAAGTAGCATGCAGATCACACCTGAATAATATAGATGTGTTTTCTGTACTATTTCTGTACGACTTTGTAATACGTTTTCATTGTGTCAAAGTTGCAACAAAGTCACACCAAAGTCGTACTGATCCGAAATCGTGGCAAAAAATTGTGGTAAAATCGCATCCCACAAGTGTGAAAGGGGCCTCAGGTGAACTTTAATGTTTCACTTTATCGAACAGCTTCACCTTACATGCCGTGCAATTTCTCTTCAGAAGACCCTTCACCCTTAACAGATAGATATGTACCCTCAGCTGTACTGTCTTCAATGGCAAACCTTTGGTGGCGCCTATGGACATAGAAGGTTCGTTGTCTTTGAAGACGCAATCTGACTCTTCCCTGGTGCTTTTGGAAGCCAATGCTGTCATAAATATAAATTTAGAGCTCAACTAAATTCAGAGTGTAGAGGCAACATTGTTAGAGCATTTATAACCAGTCTAATTGCTGTCCAATCCCTGACAGACATGAGACTGCAAATGGACTCAGTGACTGTCACCTCACGTCACTGATATTGTCAAATTAGTTTTGATTTCATCACCGCAGATATGTTTCCTAATATAATTAGTATGATGACCAAACATTGATCTCAGTTTAAATTTGTTAACGCCCATCTCTAGCTTTTTTTTGACAGAGCAGGGAAGGGCAGAACCTCTGCCAGGCTTTTCATTTGCAGTCTGTGTCCCCAGTGGATAGATCTTTCTTTACTACCTGTTGAGACAGGGAGTGATGGAAAATCTCTCAAGTAGAGACACAGACCGCATCAAAATACTTTTTTTTCAGTAACAATTACTTGTCTCATTTCTTGCCCTTCTGTGTCATGGACAGGAAATAACAAAAAATAATCAAAATGGGGTCAGGAATGGCAAGCTTGACATTTACTTTTCCCAAGCCTATTCAATACTAAAAAAATGTTGTTTGATACTGGATTAAATTCTGTACACCATGACAACTTCAGTAAACAATCACCTGTTGCAGGTCTGCATCTCAATAAGTATTAAATCATTTGATTAACATGTTAGCCAGGCAATTAGCACTTTTAAGTCAGCAATGGCAAGTCTCCTTTAAAAAAATTGTCGAGGGCTCGCAGAACAGTCAATATTTGGAATGTGAGGAAAGATATCTTATAGTCTAAGCCAGCAGAAAAAACGTAAAGTGTACCTTTGAGCAGGATCAAACATCTTATATATGATTGCACAGCCAAATATTAAATCATTCCTGCGCTCAAGGAGAGGAGGCTTCTCCACAATGGTGAACAGGGGGTATCTGCTTGTGATAACACCGGGTAATGCGCCGCCGTGCTGCCTCTTGACGGACTGGGGGAGTCCCGACACACTGGAAGAACAAAAAAGCACAGCTTCTTCCTCAGAGCCTAACTAGTTAGGCTCTGAGGAAGAGGCTGTGGCCTCGAAACGCATTAGCCAGCCTGCTTAGGGCACCATCAGTGAACGGGGGATTAGATGAGAAGCCATCAACTGCTTGAAATGCCTGTTATCTGATCTTGTTTGTGAGTATGTTTTTATGATTTTACAATAAATTATTTTTTACTAAGGATAATGCACTAGGCCAGTGCGCCCTTGTGTGCTTTTTTGATCTTATATATGATGCAAGCTGTTATTAAAATGAACACAGCAGTTTTTGTTTTACCCCTGTTTTATTAACTGTTCATCCTGCCAATAGATCCATTATCTGAATAATTAGAGAGAAACTGTAACTTACAGTTTACTAAACAGGTGGAAAGTTAGAAGCAATAATGCTATATGAGGTAGGAATGGCAAAAAACAGTCATACACTGCAGAATAATACAACACAGATTATGAAAGCTGCACAAATATGGACTCTTTACAGCAATGTTTTATTCGGGGTAACATGACTCAATCAGGGTAATATGGCAGCATAGCATAGTCTCTATAAGACTCTGTAACAATAGAGGGTATAGCTGAGATTCGCTACATCAGTAAAACAGTGCAGAACACAGCTATGTACAAATATTCTAATAAACAGCATCCCTCTCAGTTAGGTGTAGGGTAGCTCCAATAACATTTTTAAACAAGCTGAAGGGATCCAAGACTCATGAACAAAGGGCCACTACATGTAGTTGGAATACTCTGGTAGCATTCAGCGTGGTGCTCCCTGCAGTGGCTGGGTCTGCTGGAGAAGCTGCATCCTGTCAGGTTTGGTCCCGGCTGCCCAAACAACAGTGTAGGGCCTCTCACCTGTCTGCAGATCACTTGCCCAACTATTTCTGTCTCATTAGGTGTGAAATATCTGGGCTGCTAAAAGAAGGGAATTTATCTTTCCTGGCTGTGTCTTCAAACCTACAGAGTAGTGGAAAATGGAGTTAAAGGGGCCTTTTCTGTATGTGAGCATGGTATGTAAATGAGCACTCTAGCTATACCTAAATTCTAATGTGTCCGCATTACTTAAAGGCTTAAGACCCGTACACACGGTCCGATTATTGGCCAACAACAGTTGTCCAAAAGCCGGTTGGCCGATAATTGGACCGTTAGTAAGCACGATTCAACAGCCGATTTCCAATTGTTGTCCAACAGAAGTTGGCTAACAAGACTAGAAAACTTTTGTTGGCCGATTGTTGGCTCATGCGTACATAAGTTGGCCTACAAAAAGTTAGAAGTGCAAGCACGCATGCTCGGAATCTAGGAAGTGTTCGGTCGTGTAAACCTATGTTCCTAATTCACAAATCACATTCACCTGAACTTCCTCATTATAAGCTCGTAATGCGTCACTATGTTCGGCTTTGTTGGCCGATTACTTGTCTACCATCAGTATGCTGGACACAACTGCCAACAGCCAATTTGGACAAAAGTTGGACTTTCGGTTGGCCAACAATCTGCGCGTGTGTACGAGGCTTTACACTACTCTACTACTGCTAGGATGTGGAAAAACAATGAGCCTACTGGCAAGATTAACAGGTAGAAAAGGCTATGTTTTACGGGGACTTAGAAAAACAAACAATTCTGTTTTCATTTCAGTGACAGACTGGATCATATTTGTCATTTTTAAGTTAGAACCTAGTTCCAATTATAATCTAGTCCTGTTGATCTGGCAACAGTAAATTGAAATTTGGCTAGTGTTATGTGAGCTTTCACTGTCTTGATAAAGGCTAAGTCCACCCCCCCCCCCCAAAAAAAAAGAAATAAATAAATAATACTAATACATTTGCATATACTTGCATATAAATGCATACTGTATATAGGTCCTTTATTTTATTTTATTTTATTTTTGAAAATCAATCTGAGAAACATTGCAACCGTGATCAGTGGATCGTGGGTCAAATACCAGGCTGTTGCTGACACTTCCTTCAGTATTATGTCCATACCGATGTACAGACTTTCAGCTGGAGGAAGTGATCACCGCTCTTGTGAACTTGAAGAACTATAAGGCTAGGTTCACACTATCCGACACAAAAACGGTCCGACTTTGATCCTACTTTGCTCTGGGACTTGTGTCCTACATCGGACCTACATCAGTTCGACTTCTGTAAACGGGATCTGACTTTGATCCCGACAATACCAGGCACCTTGTGCTCTGGGAATCTTGAAGGGGAACCCCCGCCAAATTTTAAAAAGAAACCAGCATGGGGTCCCCCTCCAAGTGCATACCAGGCCCTACAGTCTGGTATGGATTTTAAGGGGAATGCCCACGCCGAAAAAACGGTGTGGGGTCTCCTCCACAATCCATACCAGACCCTTATCTAAGCACACAGACTGGCAGGCCAGGAAAGAGGGTGGGGACGAGTGAGCGCCCCCCCTCCTGGACTATACCAGACCACATGCCTCAACATGGGGAGTATGGGTGCTTTGGGGCAGGGGGGGCTCTGCACCCCCCCACCCCAAAGCACCTTGTCCCCATGTTGATGAGGACAAGGGCCTCTTCCTGACAACCCTTTCCGGTAGTTGTCGGGGTCTGCGGGCGGGGGCTTATCGGAATCTGGAAGCCTCCTTTGACAAGGGGGCCCCCAGATCCCAGTCCCCCACCCTATGTGAATGAGTATAGGTTCACTTTAAAAAAAAAGGTGTCAAATATAAACACACTACACAGATTTTCAAAGTAAATCAGCTCCGGCGTCTTGTCCCTCCGATTTCTTCTCCCCTCTCCGGCGTCTTCTGTCTTCTGAGGGGTCTTCTTTCTTCTGCTGGTTCTTCTCCTTCTCCGCTAAGTCTTCTGCTCCTTTGCGGCATCTTCTGATCTTTTGCCGGTTCTTCTCCACTGTCTTCTCCCTCTGTTTTTTCCCGGCTCTGCATTGACTTTTATTTACATGGGGCAGGGCCACCCGCTGATGTCATCTGGAGGCCCGCCCCCTCATAAGGTCACCACCCGGGGCATGATGGGGTGGTGACGTCATAAGGGGATAGGGCCTTTGGATGATGTCAGCAGGTAGCCCATCCCCATGTCAATATAAGTCAACACAGAGCACGGAGACAGCATTTGTGAGGGAGATCGATTCGAGTCATCATGGGAACAGAGGAAGAACAGAAGGAGAAGACAGCAGAAAAGACCTGGCAAAAGAGCAGAAGATGCAGCAAAAGAGCAGAAGACGCTGCGAAGAGGGAGAAGAACCGGCAGAAGAAAGAAGACAAAAGAGCAGAAGAAAGAAGATGCTGGAGAGGGGAGAAGACGCCAGACTTTATTTAATTAGATACTTTAAAAACCTGTGTAGTGTGTTTATTTTTGACACTTTTTTTAGGTGAATGTACCCCATACTCATTCACATAGGGTGGGGGGCCGGGATCTGGGGGACCCCTTGTTAAAGGGGGCTTCCAGATTCCGATAAGCCCTCACCCACAGACCCCGACAACCATCGGCAAGGGTTGTCAGGAAGAGGCCCTTGTCCTCATCAACATGGGGACAAGGTGCTTCGAGGAGGGGCGCATATCCCACCCCTGCCCCAAAGCACCCATGCTCCTCCTGTTGGGGGCATGTGGCCTGGTATGGTCCAGGAGGGGGGTGCTCGCTCGTCCCCATCACCTTTCTTGGCCTGCCAGGCTGTGTGCTCGAATAAGGGTCTGTTATGGATTTTGGGGGGACCCCACGCCTTTTTTTGGCATGGGGGGTTCTCCTTAAAGTCCATACTAGATGGAAGGGCCTGGTATGATCTTGGAGGGGGATCCCATGCCAGTTTTTTTTTTAATTTGGCGGGGGTTCCCCTTCAAGGTCTTCAGATGACAAGTCACATGCCAAAGTCGGATCAGTTAAAACAGTGGTCCGACTTTGATCCGACTTCAATGATATTCAATGGGCTGAAGTAGGATCAGAGTCAGACAAAAGGGGTACAGGAACCTTTCTCAAAGTCGGTGCGACTTTTGTCGGACTCGTTAAGATGGCTCTCATAGGGAATCATTGATTTTGTGATATAATGCGACTTGTGCTCCTAATGTCGGTCCAATTCTCAGTCTAGTGTGAACCTAGCCTTAAGGAGGTACTTCAACCTTCTCCCTAAAAATTACAACAAAAACACCCAAAAATACCTTTAGAAATGTTTGTTAAAGCCAATTTACACCCAGATACTTACTGTATATAGATATGCAGTATTATTAATTCTTATGAATTGTATAACTGAATAATTATTAAATAGAGATTATTGCAGGCTTTTTTTTTCCCCTTAACATTCTTTTCACAGTGGTCATTTTTACTAAGGGCAGATGAAGCCATCTTCTTTTACTTCCTGGAACATGTGACAATGCACATCATCAGGAGGAAGGCACTGGTGACGTAGCCTTCAAGGGATGCAGCTGTTAGACCATGGTTACATCACCAATGCCTCATTCAACCAGATAGTGGAAAAACAGTTATTGTAAATAAAAGCAAAATATGTTTAACTAATGGATGTAATGATTTCATATCAGCACACAGAGCTGCATTCCGATGTGATTTTTTTAGTGAAGGGGATGGAAGGTCCATTTTAAATAAGCCTGCATGAATTTATTAATTACATTTTCCTCACTCTGGCATTGTTGAATACATCCATCCTGCAGCAAACAAACATATTTTTGTCTTCGTATAAAAAAAAGGGAGGAAAGGAAAATGGGACTTTAAATGAAGAACGCTGTGGCTCAAAGTAAAAAATTGAAATGAATGTTTAATAAATCATGTCCGATCTCCAAGTAATTTTGACCAAATACATAAATTATCATATAGAAAAGGGTATCAAAAATACATATATATATATATATATATATATATATATATATATATACACACACACACACACACACACATGTAGAGAAAGGAGACATAAAAGATACAATACATATGATGCAGTAATTATAATACATGATTGATGTACAGCCAAACATCATAAATTGGGACAAAATGTAATTGTTTGTAGGAAACATGACATTGTTAGCTCTATACATTTCGTGCTTTTGGATCACTCTTCAGGAGCAAGCGTGTAATATGAATCTGCAATAAATTGCAAAAATAACGAAATGGTCCAACGTGACCAAAAAAAATATAGAAATGATTGATCAAAAAAATCTTATTATTTACTTACAAAGTACCCATGTCTCAAAGTCATAATACTGAGGATTATAAGCCCACCAGGGCCATGTCTTCCGGGAGCTGAGATGGTGTGCTGCGCAACAGTGAACCAACAGGGCCAGCATGTTGGGTGGAATGGTATCCAAAGTAACAATGGGTGTGGTGAGGAAACAAACCAAGACCAATTGTTTGTAGCTGCTGTGAAAGCAATAATGATATGTAAATGTGAATACATGAAAATGTGTGGAAAGATAAAAAGGGAAGAAACAGAATAGCCAAAAAATGTATGTGAAAACAAAAGAAAAAAGAAAAGAAAAAAGAAAAAAAAGAAAAAAGGACAGAAATAAAAGGAGAGACTGTTCAGACTAAGAAGTTACCTGTAGCTAGGGTTACCACATCTTCCCTTTAATCCAGGACACATATTAATTTCACAGGTTCTGTGGCTGATTAAGGTGGTAATTAAACTCACTTGGTGCCTCATCTGCATTAACTTGGCCTCAGAACCTGTGTAATTCATATGTGTCCTGGATTAAAGGGATGATGTGGCAACCCTACCTGTAGCTAGGGTGTCTGTGATGCAGCATGGAAGACAATGTGCAATGTGAGAGGTAAACTGCTAATGAGCAAGTGTTAGGTGAGGGTAATCCTTATATGGCCACTGCTATACAACGCCCATCAATGTCACATGAACAAGCCGTGTAAAATGGAGGCGCCGTCCCCATAATGGAGAAACCTCGCCAACAAATCCAATTGCTTGCAGGTGAAAAAACCGCCGGCAAAGTGGTTCGGCATGTCCGGCGTGAGTAATGTGACGTCGTTGAGCAGTGTGTATGCATCTGCCCCCCCCAGCGTCAAGGAAGGCGGGGGGGAGAAACGCAGTGAGCGTCGCAGCTCCCGGGTTAGACAGGAACCCCAGGCAAACAAATCCCAGCATACACAATGGTGACCATTAGGATAGTGATGTATGTAAATAGGGGGAATATGAATAGGACCATTCAAAACCAGTAAAACCAAATACGTTTGAAAGCAGAAATAAGTTGATAATACAATTAATTATACCGCCAACCACGCACTTCCATCCCTACTCGAGTGATATCTAATAAAGGGGGTTTTTTGGGACTTTAAATGAGGCAGTGACTTTGTCATCTGCCTCCATCCCTATCTATATGTATAAAAAAATGGAGGAAAGGGAAATGGGACTTTAAATGAAGAATGCGGTGGCTCAAAGTAAAAAATTGAAATGAATGTTTAATGAATCATATATCTATGTCCGATCTCCAAGTAATTTTGACCAAATACATAAATTATCATATAGAAAAGGGTATCAAAAATACATATATATATATATATATATATATATATATATATATACACACATACATGTAGAGAAAGGAGACATAAAAGATACAATACAAATGATGCAGTAATTATAACACAACATTGTTGGTAGGAAACACGACATTGTTAGCTCTATGCATTTCGTGATTTTGGATCACTCTTCAGGAGCAAGCATGTAATATGAATCTGCAATAAATTGCAAAAATAACTAAATGGTCCAACATGATCGAAAAAAATATATAAAGGATTGATCAAAAAACCTTATTATTTACCCATGTCTCAGAGTCATATGTCAATATTTTTTGTTTTCCTTCTCTAGACATGGCATTGTTAATGTAGAATAGGCAAGGAATGAAGGATAAAAAGCATTATGTGTCACTGTATGTGCCTGTGATATATGTCACTGGAGCTGTGATTCACATGTGATGCTGGGCCTTTGCATCAGTGCAGTACTTATGTACCTCTCAGTCTTGCTGAGCACAATAAATTGTCATTTTCTGTATTATGAGAATCGCAGTGTGACACCGTGATGTCTCTTTTCCCATTTTCTTCTTCTCTAGCCGACTTCATAAGCACTTCATAATATGAGGCAACTATGGCGTATGCATGTAATTTATTCCCATTTGCATATCATTTGTAATAATGGAAACTACAACGAAAAATTCTATGAACTTAATGGGAGTACATCCTGGTTAACATCATGCTAATTGGCATATGGAACACTTCATCATCATTAATGTAATATTGGTAATATCACATTTAATAGGCAGGCAGCACAGTTAATGTTATGGTGCAGAAGGGTTTTTTTTATTCTTAAAGGGAGACTACACCAAAACAATAATTCTGTTTTAATCAGTAATGTGTAATAATTACTGGTGATCGCCTAACATTCTGCATAGCTACAATTACCGGTATATAAACTGAGCAAAATTCATGTAATTAGGCAGCAAGAGGCACAAAGTTTGTTTGACAGCATGCAATACATATATTTTAACTCGTAATGAAAATGTTATATGTTTATAATTAAAAACTGATGTTTAATTAGTATGACATTAAAGCAGCAGTTAAATAATAACTGTGCAATGTTGAAGCCTTAAAAGAATCTTTTAGTGAGAAAAATATGGAGTATGCCATTGTTGAAATCTTCTGAAAATGCCAATTGCCTGGCTGAATCAGTACTTTATGAAATTCTTGACCTGAAAGACACATGCATATCAGAGTCAGGGCACCTGATGCGTGTAGCGCCAGCTGGGCTCTTTAAATTCAGCCCAGAAGCACTGACAAAAAAAATGCTGCAAGGCCTTTTTTAACCCTCTCTCCCCTTTGATGGGCAGCTTCAAGGAGAGAGAGGAGGCTGTACTGTGCCCTGATTGACTGCTGCTGCAGCTGAAGAGGACAAATAAGGACTCTGATTTGCTAGGCAGGCTTGGAGCATGCTGATTGGCCAATGGCCATGTTTAGCTCTGCCCACTGTTTGGGAGAAAAGGGACCCATGTGAGGTCAAGTGGAGAGCTCTGAGAGCTGAGAGGAGAGCAAGACAAGAACCAAAAACGATCTCCTGCACTAAGTCCTGCTATTCTTATTTCGTAACCACTCTTTAAATGTGCACTATGCCTTGCTGCCCTCTTAGAACTGGGGTATTTCAAAGTCACTATATTATTATTATTTATTATTATACAGTATTTATATAGCGCCGACAGTTTGCGCAGCGCTTTACAATATTAGGGCAGACAGTACAATACAATACAATTCAATACAGGAGGAATCAGAGGGCCCTGCTCGGTAGAGCTTACAATCTATATACAAAATATACTATATACAAAAGAACAAAAAAGAGAGGGCACACCAGCCTAGTGCATTATCTTTATACATCATTTATTGAAGTAATGGATGAAAATAATTATACTCACAAGCCAACAGAGACTTGCTCAATTATTGTAATCCAAAAAATGAATACCCTGAACCTTTGTGTGCCCCCTTTATCTCTGGGAAGTAGCCACACGGGTCTACAAACTGACGTGTTTCGGGGGAGGTCCCCTCTTCATCAGAGCTGTCAGGGAGGAGAATACTGGGAACCCCGGCGGTTTGTCTACAAGGCTCAGAGATTGCTGCTGCACAAGTCCTGGTGAGAGTTTCCTTGTGTGCTCAGGAGGGTAAAGAGCTGTGGAGAGAATTTTCAGCTGCTGGATTGAGCAGTTGCCAGGGCTGTGTGTTAGTAAGCCCAGGACCAAATACAGACTGATATGAACCTGAGAATCTGTATATAGGGCTCTGGTGCTAAAGGACTGTCTCCTGCTGACCTATGGTACAGAAGTAAATGTGCAAGAAAAGCTCAGGCAGAGACTGGGCACAGTGAGTTCAGTGCTTAATGTGTGCAGAGCCTGCTGCTGTTTCCAGAGGAGGTGGAGTGAGTCTCAGAAACATGTGCTGCTGCAGAGGAGACTGTCTGCTGCGAGGGGACCACATGCTGAGCTGATCCAGTTTCCAGAGTGTTCCAGCTACCACTACCTGTTACAGTCTGTTACAGCTACAATAAGCTGGCTCCAGAGGATGGACCCTTTATTCAGCCACCAAGGGACCACTTGGGACCAGAACTAAAATCATCCATGTTGAGAGGCCACTGGCCACCATCTTGTTAATCTAAATAAGTGCTCCACTCATTGCTGGCAGGAATGAAATAGTGTTCCACTTGCCAGTGGTTAGATAGGTTTTGGTATTGTTGTTGTCTTTTGACTTATATTACCTCTGTTAGTCATGTGGTATCATCCTTTCTCCAAGCCCAATTAGAGTTTTCTGGCTGGGCCATTTCACAGACAGCTGTGGGGAACAATGTAATTTTAGTAATTGGTGCCCCTTTTAGAAAATACAGAATCATTACAGTATCCAAAATACAGTATCATTTTGTATGGAATTGGTTAATAATAAGCTGTATAATATATCCCCTACAGCCAGCAACAATACACCCCAACAAAGTAACCCCCAAGTAACAATGGGTCCAGCCTAGCATTAATAGACCCCATCAGCAATAATACATCTCATAGCAGCCAGCATCAATAGACCCTCCAGCAGCCAACAGTAGACCTTCCCCTCAAAAGTAGATACAGTACCTCCCAGCAAAAATGACCCCTCCCCCCACAGCAGCAATATATCCTCCAACTGTCAGCATAAATAGACCCAGCACCCCTTTCCATTACAAGCATTCAGTGCTGGAGGTTCCCCCACATTCCCACTGAAAAAAGCCCTGGTGCAACAAATCGACCAGTATTTGCTCTATTGTTATTTTACTTGTTTAACCCACCCTTTCCTTCTACAGAGCTTTGACTCTTAAATAAAGCCCCATGAAACTTTAACAGGTGTGTTATTATAGTCTCAGGTCCAGGTAAAGGTGAATCACAACAGGTGCAGGGTAGAAAAAACACAACGCACCAGCGTTCCATGTCTATGACTCATAATATGGAAGCCACTAGATTCACAAATGGGATTTTAAAACAAGAGGTGAGTGATGGCAGCTTCCAAACCTTTGGAGTGCAAATTTCCTATAAAGTAGAAGAAAAGGCTGGAATAACCCATGTTTTAAACATGACCTCCCCACCGATTTTATATTTTCTGCATACAGTTTGTAAGACATCTCAGTGAAAATATCTTTTGTAATCTGTTTTCAAGTGGTCATGTGACTGCAAAGCTTCAGCAATGAATCCTTAGAGCACTGATATTATCCCACCGGCGTTTCACCCTCCCATCCCACTTGACAAGGCTTGTCTCATGCAAGTGCTGGGAGTCAGAGGCAAGCGCTCACTATCAAATAAGCTGTCTTTTTGTGAGCTGTGGTGTAAGGCAGCCATGTTCCAAGGGGAGGCCCTGTCCAACATTGCAATTAGGACCTAAATAATGAAAGAAAAGGTGAGCATTCTTTGGGGTAAAGTGTTCAAACTAATAAAGGAATCAAAATAATTTAATTGTGAATACATTTCTTACAAAAACACATCACACGTTTTATTTACTCCCTGACAAAGTGGTCAGTCATATCCCAGAAAAATATAGTTGTTGGCAGTCACACTCGTACTCATCATCATTATTAGAGCTAGAAAACAGAAACTATGCCCTCATGGGCATTATATTTTTTCTCTATGTCCTCTTCCACAATCTTTCTATTCAGCACGTTGACAATTTTGCTCCAAAGATGCAGCCCCAGGTAATGACTTGGTTAATTGGACTAAATTCTGATGGAACTTTTTTATCTTTTTGTGGGTATTTTGTATAAACTGGATTGAGGCAAACTACAGCATGAAATGTACAAATTTTAATGAGTATGTCAACTGTTTCTGAATGTTTTTTACTTTCATGCATTCTCTGCATTAAAACACACCTCACTAACTGATCGCCCTCCAACACTTACCTGACACCTTTTACCACTCCGCTGCTGTCTCCTCTCTTCCTGATCTCACAGTAGACACTGAGAGCAGTGGAAGCCATAGGCTCCTGCTGCTGTCAATCAAACTGCTGTGAGGAGGTGGTGGGGGTGTGGCTTGCGGGCAAAATGCGGGTCTATGAAAGCAGGGCTGGCCTAAGACATTGTGTTGCCTGGGTCCAAGGATGAAATGCTGCCCCCCTCAACAAAAAAATCACGCCCACCAAAAAGCCCCCACATCCATTATTTTAAATCATGATAATTAAAACAAAAATGTAATTTATCAGGAAGTCAGATTTATATGCAACAGCACCTTGTCTATATGCAAAATTATATGACATACCATTATGTTCAATTCCAAGGGGCGGTCTAGGGCAGTATAGTTGCAGGCTAGAGAAGTATAGGGGAGGACTAGGGCTGTATATAGACAGGCTAGGGCAGTACAAGGGCAGACTGGGGTAGTATAGGGGGAGACTAAGGCAGTATAAGGATGGGCTAGGGTAGTATAAGGGCAGGCGGAGCGGCCCGGGAGGCAGTTGTCATCATGACACACAAGACTGCTGGAAAAAAATCTTGGTCGTTAATTTGCTGGGTAAATAGAAGAGAAGGAGAGGTGGCCATAGTTCAATTTGCTTCCCCTTTCAAAGTGCTTCCTGGGTCCAATGGACCCACTGGGACCCATGGTAGGACCGGCCCTATATGTAAGCACACAGCCTGTCTTTGGAGCATTCCTGCACAGGTGCCCCTTAGCACATGGCTGGCAGGGGTGGCATTTGGAAGAAAGAGGGGAAAGCACAGGCGGGGAACAGCCAAAAAGGAGGTAAGCGCACTGCTTTGTGTAATATTGGTACACAGAGCAGGTAAGTAGCTCCACGTTGGCTGTGGACAGGCGGCTGCGCTTGTCTGTGATAACGCCCCCTGCCGTGCTAAACACACGTTCAGACAATACATTGACTGCAGGGCAGGCCAGCACCTCCAAGGCATAAATGGCAAGCTCAGGCCATGTGCCCAATTTGGAGACCCAGAAGTTGAATGGAGCAGACCCATCAGTCAGTACGTGTAGGCGTGTGCACACATACTGTTCCACCATGTTGCTGAAATGCTGCCTCCTGCTAAGACGTTGCCTATCAGCTGGTGGTGCTGTTTGTAGTGGCGTGCTGCTGACAAAGCTTTTCCACATTTCGGCCATGCTAACCCTGCGTTCTGAGGTGCTGGCGGTGCCACAGCTGCGTTGGCAACCTCTTTCTCCTCCTCTGCCTTCGCCTTGTGCTTCCACTGAGCCCCCGGTGTCATTTGGGAATGCCCTCAGCAGCGCATATACCAGCATAAGAGACTGCTGCATGCTCAGACTGCTTGGCTGATTTACAAGGGGCTGAGGTGAAAGACAGATGGCCATGGGGTCCAGGTGCCAACTATGAGCTTTCAGCAAGGGACCGGGTGGGAAACAATGTGAAGGAACTGGAGGCATTGTCAGCCACCCAATCTACTATCGCATGTACTTGTTCTGGCCTCACCATTCGTTGAGCGGCATTCGGGCCTACCATATAACGTTGAAACCTGAGGAAGGTGTTTCACTTGTGCGTGTAGCTGGCACAGATCGACCACATCCTCTCCTTGCAACAGGAGCTTCACCAACACCACCAACACCAGCAGCACCATGACCACGACCGTGTCCCTTATTTGACGCTCTCCTCATTCTGGACGCAAATGTACTATTTAGCACAAATTTATATTATTTTTTAAACCGGCAATGTCGACGCACTTTTTAATTTTGTGCAAGAAATGCACAGCAAGGTGCAAATGTACTATGTAGAACTATTTATTATTCTTTTTTTTAAACCAGCAATGTAGGCGCACTTTTTAATTTTGTGCAAGAAATGCACAGCAAGGCACACATGTACTATGTTGCACTATTTTTTTTTTTTTAAACCAGCAATGTGGACGCACTTTTAAATTTTGTGCAAGAAATGCCCAGCAAGGTGCAAATGTACTATGTAGCACTATTTATTATTCTTTTTTTTTAAACCAGCAATGTAGACACACTTTTTATTTTTGTGCAAGGAATGCACCGCTGGCCACAAATGTAGTATTTAGAATATTTTTTTTTTAAACCAGCAGTGTAGACGCACTTTTTATTTTTGTGCAAGAAATGCACCGCTGGCCGCAAATGTAGTATTTAGAATAATTTTTTTTTTTTAAACCAGCAATGTAGACCCACTTTTTATTTTTGTGCAAGAAATGCACTGCTGGCCGCAAATGTAGTATTGAGAATATTTTTTTTTTTTTTTTAACCAGCAATGTAGACGCACTTTTTATTTTTGTGCAAGAAATGCCCCGCTGGACGCAAATGTAATATTTTGCACAAAAAAAAAAAAAAAAAAAATTTAATTTGTCTAACTGCAATTTAAAAGCAGTATTTAAAATGCCAAAATGTTGCCAACTGAACTAACAGAACACAATGAAAGTAGTGTCCCTGACACACAAGCAGTGCAAACGCCCACCTAACAAACAGAAAAATTGCTTAGGTTTTATATGAGGCACTTTGCTTAGCAAGCAAAATGTACTCTAGCAAACAAAAATCTCCTCTAGCACCCACCCACCAATAAATCGCTGTGTTTAACAGATTCTCTAAAGCTAATCTGTCCCTCACAGCAGCAGCAGCAGCAGCATCCTCTCCCTACACTAGTATGAGATGATTTTCTAAAGCTAATCTGTCCCTCACAGCAGCAGCAGCAGCATCCTCTCCCTACACTAGTATGAGATGATGTGACATGCAGCACTACATGACTCCAGCTTATATAGAGGCTGGGTCACATGATGCACTGGCAAATCACAGCCATGCCATTAGTAGGCATGGCTGTGATGGCTTCTAAGGGCAAACAAGTGAAACGCTTGTTGATTGGTTGCCCTGCAGCTATTCAACAGGCACAAAAAAATACCCAAACCCCGAGCCCGGACTTTTTCTCAAATGTCCGGGTTCAGGTTCAGAACACGGACACCCTAAAGTCCGGTACGAACCCAAACTTTACAGTTTGGGTTCGCTCAACTCTAGCTGCGACTTGAAGTCACACAGAAATGAATGGTACTCATTGGAAATGATGGGGTACGACTTGTCATGCGTCTTCGCAGTTCCAAGTCGCAAGACAAGTCTCACATCAATGTGTCAAAACAAACAGTACTGCACCTCATGGCTCTTTTTTGCAGTATCTCTGCATATGCCTTGGTCCTCCGGACCATCAAACACACAGTCTCCAGTGCTTGTGCACTAACTGCTGAACCTTCCTCAGCTCTGACTGTTTCTCCTGCAGCTCCCTGCTGCTACATCCTTACAGGCTCGGCCTTTCACTGTCCCTGCATGGACAGTATGGAGAAATGTGCATATATAGTATATATGTCAACTTTAATGCATTTCTGTGCATAGACCAATTTAGGCAAAGCAATATGTTTGCTTAAACCTCCTGATCCCAAGCAGCAAATATTCGCCTTTCCCCTCACTGCCCTGCTTACCCTATTCAGCCACCAGGAGCCAAAGGTAATAACCATAGCTTTTGGGTATGGAGAGCTGTGACTCGCTCCATGTGCCAGCAGCAAGGCAATCAGCACTGTCAGATGGATAGCCCATATCTCTGCATAAGCTACAATTCTGGAGACTTGTAGCAGTAGCTTACTGATGAAAAGAAGGTAAGTATACTGTATGTGCCTGTAACGGAGCTAAATTAAAGGGAACCTGGTGCATTGCTCTGCACAGACAACGCACAGGGTCATTTTCAAGATTTATTTTAATACTTTTCATAGCCATTGTTATGGATGTGTCCTTTTAACCCTTAGGCTTCAAACCCACAGGACGTTAAAAAAAAGTCTTAAAAACATCAGTAGTTTATCAGTGATTTTTTTCAGCTTTTACCAGTGTTATATTACCATTTTCCTGTTTTATTTTCTATTATTTTTTACAATTTTATTTTTTATTATTATTTTTTTTTACAATTACATTTTTTAATACTTGTTAAAATTATTTTTTTTATTAGCCCTGTTGGGGGGCTTTGGTGAGATATCAGGGGTCTAAACAGGCCCCTGACATCTCCCCTTTGAGACAGAGAAATGGACTGAGGACAGAGATTCCCCAGTCCATTTCTCTGCAGCTTCAGCTGCACTGAAGGTGAATACAAAGGAGACAGAGCCTCTTCAGAAACTGAAGCATTGTAAACACAATTTACAATGTTTCTGTTATGAATGGACAGAATAACTTATTAGTTGTCCCCTGCGCTACCAGGTATAGATATAAATGTGTATCCAAGTGTAACAAATGCGTAAAATACTAAATAAACGAAAACGTGATAAACCATAAGAGTGTGTATACACCAGAAATGCTGCAATAACTTTGTGTGTTTACAATACACTTACAATATTACAAGATTATGGATGGTACTGCGCAGTTCCTCTACCAATCAAAACAATCGTAGCAATGTGCTAAACAAGCAAACATGTAAGTTATAATAAATGTTCTCTCTTCAAACAAATCCTATGTACTATCCGGTGCCTTAATAAAGTGTCCAAATGTGGAAATCTGCAATAAAGTGCTCAATCCTTCTTTGGTGTGATTCAAAAATTTCTGTGCTTCCACAGAAACGCCTTGGAGTAAGGTTTCAACATGGAGCTCTGCACCCACACCAGTGAACCATTGATTATTCCTTAGAGTATCTCTCTCCTTCTATGCTCTCATATAATTTTCAGGATCCAGGCTCTTGAGGTATCACTAGTGACTCTAATCTAAAAAGTTGTAAAATCACATAAAATCATTAAAACAAAAGCGTTTACCGCCCCTCGTGTCACTTCCGGTCTGCTGTCCACTCCGACCACTCCCTACATGTTACGGCACCTCACATTACTCCCTCAGGGGAAACACATTTACTGGCCCCTTCATCTGCTCTCCATCCTACACACAGGGGGAGGAGCACATGAGGGCCCAGAGAGGAAGAGAAATCTCAGACAGTCGGGGATGATTGGGGCAGCGGTGGGGCATTTACAAGCACCGATCTCCCTGTATGGCTTTCAGTGAAGCAGCTGAAAGCCACGGGAGGGAGAGGAGGAGAAGTGGCTTTCAGTTGCGTCACTGAAAGCCATGCAGGGAGATCAGTGCTTGTAACTGCCCCACCACCAAACCGATCACCCCCGACTGTCAAATTTAACCATCAATTTTTTTATCATCCATGGGTGCAGGGAGGGTCAGACCACATGGATGATACACCACTGGCCTCCTGACTTTCTACCATCCACAAACAGCTTAACTTTTCAATAAAACACATAAGTAATTCAGTGCAATATTTCTTTTCGTAGGTGCAGCACAGAGGAAATTTTTCAAGTTATTTGAAGTGTAAATAGACAATGTTTTTCCTAAACCCTATCTCTGTGAAGAACTAACACTGACTGATTGAACATGTAAGAAACAGAGAGGGTTATGCTAGGACTGAACTAACTAGCAGTAAACAGGAGTGGAAGGCAGAAGGAGTAAACAAGTTGCAGTGGCTCTAAACCATCACTAGATGTCAGCATACATCAAAACAATAGTAAGCTGATGCAGTTCAATATAACACAGAAAAAACATAAATAGGCGGTACCGAACATAAATCAATAATGAACATTTGTTTATTAACTGCTAAGCTGATGGCAGTTTGCTCAGGTATTATTTTTATTAAAGATTTAAAAATATACCATTGCTATTTGTAAGAGAGTTTGTCTGTTTTTTGTGTTGTCTACTTTTTGTGTCAAACTGTGAGACATTGCTCTTGGTACTTGTACTTGTGCATATGACAATAAACTTCTAAACTTCAACTTATAAACAAAGCTTTTAAAAAAAATAAACTGTAAATCATATTTGAACCTAAAGTATTATAACTTCTCTCTAATAAATATACGTGCACGACACAATGCATATCAGAGTAGCCTTTTAGTCACTTTTTATTTGTTTAACGTATTAAATCAGGGCAAGTTGTAAATATGTAATCTCAAGACCAGAAATGCTAAACTTTTCATGCTCAGCTAGAAAACTGAATTTCTTTTGCTACTTTAGACACATTTGTTCTGTAATAAAAACAAATTATAGAATCAAATTTGCTTTTCTAAAGTAATTTTATTTTGAACTGAAATGTAAAAAATATACACTTTGAAAATGTTTTGATGATACAAAATGGGTCCAAGGACAAAATTGACTATTCAGAGGTAATACATTTATGCTTTTAAAGGTGCAGTTTAGTCAAACATGAATGTTTGTCATTCAAAATAGGGACACAGGCTACTTCTTTCGTACCTTTAGTTTTTAAGCCAGCATTGATATTGATATCCTCACTCTCCAAGCTTTATGGTCAATGAAAACCTCTTTCTCTTGGGTCTCCAGATATACAGCTAGGGAGTTCAACCTTGCCATCTCCAAAGATAGAAGTGGCATATATTTCAACTTTCATGTCCACCCTACTTTTGTGGGGTAGCCATATTCTAACTATACACTTTCTTGATCACAAGAAAAAAGTTATTCACACCCAGTGGCGACGGCATACAACCACCCCCCTGGGCAGCCACGGCACTATCTACCACCCCTCCCCGCTCGCTGTCTGCACCAGTCAGTCTGGGACTTACCCCATCTAGGTGGCAGGGGGTGGGTGGTGGGCTTGCAGCTCCAGTGTTCTCTCTGCCTCCTCTTTCCTCCTGAGGCTCAGGTGTTCTCCAGCATGGCGGACAGTGGCGGACTGTGGCTCTCTCCATCTCTTCTCTCCTCCTGTGGCTCTGGTGTCCTCCAGCACGACGGACAGTGGTGGGCCGTGGCTCCTCTCTGTCTCATCTATCCTCCTGTGGCTCCGGTGTGCTCCAGCACAGCGGACGGTGGTGGGCTTTGGCTCCTCTCTGTCTCCTCTCTCCTCCTCTCCTCCTGCAGCTGCGGTGTACGCCAGCAAGGCAGGGTGGTGGGCAGTGGCTCCAGTGTCCTCTCCGTCTCCTCTCTCCTAGTCCTAGTCCAATAGGATCGCCTGACGTTTTGGCCAATAAGGAAATGGGTCTCACGACATTGCGACAATGCTGATGGAAACTTTGGAATGTCCTTTGCCAGTCTGGCTGGTGAGGGATGGATGCTGTAGGAACTATGAAAAAGATGTATGTTTGGTGTGCTGGGACTTAAGAAATCATGACCGTTTGATCTGTTCCTTGTAGTTCCTAGGTAAGGATGAGCTTGAGTGTGTTTGCAGCCGCACGTGCCTGAGCCCGCCAGGAAGCTGACACTGCGCCACGCTAATCATAGGCAGTGTGACATTTCCCAATCCACGGCTGCCTGCGATTAGCGTGGTGCAGTGCCAGCTTCCTGGCAGGCTTGTGCACGTGCAGTTACGAACACGCTCAAGCTCATCCTTATTCTAGGCCAGTTCAAAACATACATCACAAGTCTATGAAAAACAGGATCCACCATTCCACACTTTATTACACTGGACTCCTCTACTTTCTGCTCACCTGTTTGAAGTCAACCTGGGAAAGAGAATGAGAAGGTCACATTCAGAAACCCCCAGCCTTTCTACCCAGCACTGCCCATGTAGGGAGCTCTGTGCTTACACCTCGGGACAGCTCCTCCATCTCTGCTGGGAATCAGGGGCTGTCAGAATAGCTCTGCACATTTCCTGTGCTTGCATTGAGCTGTAATTTAGGGGCAGGAGATGAATGAAGCAGGACACACTGACAGAGAGATCAGGGGAGCTAACTGCCATTTTACATATGCATAGCTCCATAATGTCCCTGATTTTGAGGGACTGTGGCTAACTTGGAACAAAGTCCCTATGTCCCTCTTTCCTCCTCATTTGTCATTCATTCTGGTTTCATCTATACAGTATATTTGTACATAAAATGCACCACTTATCTATTAAAAAGTGTTTCCCAGTGCAAAACATTTCATCCAATTTCAAAGGAATAGTAGTTGCAAAAATGCTTGTAGGTTTAGCCAATCAATGTTTTTGTACAATTTTCCTTTAAGGGGGCGTGGCATGGGGTGTGTATTATGCCTACATACTTTTTCTAGTAGGTGTCCCTCATTCCGATCTGAGAAAGCTGGGAGGTATGCATATGAAGAGCACAGAGGAAAGACACGTACATTTGGCTGGGTCCCTTCCATGGCAGGAAGGGGAGGGGCAAACTAACACTGTGCTCCATCACTGCTATATCGATCTTTGCTGCAGCTACAAGTGTAAGTCACAGATGCAGCAAAGACACAGAATGGAAAGAAAAGGCCAGGAACTGCATGCCAATCATAAATGGAGGGCCTGCGTGACTGAGTTGCTGGGTAGGCTAGAATTAGAAGGTAGGATGTTGATTTTTGAATAATTAATAGGGGTCTGCCTTACTAGGTACCAGGCAGGGGCAGGGTGTGGCCAGGAGTGGCTGGATGTGGCAGCAGGGGTCTAGTGGCTGGGAGTAGCTAGGTAGGGTCAGTGGGGATCCTAGCAGCGTCAAGAAGACATTTCCTGTCCTCCCTCCCATTTTCAGCTTGGACCTGGGGATTGGCTCACTTAGGATTTGTTTGATAGTAATTTTACTAGGGGTGGGGATGGTTTGTCATAGCAGTAGGCAGCGGTCTCATGTTGTTGAAGGTCGGAATTGTACAAATAAAGGACGTGAAGTGTAACGGGTTGGGCTCATCTTGATATAGGCACCTTCCCTACCAAGGAAGTAAGAGGCTATCTGTCATCGGGCTGCATTGTGTGTGAAAATGTTAAGGATATTGTCCCTGAGGCGGTGTAATTGCAGCTAGGGGCCAGGATGGTAAAGTGTGGTGGATACAGCCAAAATTAAGATTTTTTGCTCCACAAAATTGTCATATTAACAGGTTATTTCTCACACACAGCATATGCATACCACAAATTACACTTAAAAACACATTCTGCTACTCCTCCTGAGTATGGTAATACCACATGTGTGAGACTCTTACACAGCCTGGCCACATACCGAGGCGCAACATGCAGGGAGCACCATCAGGCGTTCTAGGGACATAAATTACACATATAATTTCCTGACTATCTCTTGCACTTTTGAAAGTCCTGAAGCACCAGGACAATGGAAACACCCAAAAATTACCCCATTTTGGAAGGTAAACACCCCAACGTATATTCTAGGAGGCATAATGAGTTTTTGAAAATGTAATTTTTTCCACAAGTTTTTGGAAAATGTGGAAAGAAAATAAAAACACATTTTTTCTACACAAAGTTGTCCATTTATGCAATATTTCTAACACATAACATGTACATATCAAAAATTACACCCGCAAATATATTCGGCTACTCGTCCCCAGTATGGTGATACCACATGTGTGAGACTTTTCCACAGCCTGGCCACATACAGAGGCCCAACATGCAGAGAGCACCATCAGGTGTTCTAGGGGCATACATTTTAAATCTAATTTGACTACATATTACACTATTGTGAGGCACTGTAGTGGCACTGATGGGCACTGCAGTGGCACTGATGGGCATTGTAGTGGCATGAAAGTGGCACAGATGAGAACTGATGTGGCATGGATGAGCCTTGGATGGGAATGGCTGAGCGTGGATGGGGATGGCTGAGCATGGATGAGGATGGCTGAGCATGGATGGGGATGGCTGAGCACGGATGGGGACAACTGAGCACAGATGGGATGGCTGAGCATAGATAGGGATGACTGAGCATGGATAGGGATGACTGAGCATAGATGGAATGGCTGAGCACAAATGGGGATGACTGAGCATGTATGAGGATGACTGAGCATGGATTGGGATGACTGAGCACGGATGGGATGACTGAGCACGGATGGGGATGATTGAGCATGGATGGGATGACTGAGCACGGATTAGGATGACTGAGCTTGGATTGGGATGACTGAGCACATATGTGGGTGACTGAGTATGGATGGGGATGACAGAGCATGGATGGGGATGATTGAGCATGAATGGGGATGACTGAGCATGGTTGGTGATAACTGAGCACAGATGGGATGGCTGAACACATATGGGGATGACTGAGCAGGTATGGGGATGATCGAGCATGGATGGGAATGACTGAGCACGGATAAGATGGCTAAGCACGGATGGGATGGCTGAGCATGGATGGGGATAACTGAGCATGGATGGGATGGTATAGCATAGATGGGGATGACTGAGCATGGATGGATGGCTGTACATGGATGACTGAGGATGGATAGATGGATGGGGTGAATGCAGACTGGCACAGAGCAGCGCTGTGGGCACTACAGATCCTGCCCACTGTGCTGCTGCATCTGATCTCTCCCCTCTCCTCTCACACTTTACCAATTGGTACGAGGAGGGGAGAGATCAGCCGGACATGCGCCGGCTTATTTACATCTGATCACTCCGTCATTTGACACAGCGATCAAGTAGTAAAGGGGCACTGCGAGCGTCCGTTTACCGTGATCCGTCGGTCATGGATATTACCAGGTGCGGGCCCAAGGGGGCGCAGGAGCGCATTTCTGGACTGACATCACAAGTCCTTCCAGGATTAACAAACCGCGCTGTAGCCGTCAGTCAGCTATGGCCTGGTTGTAAAGTGGTTAATAAAGTAATAAAGAGCTGCTATGGCCATTTAAATCCAACAAAGGTGTTGTGTCATTATTTAAGGTGATGGTTGTTATAAAGACGGTAGAGGTAGGCTGTGGCAGCCGCAACATCAGCCATACTTTAGTCATGGAGTTTCTGCACACTCCATATTTTGTAGAATAATGAAAATTCCCAGCATATTCCTCCCATATTAAACAATTTTACTTTCTCTTTCAAGTATAGAGCATAGAACACGACAGGTTTCCAGCACAGCCAGTTTAGATGGCAGAATAGATGGGGACTCACAGGTGCAGAAGCCATAGAAACCATCCATCCATCCATCTATCCATCTTCTCACATCTTCATTCTGCCCAGCAGTGAGCTCTGATGTATGCAGTGCTGCGCGGGACGTCATGGTAAATTTGAGGTACCATGAATTATTGTTATATGTAAATCAGCGCCTACCCCTAAATTGATAATATATCAAAACATGTGTACAAAAATATCAAATAAAACATACATTGGTCTGCATATTACAACTAGCAGCTACGGATAATTGCATTCAAATATAGGCAGCCATAGTATGTATAACATAATGAAAAAACTCCAAACCAGAAAATCCAAAAAAACTTAATAAAATACAGTCCAAATATAAAGTGATGCAGTGCAGGCCAAACGCCACCAGAGGCTCACCTTGCGTGCGATAATAACGGTAGGCACCACATACTGCTCTAAACGACATAAACTATACGACTTCTGGATCACTAAAGGACATTCATCCTAAGAGAAAACGCGTAATTTGTGGACGATATGTGTCATATGTGATACCAGACAGAATACAAATAAAAAACTCACGGAAACCTGTGATTCGGTCACCTTTCCAGGTGTGTAAACTTTGACGTCGCTGCAGGGCCTAAGCTTCGGGGGTGGTCTTATAACGAAGAAAACTGGGTGACTGACTTTTCGTCACCCAGGTATTAGAGACCACTCACGCCCGTGTTTCCCCCAGTGACTTCACACACAGTGAAAGTGTTGTGGGACTTCAAAATACTCGTGGCTAAGCGTGAAATATACTTCGTGCGTAGTGAAATATAAACCTGACATAAAATAATTCAAAAAAACCTAAAAGACCAAACCTCAAAAAAGTAATACAATATGTATGATACCGACGGATATAAACTTACGTTAATAG
>BLSH010275840.1:572104-593720 GCA_018402905.1 Glandirana rugosa | reverse complement strand
GACGTTGTTGGCTGTGACGGACCGGAAGTGACGTCAACGCGTTTCGCTCGTCAAATGAGCGTCATCACGGATGATACCACGATCCATCACATACAACCTATTATACCGTGTCTCGGATCCGCCTCCCGCAGATCAATCAAGACAACAACAGTATTGGAGCTCCCTGGACGTCCCTCACAGTCAATCAACGTACACCTCTGCCATCTAGTGGTCTAGAAAGTGGAAAGCACGCATGGCAAGATAATTATAGCAGAAATAGTTTAATGAACATCATGAATGCCAATAAAAAGGGGGGGGGGGATTTTTGGGATACCTGCACGAACATGTATAATCTATACAATATAATTAAAAGGTTTAAGTGTTTATTAGAAATATTAAAAAAGAATTAATGGAGGTGCTGATTAAAAAATATTAATGCAAAATAAAAATAAAAATTAAAATATAAAAATTGAAAAAAATATAAAAATGAAAAAAATGTAGATGAACCTGATGGTACCATAAAAAAAACACACAAAAACATGAGTTGTATTATCTCAAGAGATTTGTGTGACATACAACAAAATATGAAAATTCATGAATTTGGTGAAATATTTGAGTATTGGATACGGGGAAAAACTAATATCAGGACATAAGGAACAATGATATTAAAGAACTGGATATGAGTCATTACAATAGATGTACTACAAGCACAACAGACCATGTTACTTCAGCTTCTCTGATGGATGTCGAAGAACTGGGTAGGTGCATGGCCTAGATTATGATCTTGAACATATATAGTAAGGGCAACTAATTAATTGAGGATGTGAGGAATAGTCTATTGATAGTGAGGATAATATATAGGGAAATGGTACATTGGGGGTGTTACCAATTAGACAGAAAACAATTTATGTCCAGATTGATGTTTAAACCCAGGGGAGCCAAAGTGGCCATTCTGTGGATCCACTGGGTTTCGTTCTGAGAAATAGCTTGTACTAGGTTACCACCCCTCCAGTGATTCTCTATCCTATCGATTCCACAAAAACTTAGTTGAGTGGGATCTCTGTGATGAACCAACCTAAAGTGATTGGACAAGCTGTGATATCTGAACCCTTTTATGATGTTTTGGACGTGTTCTCTGAGTCTAATCCTAAGTTTACGTGTTGTTCGTCCTATGTACTGTAAGCCACAAGTACAGGACAAAAGGTAAGTGACATGTGTGGTGTCACAAGAGATGAATTTGTTGATGTTGTAGGTTGTTCCTGTGGCTGTGGAAGTGAAATTAGAGATATTTTGTTTTCTAAATTTAGAAGTTTTACACATTGTACATCTACCACAGCTGAAAAAACCTACTCTATCCAAAAAGGTGAATGTTTTGCGAGGGGGATCTACAACGTTGGGTGCCAATTTCAATCTTAAGGAAGGGGGTTTTTTATAAACAAACCTAGGCCTTGGTGGTAATAATTTGACTAATTCTCTATCTCTCATGAGTAGAGGCCAGTGAGTCTTTATGATCCGTTCAAATTGTCTGTATTCCTTAAAGAAACACGTCATAAATTATATACTAGGATCAAAAGACTTTCTTTTTTGTTGTTGTAGCAGGGATTTCCTGTCTAGGCCTCTAACTTCATTCATTAGTTTTATAAGCTTGTTTTTATTATAACCCTTATCCACAAATCTTTGTAAAATGACTTCTGTTTGTTTATCATAATCATCTATATTGTCACAATTTCTTCTGATTCTAATCATTTGTCCCCTGGGAATGCCATCTAGCCACTTAGGATGGTGGCAACTTCCCAGGGGAATATAACCGTTCTTATCTACTTCCTTAAAGTACGTCTTAGTACACAATTTGTTGTTATTTTTATAAATAGTAAGATCAAGGAAGTTGATGGTTTGATATCCTATATGCTCTGAAAAAGAAATGCCCAATGGATTGTCACTCATTTTTTGTAAGAATTCCAAGAGGTGTTCTTTTGTACCAGACCATACAATCAGGATATCATCGATATATCTCCTGAACATTTTTAATTCTGGAGGAGGGTTTTTAAATATAGCTGTTTCTTCCCACCAGCTCATGACCAAATTGGCCACTGACGGGGCATACTTTGCCCCCATCGCCACACCCTTCTTTTGTTTGAAGAATCTTTTATCAAACCAAAAGAAATTGTGGCTCATAGCCAATTCAAGAAGTTCAATTAAGAAAGACTTTTGTTCTTCTATTAATTCAGTATGATTCAAAGCCCATTTCACTGCGCGCAGCGCGTCATCCTGGCGAATGCTGGTGTAAAGGGAGTTTACATCAACACTCGCCAAAAGATGACTGTCATCCACTTGTATGGTATCTAACATAGCTATCAAGTCCTTACTATCTTTTAAGAAAGCTGGATATTTGATGGTTAAAGGTTGCAAGAAACAATCAAGGTATTCACCTGTTCTTGCGAACAGGGAATCCACCCCACTGATAATAGGTCTCCCTGGGGGTTTTTTGGGATCTTTATGTATTTTCGGAAGCTGATAAATTACTGCTACCTTCGGAGCATCAGGGACTAGATAACGTGTTTCTTTTTTGTTTAGAATTCCTTTTTTATGGGCTTTCTGTACAATTTCCTTTAATTTTGCCTTATATTTGTGGGTGGGGTTACTTTTTAGTTCTTCATATGTTTGTTTATCGCTCAACAGCCTCTGTATCTCTTGTATATAATCAGTTTTATTTAATATAACGAGTCCCCCTCCCTTATCGGCTGCTCTGATGATGATGTCCTTTTTCTTTTCTATTTCATGTAAACTTTTTTCTATGTCTTTCTTATGTCTTTTTCGATTGACCTCCAGATTATTTAAATCTTGTTCGACAGCTTGTTTGAAGCTGTCTACAAAGTGATTCCCAGTTACTTTGGGATTGAATAGTGAACAGTTTCTCAAATTAGTATGTTGGTAATCTCCTTCATCTTCACCTATTTTTGTAGGATTGAGTGAAAAATGTTTTTTAATATTAATTTTTCTTATAAATTTTTGCAAGTCGATATATAAGTCAAATTTGTTAATATGTTTATCGGGGGCATATTTCAACCCGAGATTGAGGAGACGATATTCTTCCTCTGTGAATTCTGCACTACTCAGATTGAAAATGCCTGATTTTAGTTCGCTCTTTTTCTTTTTCCTGTCCCCTCCTCTACATCCTCTGGTTCTTTTTGATTTGTTGGGTCTGAAACTGGGTATTGTGGGCCCATCGGATGCCAGGGTCTCATTTTGTTTTCTTCCCAAGTGTACTCTTGGTTTCTGTTGTAATTGTTTCGACCCCTCCAGTTTCCCCTTCCTCTTCTGGGTGGGCCTCCAAAGCCCCGTCTCTGAAAATCCCCATATTGATTGGGGTAAGTGGAATGACCTCTACTTCCTCTGAAAGAGGGGTATGGGGCCTGGTAGCCATGATTTCTATGGGGAGTTCTATTATAATCATATGTATTGGAATAGTTTTCGCCCTGATAATAATAACGTTGTGGCATTGCATTTTGTGTGTATTGTTGCCCTGTCGAATTATGTTGTTCCTGTGCTAATGGGGCATATCTGTTTTTTATTGGTACATTATATTGTGGGGTTTTGGGGGTTTTGGCTCCCACTGGTCTATGTATGGAATGAGTCATATTAGTACTTGCTGGTTTATTATACTTGGGAGTTGTGGGAGCTATCGCCAATGTGGGATCTGTGGTATCCATGGCAGTTATAGGGTCAGAACCTTGCCCATTCTCAGGTGTCTGCCATTTGTATACCCTATTGTTGTTATAGTCATTGGTATCCCTAATATACTTTTTCATTTTTTTCTTTTGTGTTTCTTTATCCAGTTTAGTAACAAACTCCTGTAGTTGTTTCATTTTTTCTTTATATTCTATGGTATCTGACAACGGTTCAATCTTAGATTTTATGGTATTAATGGAGACTTCCAAATTTTTAAGTTTGGCCTCTTTCCTACCTATTAGAATCTCCAAAAGTTTTTTCTCTACTCCATTAAAAAACTTGAACCAATTTTTTTCATGTTCTATTCCTTCTAGCCCATCATTAGGTGCTAGATCCCACCTTAGCCTTCTAGGCGTGATTCCATCTTTGACATATTTTGTCAGAGTAAAAATGTCCCACCAATGAGCACCGATTCGCACTTTATATGAAGCACGCATCACTTTAAGTAGGATTCTCTTTTGCGCATTAAACACCTGCTATACACAGTATACACTATGGTCTGTCTTATGTTTATTTTTTGAGTGCCTTTGGACACTAAGCCAGTGGAAAGGTCCACACATTTGAAACTGCAGCGACGTCCCGGATTCGAAGCCCCCACCAGAATATTGCTTCTTTTGACCCACTGACTGAAAAGCAGTGGGTCCATAATCTCTGGTGAGCGCGGGCACAAAGGGGGTCACTGAAGTGTGTGTCACTTTCACAACACCCTGAAGTTTTATGAGCACCGATTCACACTTTATATGAAGCACGCATCACTTTATATTTGGACTGTATTTTATTAAATTTTTTTGGATTTTCTGGTTTGGAGTTTTTTCATTATGTTATACATACTATGGCTGCCTATATTTGAATGCAATTATCCTTAGCTGCTAGTTGTAATATGCAGACCAATGTATGTTTTATTTGATATTTTTGTACACATGTTTTGATATATTATCAATTTAGGGGTAGGCGCTGATTTACATATAACAGTTTCACAGCAGGAATTTCCTGAGTACAGCAGCCCCCTAGGTGCACTTTTAATATTACTTGTTGCACGAAACTAAATATTTTTTCATATATATTTTTTCACAGATACTTATATATATATACATATCGTCACTTATATTGCACAATCTGATTGACAATTAAATTGGTTTAAGGGTTAGGCGCTGATTTTCATTTAACATACCATGAATTATTGTTGATTTGGGTCAGAAAAGTCTGCAAAAGCTCAACTGGTCCATCCCACACCATAAATATGTCATCTATATAGTGATGCCATGTAAATATGTGGGGTTCAAATAGGGCCATACCCTCGACCTCAAAGAGGTCTTTCTCCCATTCCCCCAGGTAGAGATTGGCGTAGGATGGGGCACAACAAGTGCCCATCGCTACGCCCCATACCTAGAGGGATAGGAGATCGGCAAATCCAAAGAAGTTATGATGCAAAATAAAATCTAAAGATTCAACTAGGAAATTAGTGAATTTCCAATCATGGTTAGTTCTCTGAGAGATAATTTGACTAATAGCGTTGATACCGAGGTCATGTGGGATCGAGCTATACAGGGCCTCGACATCAATTGAAACCAGCATAGCCTCACTAGGTGCAATCATATCCTCCAAAATTTTCAAAAGGTGGATGGTGTCCTGAACATAGGAAGGGAAACTAGATACATAGGGGTGCAAGAATTCGTTCACAAATCTGCTAAGATTTTCAGTAAGAGAGTTATTTCCTGATACAATGGGACACCCAGGGGGGGTCTAAAGAATTTTTGTGGAGTCTTGGTAGTGAATAGAAGGTAGGAATACGGGAAAAAAGGGGTTCTAATAAATTCCCATTGGCCCTTGTCCAGGACACCATTCATAAATGCAAGATCAACAAATTCATAGAAGTCTTGCTCAAATTTGTCAATTAAATTTCTTGGTATTTTGCTGTACCAGGAGGAATTGGAGAGAATTTTTTCACACATATGGACGTAGTTGGTCTTATTCATAATTACTATATTCCCACCCTTGTCGGATGGTTTGATCTCAATGGATTGATTTTCTCTGAGGGACTGAAGGGCCAATTTTTCTTCTCTACTAAGACTGTCATTCTGCTCTTTAATATGCATCCTATGAATATCATTGTTTACTATTTTGACAAATGCAGCAATATTGGTATTGGAATTGATAGATGGGAAAAATGTGGATTTTGTAGAAAGTTTGGAGGTGACATTAAAAGAAGGGGGGTGGGGGAGTGGGAGGGAGGAGTGGGCCAAGACGTGGTCATCTGGATCACCAATGTGGTGAGGTTCGCTTCCCTCAAGAAGAGATGACAGAGCCTCTAAGACTGCCAATTCGGAGGCGGAAGGGGGAGAAGGGGTGGACTTGTTGGTCTTAGAATACATTATTTAAGAATGATTTTACGAGCAAATAGATGTAGATCTTTAATAACATCGAATTTGTCGATGTTGGAATCTGGGCAAAAGGTAAGACCTTTAGCAAGAACCTGGGCTTCCATAGGGGACAGAGGGTGGTCAGAAAGATTGACTACCGTGAGAGTGTCAGATGAGTGTAAGGAGAATGATTGGATATCTAGACCATGGGGGGATCCGTCGACTTCCCATTGAGAGGAGGACTAAAAAATCTGCCTGGGGTCGAGAAGTATCGTTAAGAGTACCTTTGGTACCTGGTGGAAAAATAGGGTAGTTAGGAGGTGCCGAGTGTTGAGAGGTGTTACCTGCTGCTGATGTTGAGGGAGTGGGGTGTGTGGGCAGAGAGTGCGGGATTTTTTTTGGTGGGCTTTGTTGATCCGACCCACTGGTCCTGTGCATTAAAAAAGGTCCAGACCCTGCTATCCCCCCGAATACGCTTATACCTAAGATCAAAACCCCAGGACATCGCCTACAGCTAATCCCACCAAAATGTTTGAGGCATTTCAGGATTTCTATGCCAATCTATATAGCCCCCCACCCCCGCATGACAAAGAATGCACATCCAGGTTCCTTGAGGACCTCCCCATCCCTTCCCTCTCCACCAAACTTAAAGACATTCTCGAAGCAGCAATCACAGAGGAGGAGGTGCTGGTTGGGTGTCATTAACCACTTCAGCCCCGGAAGGATTTCCCCCTTTAGGACCAGATCACTTTTTGCAATTCGGCACTGTGTCGTTTTAACTGACAATTGCGCGGTCTAATGTACTGTGATAATATTGAACCCTGTCAACTAACGAGTTCCTATTCACATGTCATTCATACTATATAAGTGCCTTAATTTCTTATACTACTGCATTCATGTTTGTATCAGAATGTTTTTTGGATCTTTTATTGGTCCTTCCATCTATGTTTATATTTGCATCAATTATGTTTTTCTTTCTGTAATTCTGAAAACTTTCAATAAAAATACAATTAAAAAAAAAAAAAGTTTACATTATCTTTGTTTTGTGGGTGACTGGGAAAAGCCCTTCACTTCTGAGTTAGGAAACCTGGATTTGTTTAGTTAGTGCCTGGATGGCAAGGATTTATTTTCTGTTTTGTTTATTTGATTTTTACATGCAAACTTGTAAATAAACCTGGCTACAAGTCAGATTTTAAGAACACCTGACATTTGGACTACCTTTTTCCAAGGAAGATGATCCCCATTGAGCTAACCCCCCAAACATGGTGGAGGATGCGGGCATCTTCCTAAACAAGTGGGAAGATGGAGGACGTGTTAAAGCCCTGTTGCAGGCCACTGCAACCCAGCAGGAGAAAAATTGCCAGCAGCAGGAAACCAATCGTCAGGTCGCACACACCATTGCAGAGCAGCAGGAGGCGAATCGCCAGTTTGCGGAGGCTCTGGTGGAGTTAAAAAAGGAGTTCACAGGTCCTTTGCCGGTGGAACAGAAATTGGTGCGTACCAGCAATTACCTGCAGAAGATGACACCTGCAGATGATGTGGAGGCTTACCTAGCAACTTATGAAAAATCGCTGTTCGAGAAGGATGGCAAAAAGAGCAAAGGGGAGGACTGCTAGCGTCCTTCCTGACAGGAGAACTCCAAAAGGCCTATTATGACCTGGAACCAGCTGCTGCCCAGGATTATGAGACACTGAAAGCTGAGATGCTTCCACGCATGGGTGTCACCATTGCAGTCCGGGTATTTCTTCATTTTCAGTGGATTAATCCGACCAGTGCACACCGCTCTCTTCTATATGAATACACTAGAGCTGTCGGGAGTGCCACGGCTGATTAATCCGCAGCCTGAAAATGAAGAAATTGTCCGCTGCCTGTCTCCTTGTCCCCGCCGAACACAGGGGACCCAGAGAAGAGGTTTTTCTACACAACTGTACAGCGGGAGATTACTATATTTGTGGACTTGAATTGGGAGTCGCCACCCGCTCTATCTCACCCCCCTGCTGAGATCAAATCCAGACCTGCTGACACCCCCCAATGTGTGGCACTGGGGTGGACCACCCCCGTGTTAGTACGCCACTGATTGTGGTGATTTGTATACATGGTGACACACGTGACTACCACTGCTGTGGTGGAGTATGATACCCCTCGGAGCACCGTGGCACATTCAGTGGGGGTGGTACCCTCACTAGTTCATAAAGTCCTAGTGGGGAGTGATTTTCCACACTTTTGGAGTTAATGGGAAAACAGAAGGAGTCAGGATGACAGAGATTCCCCTACTGAGGAAACACTGGCACTCACACCAGACCCTTTTAATTACAGAATTAAAAGGGAAACTGTTGGCGTATTTCCTTTTTCTGTACTGGCTTGGGAGCAGGAGGAGAAGGAATCCAGCCCCCAGCTGGAGGGTAATGAACAAAATATCATCTCTGACTCTAATAGTGAGAGTGGACAGAATGTGGTGCCTGACTTAGAGGTCAGGAAAGATGATTTTTGTTTGAAACAACTAAAAGACGTCACACTCAATAGAGCCAGAGAAAACATTAAAATGATAGATGGGGAACCTGTTGAACCTAATATAGGGGTGTCTTTTCCCTACATGGCTCTTAAAAATAACTTGCTGTAAAATGTGGTAAAGCAAGGGGAGGAGGAGGTAAAGCAGCTAGTGGTTCCCAAGCCCTATTGCCGGATGGTATTAGATTTAGCCCCTGGTCATATAATGGGGGGACATCTGGGTATAGAGAACACTAAGAAGAGAATAACTCAGAGATTCTTTTGGCCTGGGTTATATGCAGATGTCAAAAAATATTGTCATGCCCAGTATTCTGCACCTTCACCCCATTTTCACAGTCCGCTGGTACCGTTGCCAATAATTGAAGTGCCTTTTGAAAGAATTGGCATGGATTTGGTGGGACCAGTAGTAAAGTCTGCCTGGGGCCATCAGCACATACTGGTAATACTGGACTATGCCACGCAATATTTTGAAGCCATTCCCTTCATAATACCTCAGCTAAAACTATTGCTAAATAGATTTTCCAGGTATTTAGTCGGATGGGTATTCAAAAAGAAACATTAACTGATCAAGGCACCCCATTTTTGTCCCAAGACACTAAACAATTGTGTAAGTTGTTCAAAATCTCCCATCTCCGTACCTCTGTCTACCAGTTTACCTGTCTTGTGGAGAGACTTAACAAAACGCTCAAAAGCATTTTAATCTCCTTGGCGGTATGGTTATGTCCGATTTTTGTGTCTTAAAGTGGTACATTGTTTTGCATAGAAATTTGGCTTTTTATATTGAAGGCCTGTAATTCTTAGGAATAACTCACTTAAATCTGTCCAAACAAGAGTGGACATCCCAGATATGATAAAGTTTGAAACATGAAATCATAAATTATAATATAATAAATAACTATAAATAATTATCAAAATAATAATATAATAATAATAAAATGTATTCAATAATGTAATCAAATCAAAAACACTGAAATTTGCTCAGTTGCAGAATTGTCGCTATCGTCCCTTCCAGTGTCTGATGGCGAATTTCCCCACAAGTCAGTATTGCTCAATTCTGCAAGGGATTCTTATTTACTATCACTGTTTTCTAGCTGGTCAAAAAACGCTTTTGAGGTAAAGGGACGCTTTTTGGATGCCATGAACATAATCTAGTTTCCAGGCAGAAAGAAGGGCATATATAATATAAAAGTGCATGCAGGGCACTGGGCAAAGCATTAGGGACAAAAGGGGTGTGAAATGATTTGATACACTAATGTAATCTGTAAGTGTACTGTAGGTGTTCTGTGTGTTTCACTATTTGAATTTCCCGCCGGTCTCCGCCCCCCGTGCGCCGCGACACACGCAGGGAACGAAGCCCAGCACACAGTGAATCGGGCAGAAGACAGCCTGCGGACACAGCGGGGGTACATCCCTGGATCCAGGGGACAAGGTAAGTAACTTTGCCTGGATCCAGCGATGCCATCCCAAGTGTGGCTCGGGGGTTACCGCTTTTGGTAATAAAAGTTCACCCCGAGCCACACTCGGGAATACTGCTGAGAAGGTTAAAAAGGGTGGTGGGCAAAGATGGAAGAAATTGGGATTTCTTGTTGCCATACCTCATGTTTGCCATACAAGAGATACCTCAGGCATCTACTGGTTACTCCCCTTTTGAACTACTGTATGGTAGACATTCCATGGGATTGCTAGATGTTGCAAAAGAAATGTGGGACGGGAGCAACCATGTCTTATAGAAACGTCATTGAGCATATCTCACTGATGCAAGATAGAATCGCTGCTGTCATGCCGCTTGTACGGGAACATATGGAGCAAGCCTAGGATGCCCAAGGAAGGGTTATAATTGGGGTGCCAAGACCCAGGTCTTCAGCCCTGGAGATAGAGTGCTGTTCCTAGTCCCCACAGTTGAAAGTAAATTCCGAGCAAAGTGGCAAGGTACTTTTGAAATTATGGAAAGAGTAGGGGAAGTAAACTACAAAATTTACCAGCCAGAGAAAAGAAAACCAGAGCAATTATATCACATTAATCTCTTGAAACCTTGGAAGGACAGAAAGACTTTACTGGCAATGCCAACCCCCCCAAAAGGACACGTCCCCCGTGACTCCAGAAGTACCCATAACTGAAACCTTGTCAGTGGCCCAACAGAAAGACATTAAAGAATTTGTGAGCAAGAATAGAGACTTTTTTTCTCACCTGCCCAGACTGACCACAGTTATACAGCATGATATAATTACAGAACCAGGTGTCCACGTAAATGTAAAGACCTATAGAAAACCCAAGGCTAGGTGGGAAGCAGTTGCAAATGAAATAAAGAACATGTTAGGGCTGGAAGTGATAGAGGAGTCCCACAGAAACTGGTCAAGTCCCAAAGTGTTGGTCCCAGAAAAAGATGGAACTATAAGGTTTTGTAATGATTTTCACACCCAATGCCTCGGGTTGATGAGCTTGTTGACAGATTGGGTAGTGCCCGGTACATAACTACTTTAGATCTGATTAAAAGTTATTGGCAGATAGCTCTAACAGAGTCTGCCAAAGAGAAAACTACATTTTCTACCCCTGAGGGGTCTTTCCAGTACAGGGGTGGACTGACCATAAGGGCACTCGGGCACTGCCTGAGAGTCCTTGGCCAGTAGGGGGCCCCATGAGAGGCTCCTGTTACTTCAGTCCCAAGGAAACTGTGCTGATCCTGGAGCCCAGTGCCAGACCAAGTTCCAGCACTGAGCTCCGGTACCTGGCCTGACAGGGGCACGCTAGCATGGGCACTCAGGACATCTTTCCCATATCTGTAGGGGCGAATGTAAGTAATGTGGGCACAGTGCAATAAGTAGGTGGTGTTTTGTTTGGCTTGAGTGTGGACAGGGACACAGAGGGGCCCCATGATCTTCTATTGCCCGGGGGCCCCATGGGTTGTCAATCCGCCCCTGTTCCAGTATAAGTGGATATCTTTTGGCTTGCATGGTGCTCCTGTATCATTTCAGAGAATGATGGATAAGACCTTAAGACCACATCGCCAATATGCGGCCACCTATTTGGACGATGCAGTCATCCACAGCCCAGATTGGGAATCTCATTTGCCCCTAAAGGGAACAAAAAAGGCTCAGGTAGAAAGAGAAAAAGGAAAAGGCAAAGAAAAAGGAGAAACGGAAACTCAAGGAAGAACCAGGAATCAGAAAAGGGGGAAATTTTAGAGTGTCCCCCTTTGGATTTCAGGGATATGAGGGTGGTAAATCTGCCCTCATTTCCCCTAAAGGAGACCCATATTAAGGTTCTCAGCAAAGGCCTGTCTTCCTCCCCTAAATGCAACATGGAGGAGTTTACGGTCTTTAAAGACCTGAACTTGTTCCTACGCAAAGTCCTCTTACGGTACCTACATGAATAGGAATGGAATAGTCAGATCGCCCTGGAGGCCATGGGAGGGGAGGACCAGAGGGCCTTAGAGGACCTTCTGTCCCTCCTGGAACAAGGCACCACAGACCCCGAAAACTCTGAGGTTGAGGATGAGGAAACTATACCCTTAAGACAGGTGGACCTTAAAATTAAATCTAAAAAGATGTCACCATTGTCCAAAAATAAAGTTATTAACCAGTTTTTTGATTTGGTGAGTCAAGATTTACATAAAATTAACTGGAATAATGTGAGAGCAGATAACCTTTCTAAAGGTGAGAGGATGGCCCTCAATGAGCTCAGAAGTGCTGGAGGGATTATCATCAAGAAAAGTGATAAGGGGGTAACATAGTTCTCCTCAATGAGGAGGACTATGTTAAGGAGGTGCGTAGACAATTAAATAGTGAGTCAATTCACAAAAAACTTCTTGCTTCCCCCTTTCCCCAAATTGTGAAATACCTAAATGATAAACTGACCTGGAGGTTAGCTTTCTCAAGGTTGAGGACTACAATATCCCAGTCCTCTACACAATTCCAAAACTACATAAAAATACCACCAACCCTCCAGGGAGACCGATCATTTCGGTGATGCATGGCCCCCTGGAAAGGGTTGGTAAGGTCCTGGACCTATTGGACTTTATGCTGAATAACAACCGTTTTTAATTTAGTTAAACCTATTATCAGCAGATCTCTGGTACCTCAATGGGTGCCCCATGGGCACCCTCTTATACATGCCTGCACTTGGGCCTATGGGAAGAGGAGGTGGTCTATAATTTAGAGGCTTTCCAGGAGAAGATAGACATTTGGGGTACGATACATAGACGATGTCTTGGTGAGCTGGAAGGGAACGGAAATTGAATTACACAAATTCATTGATGGGCTTAACCAAAATGAGCGTAATATTAATTTGAAATTTAGTTTTGACAAGGAGTCAGTTCCCTTCCTGGATCTCAAGATTTCAAAGAAAGAAGGACGTCTAACAACATCTGCATATTGAAAACCCATGGCCGCCAACACTTTACTTCGGGTGGACAGCCACCACCCCAGAGCCCTAAAGCAGGGCATACCTTTTGGACAGTTTCTTCGGATTCGAAGAAACTGTTTGAGTGATGAGATTTTTCAGAAGGAGGCACCAGATATGTATGAAAGATTCAGGGAGAGAGGATACTCACATAAGACCCTGAGAGCCGCAAAGAGAAGGGCCATGGATCAAGATAGACCTTACCTTCTGGCCCCAAAAGTCTTACCTCAAATGACAGGTGATTCTAAGGAGCCAATCAGATTTATTACTGACTTTGGAGTACAATGGCAAGAGGTGAGGAAGATCTTGGACCAACACTGGTCATCGTTTTCTCGGTGCCCCCTTCTATCAAGCATCGTGGGAGATTATCCCCACGTGGTGGCCAGGCGAGCCCCAAACCTGTCGGATATGCTGACTAGTTCTGAATACATTACAAAAACAGACAGGTTCTGCTTGTCCACAGTGCCCAGAACCAGGGGGTATGGCAGCATGTGGACACTGTTGGATATGTAGGTTTGTGGGACGTACTACAACCTTCTCGGATGCTGAAGGTACATGTACCTACCAAATCAAAGGCCTGATCAACTGTTCCACCACTAGAGTGATATATAGCTTGCATTGCCCTTGTAATAAGATCTATATAGGCAAAACTAAACTCCAGTTATGAGTCAGGATCGGTGAGCACCTTAATGATATCATAACAAAAGGAACCCAAAAGCCATATTGCTCAACATTTTTTATTACATCACCAATCTAAAGTTGAGGGCCTAAAAGTTAAAGGGATATGCATTACAAATTAGCAATAGAAGGAGGGAATTTGGGATTTATAAACTTGATGCCCTGGCCCCAAAAGGGCTTAAAAAAGAAATTAATTTACAAGTTTTTCTTGAATAGGGAATAATATATATATTATTTTTTTTTCTTTCCCTGACTGAGAAGATAGTAATTATAATTTATAGTCTACTTGGGTGCCTTGTGGGCCTTAAATGACCTTTGCTCTGAGTGTAGTACCTTGGGTAAATAATTCCCCTTCTGTGTTGACCTAAAAATCTCCCGAAAAATTTCCCGAAAAATATCCCTTTAAATCTCCCTTGAACCTCTCTTTTGGGAGATAATATGGCTCTCCCTTCTAGCTTAATGTGTAATTCAGTTTCTTTCTTAAACTATCTGGAATGCATGGTGGCTTTATGCATTTTGTTGTTTCCCCCTTTGAGATAAATGCTGAAGCTTTATCATGCTTCCCTATTAGAATTACTTTTAGATGTGGAGGAGGATGCTTACACAATCATATTAACTTTTTAACCTGTCTCACCCTGTTTACATGTTGATTGGAGTTGTATGACTTTAGTTTGGCCCCTTTAAGTTTAATATGATTTATTATTTAGAAGTGTATTTATATAGGATTCCACCAGGGAGCGCCCTTGTGTTGACGAAGCTGGGGTTTCCCAGTGAAACACGTCCACGCTAGGGACTGTCTGGACGTGTGTCACTCCGTCTCTTATCTCCCTCGGATATGCTCTGTACCCAACAGTGACTTTATTTGCACTACGTGAAGCATCATTGGCCTATGCTGCTGCAGGAAGGGAGAACGACCGCACGGTGCGCTCGAGTCCTCAGCCTGGGTTGGCAGCTCAGGAGGACCAAACGCTGTGCTATCCCTCGTGGCATGCGTGAACAGTAGTGCCGACACTGAGTTTGAGCTTCCATGACCACCCGGCTAGACGTGGAGGTCGAACGTCTGTGACCATCCGGTCGGACGTGGAGGTCGAGCGTCCATGGCCATTCGGTCAGACGCATGAGACAGTTGCATACATAGCTCACAGTGGGGACATCGGGAGAACTACATCCCTCATTCAGAGTGGGAGAAGACGAGTGAAATCTACGCACTCAAATGATATCTATGTATATGCTGTATGAACACCATGGTTCAGGCTGACATCATCAGGGTATACTGCTTACTATGCAACCACTAGACGGTGTGAAATCTTAATTGCCATATATTGGCCAGGACTTGGAGAAACACATACCTCCAGTATCCCAGTTGTTCACTTCACTTCTCCCACAGGAGAACCTACTTTTTCATCCTGGCTGTTTGGTCCCCACTGCCACATAATTTTGCTACACTCTGGACTTTAGGAGGAGGGTTGAACCTTGGATCCACTGGGTGACACTCACACCTATAGTGTCACTCCCACATGTCCTGCAGGACTAGTAAGATGGGCTAGGGGCATCCTCTCACTTTACCCAGGCTTATCATTATGTATGGCATGAGTGTTAGTATGCATGACACATGTCTAGACAGTGGTTTTAATTGACAACGTCGTCTTGTTGGTGATGGGATGATGGTGTCTGTCCTTATGCATATTTACATTTTTTTGATTGATGTGTATTTTTCATTAATAAATGTATTTTTTTTATCCAATTTTAGTTCTTTGTACATTGTATGGGTTAATATGTCCTAGTGGCTCTTGTATTGGCTCTTGTGGACCCATACTTCTCTGTGGCATCTATTTTTCTACTTGAGCAAGCAGTAGTTCCCTTAGGAAAGCAGGACTCACTGCCAACCCCAGAAAGTGTGCAATAGGCTTGGAGGAGGCCAAATACCTTGGCAACATTATTGGTCAGGGGCTTGTCAAGCCTCAGATCAATATGATGCAGGCAGTTCAAAAGTGGCCCAACCTATAAATAAAAAGCAAGTTTGTGCATTTTTTGGGATCACAGGGTACTATAGGCAGTTTATACCCAATTTTGCCACCATTGCAGCCCCGCTGACAGATCTGACGAAGGTTAGAGGGTCGGTCATGATTAAGTGGAATCCAGAGGCAGAGAAGGCATTTCCAATGTTGAAGCAGGCCCTTTGTGCACAACCGGTCCTCGTGACCCCAGATTTCACAGAGGAGTTTGTGGTGCAGACAGACGCCTCTGATGTGGGAATGGGTGCTGTACTGTCCTAAGTTAGAGACCTAGTGGTTTACCTTAGCAGAAAGCTCAACAGACATGAGTAAAACTAGGCCATTGTTGAGAAGGAATGTTTAGCTATCAAATGGGCCTTAGAAGCCCTGAAATATTACCTGTTGCGGAGACCATTCAAACTAGTCACTGATCATGCCCCTGTTAAATGGACGTGTGATAACAAGGAGAAAAACAGTCACGTGACAAGGTGGTTCCTTGCTCTTCAAGAATTTAAGTTCACAGTGGAACATAGAGCTGGGAAACTCCAAAATAATTCAGATGCCCTTTCCTGTATCAATTGTCTGGTTAGGACGGTTGCTCAGCCACAGAGGCTTAAGCAGAGGAGGGGATATGTGGCATTATGAAAGGCAAAGTTATTATTGTTGTTATAACCAAAAAAGTAAATGTATTCTATTGGGATTTTATGTGATAGACCAACAAGAAGTGGCACATAATTGTGAAGTGGAAGGAAAATGATAAATGGTTTTCAAATTTTTTTACAAATAAATGTGTGAAAAGTGTGGCGTGCATTTGTATTCAGAACCACATTTCGCTGCAATTACAGCTGCAAGTCTTTTTGGGTATGTCTCTACCAGCTTTGCACATCTAGAGAGTAACATTTTTGACCATTCCTCTTTGCAAAATAGCTCAAGCTCTGTCAGATTGGGTGGAGAGCCTCTGTGAACAGCAATTTTCAAGTCTTAAATGCAATCGGTAAGTGCAGCGCCACTATAGTTCATAAACATAATGTCCGAAAGAATGCTAGGAGGTGAGTGAGAAGCCGCGGTGAAAAGCGTGTCACTAATCCAACACACAGTGTAAGGGGACCTCCGTCCATCTACTACCGGTAGTACAAACCCCTCACCTCATATATTCAACCTCAGAGAGGTCACATAACAGATAGTAGACTCCTTCAATCCTGATAACTCCACCAGCCAAATCAGGCGTAGTCTCATCAGCAGCAGCCGCAGGAATATGCAAACAGGAAAAACAGGATCTAGTGCTCTCCGTTTAGCATAGTCTATTAAAATATACAGTATCTCACAAAAGTGAGTACACCCCTCACATTTTGTAAATATTTTATTCTATCTTCTCATGTGACAACACTGAATAAATAACACTTTGCTACAAAAAGTAAAGTAGTGAGTGTACAGCTTGTATAACAGTGTAAATGTGCTGTCCCCTCAAAATAACTCAACACACAGCAGTTAATGTCTAAACCACTGGCAACAAAAGTGAGTATACCCCTAGGTTAAAAATGTCCAAATTGGGCCCAAAGTGTCAATATTTTGTGTGGCCACTATTATTTTCTAGCACTGCCTTAACCCTTTTGGGCATGGAGTTCACCAGAGCTTCACAGGTTGCCACTGGACTGGAGTCCTCTTACACTCCTCCATGACGACATCACAGAGCTGGTGGATGTTAGAGACCTTGAACTCCTCCACCTTACATTTGAGGATGCCCCACCAGAGATGCTCAATAGGGCAGTCCATCACCTTTTTTTTTTTTTTTTTTTTTTTTTTTTTTAATAATTGTATTTTTATTAAAGATTTCAGAAAAAAATAAAGGTTGTACAAAATGACAAAAAAATATACACCTTATATACGTTTCAGTGAATTAACAGTACATTGACAATGAAGAGAATGAAAATGGCAAAAAAGATTTGCAGAGGTAGGTAATAATTCAAACTCATATGCCTATGAAGCCTATATTGTTGTTGAAGATGGATATCTCAAAATACCTATTGTGACTCCCTTGTAAGGCAAAAAACATAAAACAAAAGACAAGAACTGAAATTGGGTCTGTACCACTGAGATACGCTTGTAGAGGGGAAAGAGGAGGAAAAGGGGACCATGGACTAAGGTTAATAGGGTATGTTATCCAAAAGTTAAGGAAGGTCAAAGGAACAGATGGTTATAGAAAGCTCGATCAGGCAAGTATCCTGATTCTGAATTGTGTTGGGAATTATCCCATACATCCCATATTTGTATGAATTGAGGAAGAGGGCCCTGAACTATGGCCATTAAATATTCCCATCACCTTTACCCGCAGCTTCTTTAGCAAGGCAGTGGTCATCTTGGAGGTGTGTTTGGGGTTGTTATCATGTTGGAATTCTGCCCTGCGGCCCAGTCTGCGAAGGGAGGGGATCATACTCTGCTTCAGTATGTCACAGTACATGTTGGCATTCATGGTTCCCTCAATGAACTGTAGCTCCCCAGTGCCAGCAGCACTCATGCAGCTCCAGACCATGACACTACCACCACCATACTTGACTGTAGGCAAGACACACTTGTCTTTGTACTCCTCACCTGGTTGCTGCCACACACGCATGACACCATCTGAACCAAATAAGTTTATCTTGGTTATCAGACCACAGGGCATTTCCAGTAATCCATGTCCTTAGTCTACTTGTCTTCAGCAAACTGTTTGCAGGCTTTCTTGTGCATCATCTTTAGAAGAGGCTTTCTTCTGGGACAACAGCCATGCAGACCAATTTGATGCAGTGTACGGCATATGGTTTGAGCACTGACAGGCTGACCCCCAACCCCTTCAACCTCTGTAGCAATGCTGGCAGCACTCATACATCTATTTCCCAAAGACAACCTCTCGAAATGCCGCTGAACACATGTACTCAACCTCTTTGGTCGACCATGGTGTGGCCTGTTCTGAGTGGAACATCTCCTGTTAAACTGCTCTATGGTCTTGGCCATCATGCTGCAGCTCAGTTTCAGGGTCTCTGCAATCTTCTTATAGCCTAGGCCATTTTATGTAGAGCAACAAATGTTTTTTTTCAGATCCTCATAGAGTTCTTTGCCATGAGGTGCCATGTTGAACTTCCATTGGCCAGTATGAGAGAGTGAGAGTGATAACACCAAATTTAACACACTTGCTCCTCATTCACACCTGAGACCTTGTAACACTAATGAGTCACATGACTCCGAAGAGGGAAAATGGCTAATTGGCCCAATTTGGACATTTTCATTTGGGGTCTACTTACTTTTGTTGCCAGCGGTTTAGACATTAGTGGCAGTGTGGTGAATTATTTTGAGGGGACAGCAAATGTACACCACAAGCTGTGCACTCACTACTTTACATTGTAGCAAAGTGTCAATTCTTCAGTGTTGTCACATGAAAAGATATAATACAATATTTAGAAAAATGTGAGGGGTGTACTCATTTTTGTGAGATACTGTATATAAAAACAGATGTACTTACATTTCATGGCACTTCTAACCAAGTGCCGGCATGAACACAAAAAAAACAAGCGTCCTGATCATCCAAGATGGCCGTGGATGACGTCACTAGCTCCTCCCCTGTACATGTTATGTCCGTAGGCTCTGAGCTCTAAGAGCAATCAGCGATTAGCCTGAGAGAGCTGACACACAGAGCTTTTGCTTTTGGACTAAGAAAAAGGTTTGCACTAACTTTGTTTTTTGGGTGTCTGGGAGAAGTCCTACACCACTCATATAGGAATGGTGAGATGTATAGTTAGAGCCTGAATAGCGAGGATTTGTTTTATGTTTTATTTATTTTAAATGCAACCTTTTTACCAATAAACCTGGCTGAAAGCCAGATTTTCATGAAACTGCTGTCTGAACTGTCTTCATCCCAGGAAAGGTGATCCCCATAAGAGCTAATCCCTCACATCTGGTAGACTCGGCAGACAGCATAAAAAATGGAGGAGGTGATAAAAGCCTTGTTGCAGGCAATGTAGCCCAACGGGAGACGAATTGACAGTTTGCGGAGGCCCTCCAGGAGTTAAAGAAGAGGTCTGCAGCTCCAGAACAGAAAATGATGCAAACCAGCTATTACCTGCAGAAGATGACACCTGCGGATGATGTGGAAGCGTACCTCACAAAAGTTGAGAGAGTCGTTGTGTGAGAAGCACGGGAAAAAGAACAATGGGCGGGACTGTTAGCACCTTTTCTGACAGGTGAACCCCAAAAGGCCTACTTTGACTTGGAACCAGATAAGGCCCAGGACTATGAGTCTCTAAAAACGGAGATACTCACATGCCTGGGGGTCACCATGGCCGTCTGGGCTTAACGGGTGCATCAGTGGTCCTACCGCATGGACAAGCCACCCTGCTCCCAAATGTTCAACCAGATCCATCTCACGAGGAAGTGGTTGCAGCCAGGGACCTTGCCAGGCCCTCAGATTGTGGAACATGTGGTCATGGACCAGTATCTGAGTGTGCTCCCTGCTGCTTTGAGGAAGTGGGTCAGTCATGGGGACCCCAAAACTGCAAACCAACTGGTGGACCTCGTGGAGAGATACACTGCTGCTGAGGACTTGTTGAACTCATCTGTGCCCCACCCCAATGTATCTAGGGGCGATCACCCGACGGAGATGGTTAAACTATTCCAGGGTTCAGCGGTGTGGGTGAGAATAATAAGACTGCTGTTATGGCTAATGAGACTGTGGACTCTAGACCTGGAGACTGGCCAAATAAGCCAGGAAGGTCTTTGAGACCCTTGCGAGGACTGGGTATAGGCCAAATGCAATGCTACCACTGCCATGCATTAGGTTATATTGCTACCAATTGTCCCCTGAATGATGAACCTATGGAATGTGATAATGCTTATATGAAAAGACGCCTTTATCTTTTTGCACAGGTCGCATGTATGGCATCCTGTCAGAAATTCATGGATAGACAAATGCATGTGATTTCTGTTGATGAAAAGCCAGTCACTGCATTGCTGGTAGTGTTATACTCAAAAGTAATTGTGTAAATCCTGCAAAATTACACCCCAGCACTATCAGGGTTATTTGCATTCATGGTGACACACGGGACTACCAGACTGCAGTGGTTGAGAGTGACACTCCCTGGGGCAGGGTGACACATTCAGTGGGGGTAGTACCTTCAGTGCTTCATGAAGCCCCAGTGGGGAGAGACTTTCCCCATTTCTGGAGGCTATCGGAAAGCAAAGGGAGTCTGGTGGATAGGGTTTCCCCTGCTGGGGAGGCACAGAAACTCACTTCAGACCCGTTTGATTGCCAAAATGATGGGGAGACTGTTGGTATGACTGAAGAAGGAAGAGACCCTCTTCCTTTTCCGGTAATGGCTGGGGAGCTGGAAGAGCTGGAACCCAGTTCCCAGCAGGAGGGTAATGAAGCAGAAAACACCTCTGACCAGTGTTGCCAACCTCCCGCAGCGTTTTTTACTGGCAAAACATGGAAAATTTACTGGCGGAGCACAGTTTTTACTGGCAACCTGAAAAATAACAGAACTCCTATTAAAAACTAAGACAATTGATATTTAAACACAACATGGAAACACTGACAATACCCATATCAAGTAATTTGCCCCGCGCCCTCCAACCGTTGTGACCAGTCTCCACAAAAGACGAAGTAATGGGAGGACGACCCTTGACCCAAGGTCGAGAAGGTCGAGGGGTCGGTAATGGCCTTTTCCTTCTCCCAGAGAAGGAAGAAGTCAGTATGGTTGTCAGAGGGGTAGTAAAACCGTTAGTTTGCCCAGACTTCACTCAAAGACACGGAGGGGTCGTCCCCTTTGGGATAGGTGGTCTGAGGGAAACGAAAGGCTATCGGAGGTCTTTACCCCTTTCAGAGAGGGGTGACCCCGAAGTACTTCGTGACTTCCATGATGGGGGTGACTTACACAGTGGGACGGGGTCCCTCACAGTGAGAGTTGGTGACGTCAGACCATCAGGGCACACAGTGGTACT
>BLSH010275840.1:535263-547933 GCA_018402905.1 Glandirana rugosa | reverse complement strand
TGATCATTGAGCACGATCGTAGCGATCGTTGTTCTATGCAGAGCTTGATCTGCAACTCAAAGCAGCGGTATGTAAAATCTCTAATTTCTGCTATCTGTCCTCAGAGCAACAGCACAGACAGCAGTAGTAAAGTAATCTATCTCAGGATGCAGGATCAGGTCTTAAAATGTCTCAAATCTGTCCCTCAAGCTTTCAGCCTCCTTTCCCTACACTAACCCAAGGAGCATGTGACTGCAGCACTGTGACTCCAGCTTATAAAGAGGCTGGGTCACATGATGCACTGGCCAATCACAGCCATGCCATTAGTAGGCATGGCTGTGATGGCTTCTAAGGGCAAACCAGTGAAACGCTTGTTGATTGGCTGCCCGGCAGCTTCTCAACACGTGGAGTAAAATAGCAGAACCCCGGACCGAACCCAAACGATTTTTGAAATGTCCGGGTCCGGGTCCATGCCACGGACACCCAAAAGTTCGGTACGGACCCGAACGTTACAGTCCGGGTTCGCTCAACACTAGTCGGGGACTGATCAAGCCCCAGACCAATAAGATCGAGGCAATTTAAAAATGGCCCCAACCAGTGAATAAAAAACAGGTTCATGCCTTCCTGGGGATTACAGGGTATTACAGGCAGTTCATACCTGACTTTGCCATCATTGCCGTCCCTCTGACCTATCTGACGAAGGGGAGAGGGTCAGGCATGGTTAAGTGGAATCCCGAAGCCTAGAAGGCATTCCAGAAGTTGAAGCAAGCCCTTTGTGTACATCCAGTGCTTGTTACCCTGAACTTCACAAAGGAGTTTGTTGTACAGACAGACACCTCTGAGGTGGGACTAAGTGCGGTTCTGTCCCAGATCAGAGATAGTGAGGAGCACCCGATTGTCTACTTAATGCCATTGTGGAGAAGGAGTGCCTGGCTATCAAGTGGGCCTTAGAGGCGCTGAAGTACTACCTTTTAGGAAGGTCGTTTATGCTTGTCACCGAACATGCCCTCCTGAAGGGAATGTGTGACAACAGGGAGAAAAATAGTCGGGTGACTAGGTGGTTTCTGGCCCTACAGCCATTTAAGTTCAAAGGGGAACACCGGACGGGAAGACTCCAGAACAATGTGGATGCCCTCTCCCGGGTCCACTGTATGGTTGGGACAGTTGCTCAGCCGGTTGATATGTGACGGTATGCGAGGCGAAGTGATAGACGGATGCTACCTGTCGCCTTGTATGCGTTCATATGGGCTGGGTTAAATAGAGTCTGCCCCGGATTTTACCTTTGGCAGGGCTGGTACAGGTCCTGAGTTTGTAGTCCACTGGAGTCCACCAGCAAGTGGCTTAAATAACCAGGAAGAGAACACACTCTAGCTCTGACCTGGAACTCATAGAGGGATCTGAGGGAGCTATGTGCCTGTTTGGACTTTAAAAGACAATGTTTGCATTTTGGCTTATGTTTTGAGGGTGTCGGTGGCCAGCCCCACACCGTATAGTGAAGAAACTATACTGTTTAGTTTTACGCCAGACAACAAGGACTTATTTTCAGTTTTGTTTGTTTTTAACCAGCAAACCTTTTACCAATAAACCTGGCAAGCCACCAGATTTTAAAGAAAGTTGCCTGCACGCTGACTATTTTCCTGAGGAAAGTTGATCCCCACAAGCTAATCTCCCACAATATATATATATATATATATATATATATATATATACAGTATATACATATATATATATATATATATATATATATATATATATACAGGCGGTCCCCGGGTTACAAACAAGATAGGGACTGTAGGTTTGTCCTTAAGTTGAATTTGTTTGTAAGTTGGAACAGATACATTTTTAAAGTGTAGCTTCAGCCAAAAAAACTATTTTTAAGCTTTTTGGGTAGAATAGGGAAGGGTAACACCCCTGTAATGTTTGTTTTGCTCTCTATGTTTCTGTTCAGAAGATTTAACCTCGCTTTCTGTCCCAATGATAATTGGATTTTGAAAATTTTGGGTTGTTGTGGAAACAAACCTTGGTGATAAACCATCAGTGTAGACATCTTTTTCCCATAATAACTCTTACAGGAGTGAATTTCCCTTACTAGGGGGAGATTTCCTCTCACTTCCTGCTGTCCCCCTCTGTTTGTAAGTAGGAGTCGTTTGTAAGTCGGATGTTTGTAACTAGGGGACTGCCTGTACATATTTTAAGTAGAGTTGGGCAAACGGTTCTGGCCGAGCATAAATTTGAGGAACAACAGAATTTGCAGGGTGCTCGGCAGGTGTTCGCTCTGGCGAGTGCCCTGCAATGCACTGCACGCTGCACAGTGCATTCTGCTCCCTCATTGGGCAAAGCTTTGGCTAATCAGGGCACAGTAAAAGCTGGTTGTTAAGGAGTGTGGCCGTGATGCCGGCCACGATGTCCTTAACAATCCGATGGGTCATCGGGTCTCATTTGGATTTTAAGGGGAACGCCAAAATTTTAAAAAAATGGTGTGGGGTCCCCCCAAAACCTATACCCCAAAGCACCTTGTTCCCATGTTGATGGGGACAAGGGTCTCTACCCCAAAACCCTGCCCAGGTTTGTGGGGTCTGCGGGCAGGGGGCTTATCAGAATCTGAAAGCCCCTTTTAAGAAGGGGCCCCCAGATCCCAGCCCCCCAATGTGAATGAGTATGGGGTACTCACTAGCATGCGACCCAGCATGCACTGGTCCATGATGTCACAAGGGGGGGCCGATGCCACCAGGTGACGTCGCGAGATGGCCCCGCCCTTACCTATGTAAGAACTGTTATACGACGAAGGAGGCATTCGGCGGTCTGCCAAGTGCAGAGCGGTTTCTTTTTCGGGTGCGGTGGCCAGCCAGATTGCAAGTGGATTTACATTGGGAGTCACTGTTTTATTATCTTTTATTTTTTAATAACAGGATTGTCAAAAACTGTCTGTGTTTTTATTACTTTTAGAAACTTCTTTGGTGAATGCATAGGGGCACTATGTACCCCATACTCATTCATATAGGGGGGCGGGATCTGGGGGCTCGCTCACCCCCTCTTTCCTGACCTGCCAGGCTGCATGCTCGGATAACCCTTTAATGGCCAATTACTTGCATATAAGTCTTCAAAATGGGCACTTTTGATTTTTTTCCGTCCAGCTCCCATAGACTTTAATGGGGTTTGCTGTTCAGGTCAGAACTTTTCCCCTGTTCAGGAGTTCTGCTGGGAACCGAACAGGGGGGTGTTCTGCCCATCTCTAATTTTAACTAAACAAGGGTGCGTTACCCCACTTACCAAGACCACTAGTATTAAAACGTAACCTTTATTCAAATGGTATAAAATGCATGACTGTGTGTATATGTTTACTTCAGGGGATGATTAGTGTTTATTGATTGACAAAAGGCATAAGCAATATTTTTTGTAGATACAACAAACACACGGAAGAAAACTATATCAACTAAAATTTTAGGTCATTGAACAACCAAAATTAGGACCAAGAAAGGGTGATTTGGACAGGCATTTGCTAAAAACAGTGGCCAGGTTGATTTTTCAGTTGAACTTGCATGTTCCACATGGCTTAAACAAGGGCTTTACTTATTTGCCTTTTATAAATAATTAATATGATCTCGCAGTGTGCATTCTGGATTCTCTTTTAAACTCTTTTGGACTGTGCAAAATGTATATTGAAGACAATTATAATTCTAATTGAATAAGGAGGGGCATTGGAAATTTATAACAACATAATAAGAAATGAATATAGGCATTTTTGCCAATATTATGACCGTTGGGTCTAATATTATTGTCCTCTTTGTATAATGATGTGTAGCGGTACCCCGTAGGGGCTGCTGAAAGTTGTGGTCCACCTGTCAGCCTGCCCAGCCCAACATTCACTTCCCAATCACCTTGGAGACAATGAACTGTATTTTCAAAAAACAATGTATTTTTTTTGAGGAATTTGAACTAGGATAGGGATAGGAATATATGGGAAGCCAGTAGAACAAGCAATTGGTTCAACGTATATCAATCAGTTCGGACAACTATATACACTTGGTTACTCCAGTCTCCTCTTACACATCTCTTGCTTGCAGACTGTTACTCTCTCTCTCTCCTGCACAACACTTAACTCCAGGCACAGCTAGCACATGTTTAGGCACAACACTGACTCTGGTGGTTCCCTACTGGAGACTTGCCCGGGAACACTAGCTCCTGTTGTCCTCTTTGGTTCCTCTCTGTGCCTCCTGACCAGATCCTCCTTGCTTTCCAGAAAGGCTCCGTCCTGCACCCAAAGGTCACCTCCCCCCAGACTGGGGGGCTCCCTCAAAGGCCCCAACAACCTAGTGCTCCATCTCCAGTTCCTCCGCCCAAACTCTTCTCCTCAGCTGGGCTGACCCTGGGTATTTCAAGGAGGCCTGCCCCCTGCCAATCCTAGTTAGTGCTTGGTCAGGGCTCCCTGAGACACCCCAGACAGCCCCACCTCTCTTCCCCTCCTCCTCTTCTAGAATCCTCTAGAAGCAAGAGGGTAGTGACAGAGAAGTGATGCTATCTGTGAGTCACCAGCTGCTACTCTGGGCCACTCCCAGCCCACACAGATCAAAACAAACAGGCCTAACTGCCTAAATTTAGCTACTCCCACAAAATCCTACCTCTAGCACCTACCTAAGTAGAGGGTGCTACAAATGTAATTGAATTATCCCTAATTATAATGACATATTGTCCATTTTTGTTTTGGGAGACTGTCTTCTGGCCTCCCCACACTAGATGGCGATATTTTTAAGTCATGACTGGGATTTGCATGACTGTCATGATATCATTGTGCGCCATGACAAAAATTTGCGTCATGACGTCACAAAGTGACATGCATGATGATGCCAGCATGGTAATGATGTGGAAATCTTATAAATAAAGGAAGGGGAGGCTGCCATTTTATTGCAACCATGTGGGGATAGTTTGGACTCCTCCATTTTCTTTTCTTTACTTTCACTATTTTGTTTGGTGCACAGATAGTTTTTCACTCCTGACAAAGCTTATCATTTAAGCAAAACATGTATAGTATTTTTGGGAGCATCTATTATTTCTTTAGGGGCATGCATGGTTTTGTGGGGAGGGTGTTTTTGGAGCTCTTTGGCAGGCAGGTAGCAATTAATAGGATCTGAGGAATCCTGTCTTTGAGGCGGAGTTGATAACCAGAAAAGACTCTCTTAGCTGGAGGAGTTAACCCCTAGTTTTGGAGGTAGTATAGCATTACCCTTTGGTCCAGGCAGGAGCTAGAGATATGTGAGTCATTGACAGTATAAACTTAGACTGTGAGGAACCCTTTAGTCTTGAGGCTGATATGACGTTTATGTCAGGAAGACTTCTAGTCACCGGAGTCACAGTAAATACTAGTCAAGACGAGTGTGAATTCTTAGTGGATAGCCTGGTTGGGTTTAGGGTCAGACAAACTCTGTACCTCCAGCGGACAGCTAGACTAGCCAGAATCCCTAGTTATTGAAAAAAAAAATTTTCTGGCAGCCGTATCTTCAAAAACCATTCCTTATGCCTTTTGCCAATCAATAAACACTAATTCTCCCTTAACCTCCCTGGCGGTATGAGTATTTCAGATTTTTGGTGCTGAAAGCGGTACGATTATTTTGCATGAAAATTTGGCGTTTTATATTGTAGGCCTGTAATTCTTAGCAATAACTCACTTAAATCTGTCCAAACTAGAGTCTAGTAGACATCCCGGGTATGAAAAAGTTTGAAAAATGAAATCATAAATTATAATATAATAAATAACTAAAAATAATTATCAAAAATAATAATATAATAGTAATAAAATGTATTCAATAATGTAATCAAACCAAAAACGCAGAAATTTGCTCATTTGCAGAATTGTCGCTGTCGTCACTTTCAGTTTCTGATGATAAATTTCCCCAAAAATCAGTATCACTCAATTCTGCAAATGATTCTTATTTACTATCACTGTTTTCTAGCTGATCAAAAACCACTTTTGACGCAAAGGGACACTTTTTGGTTGCCATGGACATTCTCATGTTTCCAGGCAGAAAGAATGACATTTATTATATAAAAGTGCATGCAGGGCACTGGGCACAGCACTAGGGACAAAGGGGATGTGAAATGATTTCATACAGTAATGTAATCTTACAGATTACAGTGTACTATATGTGATGTGTGTGTTTCACTTTTTGAATTTCCCGCCGGTCTCCGTCCCCGTGCGACGCTCGCAGTGAACGGAGCCCGGCACACAGGAGTCATCTGGCAGCGGACACAGCTCGCAGACACGGCGGGGGACAACGCTGGATCCAGGGGACAAGGTGAGTAACATTGCCTGGATCCAGCGATGCAATCCCGAGTGTGGCTCGGGGTTACCGTTCTTGGTACTGAAAATCCACCCCGAGCCATACTCGGGAACACCGCCAGGGAGGTTAAAGTAAAGACATACACACAGTCAATCATTTTATATAATTTGAATAAGGCCCCTTTCACACACGTGGACCGTTCATTTCATCAGTTCAGTCACATCTTTTCAAAGAAAGCTGCTCATCAGTTTTTCATCAGCCGCTCATCAGTTTTTCATCAGTGTTTCATCAGCTGCTCATCAGTTCTTTTTTACATCCACTACCACTACGCAAAAACGGATGGAAAAATGGGCCTTTAGGATCCTTTCACACTAACTTCCCGCCTGGGGGACTCCATTTTGCTCAGCGGGGGATCGATCAATTGATCCCCACTGAGCAGGCGGATGACAGGTCCATCTCTGCTCACTGTGCTGAGATGGAGCTGTCAGAGTCCCACTCTCCTCTGTGGGGAGAGCGGATGAAAACAGGCCGCCTGTCCGTTTTCATCCGATCCCATCCGATCCGCCAGACAGATAGAAAATAGGGTTTCCATCCATCTGGATTTCACAGACAGGATCAGATCAGATAGCAGCGGAGGTCAGCGGACATGTCACCGCTGACATTCGCTGCCCCATAGGGGTGAGTGGAGTGTCTGATGAGGTTCGCCTGAAGAACTGACTGGCGAACCTGATTGTGAAAGGGGCCTTTGTCCATTTACACCTGTTTTTCATCTGATCTGTTTTTTTTAAGGAAGAAAAATAGGGCTTTGATTGGTTTCAAAAAACGGATGTTGACGGATGCGGATGTATACTGATGTAAATGGACTATCCATTTTACGGAGAAATGCATTGATGTCCGTTTTTCATCCATTGACGGATGGATGAAAAACAGACAAATGTTCCGCATGTGTCAAAGGAGCCTAAAGGTTATGTTTTACTACCAGTGGCCTTGGTGCATTCTCTTTTTTACCTGTTTCCTGTATATGCTTGCAAAAATAATCTGATTATATAAAACAAAACTGGAGGACATTTGCAGTACATCCAGGGGTCATCAGATAGTCTTGCTAAAACTTTAGCAACCTGCATTTCAGATTCTCAAGAAAAACAATACCACCGTTTTCCAGAAAATCACCAGCAATAAATTGATTTGTTAACTACTTTAAAAATCTCCCCATAAATTGTTTTTTGGGGTTTTTTGCTGGCTAGTTGGTGTGCTGAGAAACTTGTATTGCTTGTTTTGAGAAAAATCCTTTCCATTTGCTCCTCGCTTTAAAAAGCTAGTTATAAATTGGCTGAAACGTTGACATTTTTGTTGTTGTTGTTGTATTTGAGATTCTCACCTGCTATTATTTTGGAGATATTACAACTTTTATATGGATTGCTTACATTTTATGAAACTAGAGTTTCTGCAGGGAAGATGAGGTCACTGAAGACCTTGTCAAACAGTTATAGTACACATTACAATGTACTAAGAAATACCTTGTGCATTACAATTGACACAATTCCCTGTTCTACGTCTTCTCGATCATTTCAACAGCCAAAACACATCTACCAACCTAACATAAAATTTCAGCTAGTGTATTGGGGATTATTCAAATGTAATATATACCAACTATTTTGGTATTTACACTTAATGCTATTTTCACTTTTCTGAGAATAGATAGATACACTATGTTACCAAAAGTATTGGGACGCCTGCCTTTACATGCTCATGAACTTAAATTGCATCCCAGTCTTAGTCTGTAGGGTTCAATATTGAGTTAGCCCATCCTTTGCAGCTATAACAGCTAATTGACCATTTTTCTAGAATGGTCAATTCTTCTGTGAGGTCAGGCACTGATATTGGACGAGAAGGCCTGGCTCGCAGTCTCCGCTCTAATACATCCCAAAGATGTTCTATGGGGTTGAGGTCAGGCCAGTCAAGTTCCTCCACTCCAAACTCGCTCATCCATGTCTTGGCTCCTTAGTTCCAGTGAAGGGAACTCTTAAGGCACCAGCATACCAAGACATTTTGGACAATTTCATGCTCCCAACTTTGTGGGAACAGTTTGGGGATGGCCCCTTCCTGTTCCAACATGACTGTGCACCAGTATACCAAGCAAGGTCCATAAGACATGGATGAGCAAGTTTGGAGTGGAGGAACTTGACTGGCCTTCACAGAGTCCTGACCTCAACAAGATAGAACACCTTGGGGATGAATTAGAGCAGAGACTGCGAGCCAGGCCTTCTTGTCCAACATCAGAGCCTGACCTCACAAATTCGCTTCTGGAAGAATGGTCAAATATTCCCATAGACACACTCCTAATGCTTGTGGACAACCTTCCCAGAAGAGTTGAAGCTGTTATAGCTGCAAAGGCTGGGCCTACTCAAAATTTAACCCTACAAACTAAGAGTGGGATGTCATTAAAATTCATGTGCATGTAAAGGCAGGTGTCCCAATACATTTGGTAATATAGTGTAGATAGATAGATAGATAGATAGATAGATAGATAGATAGATAGATAGATAGATAGATACTGTAAATAAATAGATAAAAACTAACTAAGGCAGCCAAACATGATCCTTTTTTTTTGTTCAACCAGCACGTTGAACAGAAAAAAATGGGCAGATTCCACCATCCACATTAAATGAATCCTTCCTGATATGCCTGATATATAAAGCAGACAAATAGAGGCATCAATCTCCCAAGCAGGAACACAGCATTAAAAACTTGACAAAGGGCCTAACCCTATCTACGTCTAAAAAAGTTCTGCCTTTACATAAACTTTAGGATGTACAGTAATACAAATTTTCAAACAAGATTCACACAATTTTCATCCATTTGTGAATCATGAGGAAGAACTGTGTGAATCTTGGGAGAAAACATTTATCAATAGTGCAATGATGAATTAAATAAGTGTTCTCTTTAAACATCCAGTAAAATGAAGAAAAAAAACTCAATTTCATTCCCCCCTGGCTTTGTGAATATGTGAAACTACACATGGATCCTTTTCACCTTAGCCTAGATTCACACTAGTGCTGTTCTTTAATGATATGTTTTTAGTGCATTTTTGGAGCATTTCTAGTGCTACCCCCAGAGGAGCTGCTAAATTGTTGTGTGATTTCTCTGCACACCTGAAGTTAGTGCACCTCGCTTGCCCAGCACTTACCAACACACCTTGATGTATTTCAATAAATTTAGCATCATGAATAGGCTAAAAGAATACATTTAACAAGTGTACTTATATAAATCAATACAAATAATCAATAAAACAACATTACTCTGAGAGATATGACTAAACACCTGCAGTATTCTAACAGTCAGTAACAGAAATTAACTGCATTTACCTAGAACAGTATATAAAGACAGTCCTAAATTGATATAACAGTCCACGTTTTATCACACTGGCCAATGAATGATGATAAAAATGTTTTTCTGGAAAGGTGGGGCCCTTAAAGAAAGCACAACAATTCTCATCAGACAACTTATTAACTTGTGAAATGTTAGTCTTTTACCAGACCCAGGGTGACCTCTTTTGGGTCTCTGGACAAGTGCTCTTGTTCTTTTTAAGTCCTCAGACAGGGGTAGGAGTTGCTGGGATGTCTCTCTTTCAATCTTGCTGAGACAGTCCCTCTTTTCCTTCCTTACAGGCTGTAGGACTGCTCTCTAGTATAATATGATCACACAGGAATCCAAATCACACCTTACACTCTCCCAGGGAGGAAGATCCTGCTCTCTGAGGTAAAGTCCTGCTAGTCTTAGGACTATCCCCCCTTTCCCTCTTAGGACTGTCTCAAGATGACTGCCCCCTGCACTGGAGACACTCAATAGATGAGCACTACAAATTGGTCTCCTTAAAGATGGCTACTACAATTCTGCATGAATGAATATTCAGTTTATTTCTGTCCAAACTGCAGAAGGATAGTACAGCAGCAACAAAGGAAGAAAGTTTGCAGCAGTTATCAGGTACAGTCCAAGTTACACATATATTTGTACATTTTTACGTGTCTTTTTAATGCATTTTCATGCTTCATGCATTTTTTTGTAGGAGGAGACTGGTTGTTAAACACAAGACAATCCCAAAAACACACCAAAAATGCATGTACAGTATCGCACAAAAGTGAGTACACCCCTCACATTTTTGTAAATATTTTATTATACCTTTTCATGTGACAACACTGAAGAAATTACACTTTGCTACAATGTAAAGTAGTAAGTGTACAGCTTGTATAAGGGCCGGTTCACACTGAGGCGATCCTAGGCGATTTGTGATCCGACTTGTGTCGCCCCAATTCCCCTTAAATCGCCTGACATCAGAAATCCCATTGGAATGAATGGAGCCTTCATAATATCCGCTACTCAAGTCCAAAGCGATTCCAAAAAAGGCTCCTGTACTGTATTTTCAAGCGGCTTCTAGGCGAATTGAGCCCATAGAAGTCAATGGAAGTTCGCTTCCAAGTCGGATCCCCATCTATGAAGAAGCGACTTTCCAGGAAGAAGAACATAATTTTGCTAGAAGACACATCTCTCATGTCCCAGGTACTCGTATTGAAATCGTCTGAAATCGCCTAAAATTGCCTGATATCGCGCAGAAGTCGCGCCGCAATCGCGATGCTTCGCCTTTTCAAATCGCCTAGCAAAGTCTCCCCAAAGTCAGATCACCTCAGTGTGAACCGCCCCTAACAGTGTAAATTTGCTGCCCCCTCAAAATAACTCAACACACAGCCATTGATGTCTGAACCGCTGGCAGCAAAAGTGAGTACACCCCTAAGTAAAAATGTCCAAATTGGGCCCAATTAGCCATTTTCCCTCCCTAGTGTTACAAAGTCTCAGGTGTGAATGGGGAGCAGGTGTGTTATATTTGGTGTTATCGCTCTCACTCTCTCATACTAGTCACTGGAAGTTCAACATGGCACCTCATGGCAATGAACTCTCTGAGGATCTGAAAAAAAGAATTGTTGCTCTACATAAAGATGGCCTAGACTATAAGAAGATTGCCAAGACCGTGAAACTGAGCTGCAGCACGGTGGCCAAGACCATACAGTGGTTTAACAGGACAGGTTCCACTCAGAACAGGCCTTGCCATGGTCGACCAAAGAATTTGGGTGCACGTGCTCAGCGTCATATCCAGAGGTTGTCTTTGGGAAATAAATGTATGAGTGCTGCCAGCATTGCTGCAGAGGTTGAAGGGGAGGGGGGTCAGCCTGTCAGTGCTCAGACCATACACCGCGCATTGCATCAAATTGGTCTGCATGGCTGTTGTCCCAGAAGGAAGCCTCTTCTAAGGATGATGCACAAGAAAGCCCACAAACGAGTGCGCATGCGCGGAGTTTCCGGGATGGCAGCCTAGACCCGGAGCTCCGTCTCTCCTCGACTGAACGGACCCTCCAAGGACGAGCGGGGGCCAGAGAGACACCGCAGAAGCCCCCCTAGAGGTCTCCTAACACCCAGGGAACAGGCCAGAACTGACACGGTGGGGCCGGACTGCCGCATCGACCCCGCGGCAGACGCCACCAAAATCGAGGCCGCGGCTTCGGCCTTTACGGCGCTTCCCTGCCCTGCAACCTAGCGAACACCACAGCATCCGGACAAGGTAACCCTGGGGGGGTCCCATTGTCACCACCAGCGGACCTTACGGGACCCACGTTCCGCCATCAGTACCCATTCCCACCACACGGGAAACACGGGGACCCAGAACCGGCAGCATTCTCCCAATTGAGGCTGCGGCTTGGGCCTACATCAAGGGCCCTGGGACAACGTGCTGCTTGCACTTGTAAGACCTCCCCCCATCAACTCAGCCCAGGACTTGCAGACGATCCTCCAACCACCTAGCGACCCCAGCAGCCTGGATATACACAATCCCCACAGATTCCCTCACATGTCACCAGAAAACAAACATGGGGTTTTACCTCAAACGCAACACGGAGGAAAAATAACAATCTGGGACTGTACACTCCCTTAGACACCCCTAACACATATAGGTCCGACGACCCCAGCGATCCACCAACCTCCTAGCAGACGTTCAGGACCCGACTCAACTACCCCCCTCCAGAATGTTCACGTTCGTCGTGCAACAGGGTCCCGGGAACTACATCCGGGTTCGGCGTCGGAGTTAACCCTCTTACGACGGCCAAGACCCAGGGGCACAAAGGGCACACCACCCTTACCCATGACTACCGCCTTGCACCCAGGGCATTCCAGGCGACCACCACTGTTACCCTGGGGGGGTCCCAATGGAACAGGCCTACGACACCACAAGCGATCCAACGTCCCGTCCCTTCGCGGCATTTCCGGCTTCGGCGCCGGAGCTAAAACCACCGCAGACGGCGCCCCAGCTACGCCGTCAGGCCGGGGTGGCACAGTCAAGACCGGACAAGGGACCCACAATCCTCTGGAGA
>BLSH010275840.1:518953-530757 GCA_018402905.1 Glandirana rugosa | reverse complement strand
CGTCAGCCATGGACACAAGAGGGGGGATCTCGTTAATATACTCTTCACTTATTGAACCGAAAGAGAAGGCCCCCTTCATGCTAAGCTGGGAACGGGACCTCGGTATAGAGTGGGATCTCGAGACCTGGCACACGAATATTGAAAAAGCTTGCAAAGGAGTCCATAATACCACTCTTAAGGAGGCGAACCTGAAGATCTTTATGCGCTGGTATTTAGTTCCAACTCGCCTTGCCAAATTTTACCCCCAAACATCTCCCCTATGCTTCAGGGGATGTGACCATCTAGGAGACATTCTCCATATTTTTTGGTCTTGCCCCAGAATTAGAAGCTTTTGGAACAAAATCTTTCGGATGATTCGCAAGATTTCGGACATACCAGTCCCATTAGATCCAGCCACAGCCCTTTTAAATCAAGCAATCCCTGGCTCCCCAAAGGCAATGGCTTCCCTTATCCAGTTCATACTCACAGGAGCTAAGGTAACTATCGCTAAAGCCTGGAAGACCAACACGGTCTCATTCCAGGCTGCCAAGCGGAAAATATCCTGGATTATGACCCAAGAGAAGATCTCAAACGCGATACTAAACACATCACCTCAATTCGATAAAATCTGGGATCCCTGGGTGAGCTATGTTGGGACCTCAGGGAAAGAAAATAGGATTTCCCCGAGTAATCCCTCCCCCTTAGAATGAGTATCCAAAAGCTCCACAGGTGCCCAGAATGTAATTCCCTCGGGAGGGGTTCCCCGAGCAGAGCCTGATCCTTCTCCCACTTCACCTCCTCTTTCCTTCGGTATCTCTCCTCTTCTTCCCCTCTTTATCTCCTTTCCTCTTTCTCTCTCTCCCTTTCAATCAGTTTTCCAGGGTTGAGCCTGGACGTCTGTTCGCCTAGCTCATCAACAAGTGAGTGCTTCCTCAGTCTACCTGCGATGTATTTTACAGCCTTGTATATTGATGTCACTTTCACACTCGTTAGGTGGGAGCGGGCTGCAGGGGGGGTAGGGCAGAGGGCACAGCTTGTCCCCGATCGGGGTGTCCTCTGCCGGGCCCCTCCGCACGGTGGGCTTGGCCACACAACCCCTCCCCGCTCTCCAGCAGGACATTCCCTAAGGTGACTCATATCTGTTCTCCTTGGCTGTCTGAGGAACCCACTCCACTAAAGTCTTTGGGTGTTTCACCCGAAGCCCTCTGTGCCTATATAGTAGGTTTATTCACTATCAAAATCTTTATTTTAAACTACGGGGTGAAATCTCCAGAGGTGGGGCACTCCGGGCGGGCCGGAACTCAGTACTCCCATCGGACTCGGGAGCTACCATTTTACTGCCAACTTCTGAAGTTGGCTGGAAGTCTGGGACGGTTCCGGCTCTTCACGAAGCGTATCCGCTCTGGAAGCGGGACTCCCGCCTTTAGGGAGGCCGCAGAGTCCATTTGGTAATGCCTTTATCCTGTTGTATGACTTATGGTTGTTAAGTATTATTGCTCAAAGTTTGCAATTTTCCGGTATCTCTGGACTTTTGTATGTATCGAATAAACCAATAAAACTATTGAAATACAAGAAAGCCCACAAACAGTTTGCTGAAGACAAGTAGACTAAGGACATGGATTACTGGAACCATGTCCTGTGTTCTGATGAGATCACAATAAACGTATTTGGTTCAGATGGTGTCAAGCGTGCGTGGCGGCAACAAGGTGAGGAGCACAAAGACAAGGGTGTCTTACCTACAGTCAGGCATGGTGGTGGGAGTGTCATGGACTGGGGCTGCATGAGTGGTGACGGCACTGGGAAGCTACAGTTCATTGAGGGAACAATGAATGCCAGCCTGTACTGTGACATACTGAAGCAAAGCATGATCCCCTCCCTTTGGAGACTGGGCCGCAAACATACCTCCAAGATGACCACTACCTTGCTAAAGAAACTAAGGGTAAAGGTGATGGACTGGCCAAGCATGTCTCCAGACCTAAACCCTATTGAGCATCTGTGGGGCATCCTCAAATGAAAGCTGGAGGAGAGCAAGGTCTCTAACATCCACCAGTTCCGTGATGTCATCATGGAGGACTCCAGTGGCAACCTGTGAAGCTCTGGTGAACTCCATGCCCAAGAGGGTTAAGGCGGTGCTGGAAAATAATGGTGGCTGCACAAAATATTGACACTTTGGGCCCAATTCGGACATTTTCACTTAGGGGTATTCTCACTTTTGTTGCCAGCAGTTTAGCCATGAAAGGCTGTGTGTTGAGTTATTTTGAAGGGATAGCAAATGTACACTGTTATACAAGCTGTACACTCACTACTACATTGTAGCAAAGTGTAATTTCTTAAGTTTTGTCGCATGAAAAGATATAATAAAATATTTACAAAAATGTGAGAGCTGTACTCACTTTTGTGAGATACTGTACGTGTGTTTTAATGGGCTTTTCAGTTGCTCCCATTGAAGTCAATAGGGCAAAAAAGTTCACCAAAAGAAGCACCTGCGCCTTCTCAAAAATCACACTGCACCATGTTGCATCGATGAGAATGGGCACTATAAGCAAGAATGTGATTTCCATTGTTGTGCATTGCAGTGCGATGGCAGACACAGGAGAAGTTGCACTATTATGAACAAGGCCTTAATGTGTAATTCCAAACCAGAATTTTTTTTTGTAGAAAGTTTTAAAAGGTTTAGTAAATTTGGCTATTCATGTAATAGATTGTGGCATAGAATTTAAAGGATACATTCACCTTTGGGAACATGTTACATGTTCCACCCATTTTTAGGGTGGAATATGTAACATGTTCCTACTCCTGCAGAGTCTCCCCAATACATCTAGTGACAGCAAGTGGGGATTTTCTGTCGTTATGTTAAAAAAATGCAGCCATGCAGAACTCCAGTTCTGTGAATGGGAAACTACAAGTACCGACAAGCTTTGCAGCTGTCACCTTGTAGTTGTTGAGCACTCTGGTAGTTCATTGTCTCTACCTGTCAGTGTGTAATTAGGTATGAGCCAACAGATACACAGACAAGTCTGCAGGAGTCCTGCATGGCACCCGTGACCTGCAAAAAGATGTGCATTTAGTTTTTTTTTTTTAAAGGTGAACTCATCCTTTAACTTCCTCGCGCCTGCGCCATAGCCGAATGACGGCTACAGCGCGGCTCTAAAATGCCGGGAGGACGTCAATAGACGTCCTCCCATTTGGCTTGTGCTGGGCGCGCTCCCGCGGGCACGAGCGGCACGTGCACGCGCCGCTCGCACCCGCGGGAGCGTGCCCGCGGGTCGGGCGGACCCGATGTCCGCCGGAGACCCGCGATCTCCCTTCAGAGAGGAGGAACGGGGAACCGCCGAAGTAAACACGGCGGTTCCCCGTTCTGTGAATGGGACATGACAGATCTACTGATCCCTGTCACTGGGATCAGTTAGATCTGTTATGTCCCGACCAGCCCCGCCCCCCCACAGTTAGAACACACCCAGGGAACATTTGTTAACCCCTTCACTGCCCCCTGCAGGTTAACCCCTTCACTGCCAATGACATTTATACAGTAATCAGTGGACATTTAAATTTCTGATCGCTGTATAAATGTCATTGGTCCCAAAAATGTGTCAAAAACGTCCGACATGTCCGCCCCGATATCGCAGTCCCGATAAAAATCGCAGATCGCCGCCATTACTAGTAAAAAAAAATAAATAAATAAAAACGCCATAAATCAATGTCCATAGTTTGTAGGCGCTATAACTTTTGCGCAACCCAATCAATAAACGCCGATTGCGATTTTTTTTACCAAAAATATGTAGAAGAATATAAATCGGTCAAAACTGATGAATAAATTTGTTTTTTTATTTTTTATTTTTGGATATTTATTATAGCAAAAAGTAAAAAATATTGGTTTTTTTTCAAAATTGTCGCTCTTTTTTTGTTTATAGCGGCGATCAGAAATGACGCAGACGGGATCAAATACCACCAAAAGAAAGCTCTATTTGTGGGAAAAAAAGGACGCAAATTTTGTTTGGGTACAACGTCGCACGACCGCGCAATTGTCATTCAAAGAGCGACAGCACTGAAAACTGAAAATTGGTTTGGGCAGGAGGGGGGTTTAAGTGCCCAGTAAGGAAGTGGTTAAAGCTCAACTGTGGCATTTTTTTTTTTTGCTTTAATAAAGCAATCCTCTAACCCAGGGTTTCTCAATTAGTGTTCCTCTGGAGGTTGCTAGGGGTTACTTGAGCAATGAGCAATTTCAACCTCTCATATAAGTTCCCACTGACACCATTGATCTTTTTAGCTATCTGTAAGGGGGGTAATTCTTCCCAATCTTCATAAGTGCAAGGAGCATTCTTCCCACTGATCATCAGACTAATGTACCATGAGTTGTAGATATATTGATATTTAGCAGGGGTTCCTGAACCTGGAAAGTTATTTCAAGAGTTCCTCTGTGTTTAAAAGGTTGAGAAAGGTTGCTCTAACTAGTATAACAAGAAAAAACCTAGTCATCTATACTCACTTCCAAATAGTTTCCAATAGGGCCAACATTCCATCACATGTGGGCCATCATGGGATTGCCCCATGGGATTCCTCTCATGGAATACTGAAGCTCTCTTAAAGGACTGCCATATTATAGTCCTCCAGGAATGGAGGGGCAGTGGTTGGACAAAGGGAGGAAGAGGAGTTAAGCTGGGAGTTGGGTTTTAAAGCTGAAATCCAGTAAAACAGCTCAACAAATCATAACTGAATTACATTGTGTTTTTATATCTGTCTGGAGCTCACTTTTAATATAAAGAGAAGGGAGGTTTCAAACACTTATGAATTCTCCTTGTTACTGAAACTACACTTTGAATAGTATCCTTTACAAACCTAAGAGTAGATTCTGCAAGTTTGCCTGATTGCTCCACTTTAAATAGATCATGTTGGAATGACTTAGCACAGGTCCACACATCTGTCAGTGCACTGCCTGAAGAACAGAAGTGAAATTTGGAAATCAAGATTCTGAATAAAAAAAGCCTGCACTCTCAATGTGGGCCATGTATTAAGCTGATTCAATTAAAATCACAGGGAACGCTCCCACAGTGGTTTATCAAGTCTGATGCTTTTGACAAGAGTTGCTCATTCAGCCTGAGCTTCCTACAGTTCAAACATGCTGGATCAACTGATGCATAAAAGCTTGTGAAAAACTATGGTGGGTAATTTAGAAATCAATACATGTTCTAATCGTAAATGTGTTAAACAACTTTTCACTTGAAAAAGCACAGCGGCATGAAATAGTATGGAGCAAACAGGTGCATCTGATTTGTACACCCCATCTGTAGCTAGTAGTTAGATCTCAGCCTCGTTCACATTAGGACTGATTTATGGAATGTATGGGAAATGAAACAGAGCTGTTACTAGGATTTGATTTGTCACTGAAAGCTGTGGCTGAAAATCAACATACTTTGAGGCTGGGTTCACACAGGAAACCCGCATTCAATTCACACTAGTGTGAACCCAGTCTAATATTCTGCATGCTTTCTAATTTAAACCCTTACTGCTAGCTCTTGATGGTCATTTAAAGGGTTCCTAATGCCAGAAGCATTTCCTGGGCTTTCCCATTATGGGATCACTGGGATTGGCTGTCACAGCAATCGCCGGACCTGGAATCCACCCTACTGGCTTCTGATTATTAACAGTGACCAGAAAGTGTTGGTGACATTAGGGAGACACAGAGCAATAGACATATGAGTGCACACCCAGCAAAAAAAACCCAAAAAACAGCAATGCCACTATATGCATATTAGTGGCAGCATAACAATAAAAACCAAGTTGGCGGCAACAGGTTACAAACCCATGTGCCAACCACTTTATTATCCTGGGTGGCATGCGCTTTAAAAGACAAATAATGTATGCAAAGTGAAGTATCACACCCTGGGCCACCAGCGGGTAATGTGTCAGGGGCAAATACCCCCCAGCCCAGTCCCCGCCACTCATGCATCACCCACTTTAGTAGCACCCTCTGATAACAGGCAGCCTATTCTTGTATTTATCTTCAACTCTGATCCTGCCATCTGACCATGGTAAGCTGTACTCTGTGGCTCCTGGGAGCTGCCATGAGTATATCTCTCGAGGGAAATAAACGGGGCAGGTGCACAGACTAAAGAGGCGCCAGACGGGTCCATGTCTGAGGTAAAATTCTTCAACAGGGGCTGAAAATAAGTATAATAACAAGCTGCCTGACCAACTGGTCCTTGTATGGTATTTTGTGGGCTAAAGAACATGTACCAAGCAAAGTGTTCCATGCTAGTAAAGTCCTTGGTGGGCATGGTAATGTGTCAAGATCTAAAATTGCATGTGGCCTCAAAATATTGACAAACTAAGATACCCAAAACTTTCTGTAATTGAAGCTTTAAAAACATTTACAGCTCATCAATGTAGATGAGCACACTCTGGTGTGTAAGCCAATTAATATGTGCTGTCCAGTCATCATTTATATAATCTTGTGCACTGTACTGAGCATTTGTATGTGTGTCTGCATGAGGGTGGGGGGCTATTTTAAATATTTATTTTTAATACATTTACATTTTTTAAACAGTTTTGTTTTCTATTTTTCACTTCCTGGTCATTGATTTCCCTTTGTGTGAATGCAAGGCATCACAGGCCCATCCTCACATGGGTGCTCAATCTGTCCCCCCCCCAGCCGTCTGCCTTTGGGAGTCATGCTTGTAACTGTCAGACTTGCAATGCTACATGGAACTTGTAGTTGTGTAACAGCTGGAGGGCTACAGGTTGAGCACCCAATGCGGCACCTTGTCCTTGAATTACAGTGGTGCAGAGAATGGCGTAATCAAAGTCATCAGGTCAGCAACACCCTCTTCAACACTGAGAACCACCCAGTGCTGGAGAAGAGGTTAAAAAGTGAAAGAGTAGCCCAAATTTGTTTTTTGATAGCTTAGATAGGGGTTGGAACTTCTTCTGTTTTCTGTTTCTTTCTGCACCCCCATTATCAATATTTTTTTCACTTCCTGTCCCAGAAACCTTCAACTTTGCCAGGTGTCACTGAAACAGGACTCCTTTTTGGAAAATTTCTCCTCTACACCCATTTCAATGACAACGTAATATGTTAAATTTACTCTTTCCTGTTATTCTGGTAGTAATAGCAACCAGAAACAAGAAGGTAGATCCCTCCAAAGCTTCCTCTGATTGGCTGAGAGGGAGGGGTTGGCTGATGACATCACACTCTTAGATACAGCCAATTAGAGGAAGCTTTGTATTCATTCACAGAATACAAAGCTGCCTATGTATTGCTGCTCAGCCAGACTGGAAGATGGGACGTCTCTTTCTCACAGCTAGAACCCAGCACTGTGTACTTTATGTAGCTGAAATTACATGCAGTGCATATTGTGCTTAGAGACACTGCAACACTTAGTGAAGCAAATGGTTTGTTTGAGAGAATATAGAAGAAGGGTTGACCGCACTCCAAACTTCAGAAAAAATGTGTTTTATTGTATAAAATCCATATACAACAAGACAGCTGTCTTCTTGTATTCTGGGTCTGTGATGTCCTTTTCTGTGGATTTTATACAATAAAGCAATTTTTTTTCTGAAGTTTGGAGTGCAGTCAATCCTTCTTCCATATCTTCTGCTACGCCCAGGTCACGGACTGCACCAGCACCCTGTGATTCAAAAAGGGGATTTATATGTTTCACCTGGAGCAGTGTTTGTTCTTTGATTATCAAATAGTTTGTTTGACCCAGCTTGTTCCAAATAAACTATTTAAAGTGACATGAAACACGGACATCTGCTTTAAGTTCTGATGCTTTTTACCCTACCCTAAACTGGAACCTGAGTTTTACAATTTATAAAGGCTTGTTTTTTTTTAAATAACAAACATGTTATACTTACCTCCTTTGTGCAGTTGGATTTGCACAGAGCAGCCAGGATCCTTGGGTTCCTCTTCTGCTCTCCTGGCCCCTTCCTGTGGTGAGTGCCCCCTTAGCCTGCAGCTTGCTACACGGGGCACCCGAGCAGAGTCAGAGCTTGGTGTATCTATTCAGACAGGGAGTCCTGACCCGGCCTCGCCCCCTCTATATCCTGATTGGCTGACTGATTTGATTGACAGTCAATGGCGCCGCTGCTGTGTCCCAGCCAATCAGGAGGAGTGTCTGGGACAGCAAAGACACTCGTGTACATCGCTGCAGAGAGAAGAGGCTCAGGTAAGTAATTAGGGGGGTGCTGGAGAGACTACTACACACAGAAGGTTTTTTATCTTAATGTATAGAATGCATTAAGATAAAAAACCTTCTGCCTTTACAACTCCTTTAAGGGCCTACTGACATCTATGGGTTGTGAGTTAACACATGTACACTGCTCACTTTGGTCATCCCCCATCTGTGTCCATAAGATATAAAATACTGTACAATTCTTTGCAAGTATTATTCTACACATCAGCAAATGCTCTATTTGCTAACAGTAGTTATAAGTAGATACTTGTCTTGCCTAGTTGTTTTTTTCCCTTCCTTGCACTCTAAAGGCCATTAGAAAATATCAATGAGACTCCTAAGCTTCTTTCTCTCACAAGGAGTCAATCGCTGACACGCTGCATCTTCGAACACAATGCAGCAACCATCACATTTATGAAACAGGTATTATAAAATCACAAAGCTGACCATTTTTATGAGTCACTCTGGAAAAAAAGAAAAAAGTTGCACATCAATATTTCTACAAACGAAGAAATAACTGGAGGATTTTACAACGTGGAATGCGCACAGAATGAGAAGTATGGTGGAGAATTGAACTAAATAGATGACACTAAGCCGCTCAGCCTAGCACAATATATGTCTTCCCCCTAGTATTCTGCTGTGTCCTAGAAGGGTTTTTTGTCTACTGTGTTAATGTAAAGAGATTATTTCAAGGTTACGGTATGTTCTAGTAGCCAAATATGCTATTATTTTTTGTAGTCACACATAATATCATTAAAAACCATGCTGAGTATAGGACCTACAAATTGAATTAGATTTTTAAACGGAAACAATCTTTTTCAGTAGGTATTACATTGATTCATTTTTGATACAGTTATGAAATGTTTACTTGTGCCATTGTTCAAATTATGATATGCCTCCCTTAGATTTGTAGGTTCCTCTTCTAGTGGTCATCTGTATATCAGACAGGGCAGTCAGCATCCTTTCAGAACAACTATTGCAAACAACAAATTACAGAGTAAGCAAGGTAGAAATTATATTGTTTTCAGAGTCTATTGGGAAAGCCTGGTTCTCTAATATATAGATACAGTATCTATGCGTAAGTATATACAGTATCTCACAAAAGTGAGTACAACTCTCATATTTTTGTAAATATTTTATTATATCTTTTCTTGTGACAACACTGAAGAAATTGCACTTTGCTACAATGTAAAGTAGTGAGTGTACAGCTTGTATAACAGTGTAAATTTGCTGTCTCCTCAAAATAACTCAACACATAGCCATTAATGTCTAAACCACTAGCAACAAAAGTTAGTGCACCCCTAAGTGAAAATGTTCAAAATGGGCCCAATTAGCCATTTTCCCTCTCGGGTGTCATATGACTTGTTAGTGTTACAAGGTCTCAGGTGCAAAGAACTTTCTGAGGATCTGAAAAAAAGAATTGTTACTCTGCATAAAGATGGCCTAGGCTATAAGAAGATTTCCAGGACTGCAGCACAGTGGCCAAGACAATACAGCAGCTTAAAAGGACAGGCCTTGCCACGGTCAACCAAAGAAGTTGAGTGCACGTGCTCAGCGTCAAATGCAGAGTTTGTCTTTGGGAAATAGACATATGAGTGCTGCCAGCATTGTTGCAGAGGTTTAAGGGGTGGGGGACAGCCTGTGACTGCTCAGACCATACGCCACACACTGTATCAAATTGGTCTGCATGGCTGTCATCCCAGAAGGAAGCCTCTTCTAAAGATGATGTAAAAGAAAGCCTGCAAACAGTTTGCTGAAGACAAGCAGACTAAGGGCATAGATTATTGGAGCCACATCCTGTGGTCTGATAAGACTAAGATAAACGTATTTGGTTCAGATGGTGTCAAGCGTATGTGGCGGCAACCAGGTGAGGAGTACAAAGACAAGTGTGCCTTGCCTACAGTCAATCATGGTGGTGGGGGTGTCATGGTTTGGGGCTGCATGAGTGCTGTCGGCACTGGGGAGCTACAGATCATCGAGGGAACCATGAATGCCAACATGTAAATATGCAGAGGAAGGTTTAACGGGACTTTAAAGGCAAACCCAGACAAATAAGTAAAAGATAATAGTTTTTATTTATACAACATTAAAATATTCAATATAAATAATAATATACAATAACATGGTACAATGTCAGTACTGCAAGGTGCACGTTTCGCCTTCCTATGAGTCTTCTTCAAAGGAGCAGATGTTCCATGTGACAAGTACAATAATGCACTATAGATAAAATAATAATTGTCAGAAAAATAGACATATGGCAAAATACAGCATAAAGCAGTATTACAGAAAACAGTGCCAAAATTTAATTTTTTTTCATTAATCTGAACTTACAGTATCAGTGAAGGGAAACAACAACCGCCAGTATGCAATTCCACAAAAATGAATGTGCAATTCCTATGAAATCATTTGTGCTAATATATATATTGTGCAAATGTTGCAAAGGTAATTAAGTGAATGGGTAAGCTATTAATAAACCTGCTGTGCAATTTCCGCAATTCAATGATGACAGAGAAAAAGGAAATTCCTCAGTGCAATATGTGCAAATCAACAAAAAAATGTGATTGTTAGTATGGCCAAAGGTGCCAGTTTGTTAGAATTATTAATATTTTATCAATGTACCAGTACAACTCCAGCCTGAGGTTATAAAGAGCAACAGTGCTTAAACTTAATTGAGCAGTGTATTGATAGTTCACCATACAGTGGTGACCAAGAAGGCTTCCCTTGTCGGGCTTTCAGGGCTGTATGAGCATACACCTTTCAGTGTGTCTGCAGCCTTCAGTGTGCCTTCTCAACGCGGTTCTGCTGTGTGTGTGTATACAAGCCCAGCACCGCTCGTTGGTGTCCCTCGGGTGGTTAGCAATATAATGACATCCAATCATACATCCACATGTGAAAAGAGAAAGAACTCCATAGTGTAATACCGTTCATATAGAAATGCCAGGCATAGTCGGAATGCGGGCATGCCCAAGGTATATATGGTCTAGAAAGAATGTGTGTTAGATGGAAAAATTGAGCAAAGATATATTATGCAAAATTATAAAAAATGAAAAATTAATAATATCAATAGATAATAAATAATAAAATGGGCTGCAAGAAATAAAAATAAAAAATAAAAATTAAAAAATTAGTTAGAAGAATATATAAAAAACTATGTTAAATGAAAAATTATATTGAATAAATATTTGGACCTAGGGGTGATGTGATTGTTAACCAGATAAAATAAGTCTTATTTGTGTAAGATCGAGCTATTGTTGGGAGAATATGTGTGTGGTCAGCGTATTAAAGTGGGCAACCTGAGACGCATTTTGCTATGATTGGTTACTTTAAGTTGAGTGGGTCTACATACATTGAGGTATGAAATTTATCTCTTTGGGTGAGAAGGTGATGGAGTTACATACATCTGGGTGAGTTGAATTTCATTGGTTAGTATCGTTTTACGCAGAGTCCAACGGGTGAAATTATGCGACTGGTGTGTGTATAAGAGGGTTGTTATCGAGCTAGAATGTGTTTATTCTGAATAAAATAGACCAATTGTTAGTGTAGTGGGGATCCAGGTTTATAAATAAGTTATATTAAAAAGTAAATTGTATCAAAAAATATATAAGAAGATTGATTAAAAAATTAAAAATAAAAAATAAAAATAAAGAACGTCGG
>BLSH010275840.1:425021-479587 GCA_018402905.1 Glandirana rugosa | reverse complement strand
CCCAGAAATGAATTCTCACCATCCGTAAACGCGACCACTTTTGCGCAAACCAATCAATAAACGCCGATTGCGATTTTTTTTATCGCAAATATGAGGAAGAATATAAATCGGCCAAAAACGGTGAAAAAAAATGTTTTTTTATATTTTTTTTTTGGATTTGTATTCTAGCAAAAAGTAAGAAATTTGGGTTTTTTTGCAAAATTGTCGCTCTTCTTTTGTTTATAGCGGCGATCAGAAATGACGCAGAGGTGATCAAATACCACCAAAAGAAAGCTCTATTTGTGGGAAAAAAAGGACGCAAATTTCGTTTGGGTACAATGTCGCACGACCGCGCAATTTTCAGTTAAAGCGACGCAGTGCCGAATCGCAAAAAGGGCTCCGGTCGTAAAGCTGGAAATCCTTCCGGGGCTGAAGTGGTTAAACATTAATGGCTGTGTGTTATTTTGAAGGGACAGAAAAATTTACACTGTTATACAAGCTGTACACTCACTACTTTACATTGTAGCAAAGTGTCATTTCTTCAGTTTTGTCAGTTGAAAAAGATATAATAAAATATTTACAAAAATGTGAGGGGTCTACTCACTTTTGTCAGATACTGTATATATATATATATATATATATATATATATATATATATATATAAAACAGTGTAGCGCTTTCAATCAAATTGTGCAAAAATATCAATAATCAATGTGCAGAAGCTGTGCAAAATTCATCAAAGTTCATCAAAGATATTAAAATTCAGGTGTTCAGAAACACATAGTTCATAGGTAAAAAAATGTAAAAAGTGCTCTGGTGCAATATTCAATCCAGACTGTCCTCATAAGTTCACATCCGGCTCTCCAAACTTTCCCACATTCAGTGCAGTGACTTTCTCTCAGATTTTTCACTAATAAGACTCTTGGCTAAAGCCACATAACAATCAATTCCTCCTGATGGATCTATCCGTGTGACCACACAGCACCCTGTGCCCACCACCAGATGTGCCTCACCTTAAGGGCATGTAAAGAGCTCCTTTGAATAGCAGGAATCTGTGAGAATGAGACTCATCCAGCCCAGGTGTAGCATGGAACTCATCAGCACACTATCCTCCTTCACATGGAAGTTACACCACAGCTCCACCGATTTTCATAGATTACATGCAGGAATAACACTAACAGCCAACATCGCATAATCCCATTTAACCAGATATTTATTAAAACAAATCAGTAGACAAAACACTCACATTTAAAACATCATAAAAACGCCTGTGTGTATAAAAAGAGTGGTCTGTGCAGAGTCGTCACCTGTCCCAGGAATCTGCAGCTCCTATAGGCAGGGTTGGACTCCAACACTCCTCACTATTCCTCTGTACCAATCCTCGTCCTAATGCATCGGCTTCACCAGTCCCTCCTATCGATTTCGTCACCTCACGTGACTTCAACGGGGAAGTTTGGAGAGCCGGATGTAGACTTATGAGGACAGTCCAGATTGAATATCGCACCTGAGCACTTTTTACGTTTTTTCACTTATGAACAATGTGTTTATGAACACCTTAATTTTAATATCTTTGATGAACTTTGATGAATTTTGCACAGTTTCTGCACATTGATTATTGCTATTTTTGCACAATTTGATTGTAAGCGCTACACTGTTATATATATATATACACTATATATATATATATATATATATATATATATATATATATATATATAAAGTTAATAGGGGGAAATAAGGAGAAATAGGGGGAACATGGGGGATTTGTTTGGATTATCACGGTGCCTATGATTTAAGTCACAACAAAAGAATTATAAAAACATTTGTTTTATTAATACATATTAAAAATTGGTACAGTAATGAAGTGACAATAAAAAAATAATTGTACATAGAAGAGTAGTTTGCATAAATTACAAAACAAGCGATGATGGCACTGCATGATGGCGAATATTCTATCATACATGTTTCGCCGAGATACGGCTTCCTCGGGGATTTAGATAGGCCACCATATAATATTAAATGCTATGCAAAGAAAAGAAGAAAATGGTTTAACATGGAAATTGTACATAATATATTAAATCCATACAAGCACTATTAGCCTTGCACCTTTTTGAGGAACGCTCACTCCATTGGCCTTTGCCTGTCACCACGGCTGAGACTGCACCGGAACCCAAGCCACCATGCATGTCACACTAGGGAGGGGGAACGCTGCATGCCCACAGATGGTCTCACAGCAGCCAACTAATTTACACACTTTCTGAGAAACAACAAACAAAACAAACAACTTTTAAGCCAATAACCCCATATCAAGGGGTCAATATCATTGTTATCACCAAGGCGGGGATCACATTGTCACCCTCCTAGGTCTTTGGCACTTATGCCCAGGCCAAAACGTACATTATGCAAATACTACATGTAGATCACTTCCGGAGGGAGCTGTGGAGATCTTGGCGCTCCTTGCAAGCTGGTATTAAGCCAGCAGGGGCAGACTGAAAATAAAAATAAAAGAGAGGAAGGCAATGACTGTGTTTGGAGATCTATAGTTCGATACAAAGCTAAACATCTGTATTATCCTCCAATACTGCATATATACTGGCTAAAATAGAATGTATTTAATGGGACCAATAAGGAGGGAAAATAAGTATAACAAAGGATTTAGAAGTCCTTTTATGCATTATGGTTTCCATCACAGCTGGGAAGGTAGCTCCCAAACATGGGGAAAAAGGGGATGTGAAACTTCCCTCAAAAAGTAGGAAGATGAGATAATTGATAATAGAGAAGGGTTAAGTCAATAGGGTCAAAGAAATAGTTACCTAGACTCATCAACATTTAATGAACCAGACAGCAGCAAAGGTCTAGACTTCCCTGGTGTATAAGCTTACCTAAAAGAGCAAAAGATCTCTGCAGCAACAGCCCTCATACAGCCAGACTGAGGGCTTGATACATAAGCCGGCTTATGAAGCCATCCGCTCGTGTCAACGTGTGACGCCACCGGCATGAGCTCGGATGAGCGAATGTCTCTGTGCATGCGCCTGCCTAATGGCCCACACGCCCAACTACAGTCCCCATAGTGCCTTGCGTGGGGACGCTCGGCACCTTGAGAGGGAGGGAACCAGCAGCATATGCGCTGGTAATGCAATCCTCCCTACCAATTGAATGGGGAAGAGCCTGGGACGAAGGCCATCCAGTAGGGAGGGAAGGTGCACAGAGACGGCGGCGGCGTCCATCTGTGTGGGCAGGCAAACGCCCCCAGCCACCCCAGAGCATACACAGCCCGCAAGTGGAATCAGAGCAATGCAGCCATGATGAGTTGGAGGGCAGCGTGTGTCAGGCCTAGGGGAACAAAAAAAATGAGCGCTTCTCACAATTGGGTGCAAACCATAGCAGAGTGCACAATTTCCCTACACATTAAATATATTTACACATTTATTAACAATTAGCCAGACTGATTACCACCCAGCAGACTAAATTTGTTAGCAACCCTGCCTAACACCAAGGTGCTACATCACAAAAGAAAAAAAAGAAAATAAACAGTAAAATACACCACACATTTAGCCAAGTTATTAAACAAAAGAACAAAAAGTCACACTTTGTGATTCCATCATCAATCACATTGTCCAGGGAACAGGCCATTGGCGTAAATTGTTCCTGCCTAAAGACAAGTTTCTGATGAGACCAAGAGGGACATAATTCAAGACTCAAAGTCTAGATCGTTCCTAAGTAGCACACTCTGAAAGTACCGGCCAGGAGTTCAGTACTGGGAAGGGAGCCAGTCTTTATCCCACAAGTCAGCAAAGAGCTGTACTTCAGGAAGCCAGGATGCTTCCAAGTTGCTTTGCTGTGGATGGCCTGGACTGTCAGGAAAGGCTCTTCAGGCCATGCCTGGGGGGTTCCGTTGTCCTCTACGCCTCAGATCGTGCCAACAAAAATCCTTGCTCCAGCGACAATAGACAAATTCTTCCAAAATTATCTATACTTTACAATTTCAAGGAACAGTAATTCTAGTCCCAGCAGGTAAGATCTTTCAAGGCATGCACTCCCCTTAGTCGTATTTTTTTAAGAGGGTGCTGCATCACAGAACTCAGAAAAATCAGGATTTCCCAAGCTTGATTTGCCACTTGTTTTGGATTACTTTGCTAGTTCGCATTTTGTCACACTTAATCTAGTTCAATTAGGTACTCAAGACAGCCCCTCTAATAGCTATTACCTCAGCCAACAGGGGTTCATTCTTTCCACCCAAGGACTCCCAACCACAAAGATTGGGTACTTTATATGAGGCATACCCTCTGACTGGAGAATATAATCTTCCTGCACAGAGGGAGCCCGAGTAAATTTGACAGGTAATGAGGGGATTGGTTGACCGTGTCAGGCCTTGCGCCTGTGGAATTGGTCCTGGATAGGATCCTAGACTAGGAAAGGGATAAGTGTAATGTATATTATGCGGATGTGCTCATTGTATGGTTATGTAATTGGAGGAGCTTATTGCATTGTACCTTGTATTGTACCTGACTTATTTGGAATCTTATTGCTGATCTGTAGTATGGTTGTATGTGCTTTATCTGTTTGTTAACACTTAATAAACATTATCTCTGATTTAACAAAAAACTAATTCTCTCCACATTCGGATGACTGAAGATGAACAGATCTGTCTGTTGGTTGATGGCAGGATGCTAGATTACTCAAAAGCTACAGCTTTAATTAGAGATTCATACCATCTTTTTGTCACTTTCTGTGGCAAGAACAGGATCATGGATCATGCTGCCTACCCAACAAGCTTATTTAGCAAATAGGTTTGGCTCCTTATGAGGCAGTGATGACACAATCAACCAGCAGTATGTCAACTTCATTGGTGACTTTCTGCCACGTGGTGCTGAAGGACATTTGTAACGTGGTGACAGTGTCCTCCTTTAAATCCATTTTGGCACACCTTATGAGCAGTGGTGCTCGAAACTATCTGACATGAGAGGAGGAATTTCTCTCATCTATGCAGCGTTAGCAGAACCTGCAGGTAAATCCAACTATATGGTACGATGGGAAAGAGACCTTGATATCAACTGGGACTTGGACACATGGCATAACCACTTCTCAAGGGCATTCAAGGGAATCCACAATGTTTCGCTCATGGAAGCCAACCTGAAGGTAATAACCAGATGGTATTTATATCCTACTCGCCTCTCAAAATTATTTGCCTCTTCTTCCCCTTTATGCTTTAGGGACTGTGGCCATATGGGGACTCTGGGTCACACCCTCTGGGAGTGCCCACACTTTAGAGGTTTCTGGAACCATATGTTCCAGCTGATTAGAAAGATTACGGGAGCCCAGATTACCCAAGACCCTGCAATTGCTTTGCTAAATCAGAAAATTCCCCAGGTTAACCGAAATTCCCAGACACTAATTGGCTTCATTCTAACGGGAGCTAAAATCACGTTAGCTAGAGCATGGTAAAAACAATCAGTACAAACTAGGCAGGCTATCCAAAAAATCTCCTGCATTTGTTGCCAGGAAAAAATCTATCACACCATCAAGGATACCACCGCGAAATTTGAGGCGATCTGGGAACCATGGGCCTTATATAGGGGGATAACGCTGTGAGAAATGGAACTCCCCGCAGGGTTTATATGGGCCCACTTTCCCTTTTACCATATACTGCCCACTCTGATAGCTCCTGGTATTCCTTTCTCTTTTCTTTCCCTCTACTTTCCTCTTTCTTTTTTCTCCATCTTTGTTTAGTCTGCATCACCCTTCCTACCTCCTTGGGTGGTTTAGGAATAAGAGCTTTTTATATTATGAGGGAAAATGAAGAGTTTATATACTGCAGATCCAACCCTAGCTCCAAAGTCTGTAAACATACTGAGTTCCTTTCCTTCTCTTGTGTTAAATCATTTGGTGCCGAATTGTGTTTTTATCTAGGGAGACGAGGGTTCTCCTCCCTCTCCCGGACATCAGTTAGACAGTTTTGCCTTCTGAAAGAGGGGGGTCCGGGGAGGCCTTGCCTCCGGGGGGGGGGGCAGGCATCGGGGGTGTGTTTTTCCCAACGCCAGCTCACAGCTAGCTGCCATTGAGGTGGCTGGCGGAGGGGAGCCCCCCCTGATGGCTGGGTCGCTTGGGGTGGGGTCTTTTTGCACTTCTGTATATGACCAAAGACTGTCTGATAATCTTCAGTGAAACTGGACTCATTCCCCCCAAACTCGCTCACAACGTGTTTGTGGGACTGTCTTTGGGAGCAATGACTCCTGGAAGATCCGGGTTGGTCTCTACGGATTTGCACCTCCTGCTACATCGGTGTGTCCTATTAATGCAGTTTTCCCTGTTATGATGTGGATTATTACATTATGCCCCCTAAGGGGTCAAGACTGTAACTCTTTGTTTGATATTTTCTATTTCTCAATAAAAATATTTAAACATAAATCCATGTTGGCTCACTACGGTGTGTAGCCAGCATCTCTATTTTCTTATTTTGGCCTAAATTTTTGTCAGCAAATAGCTGTGATTAAAACTCTACTATTTTGCATCCCATCCTTATTTGTGCTGAGTTTTTTCCCATTCATATGTTGCCATGGTGTTAGGAAAACAGGATGTTCCTTATCAAATATTTATTATATTTTTCCTTTCCTGATTAACTTTAACGCACTTTGTTGAGTAGGCTAGTTAAGGAACTGGTAAGAGCGATGGCAATCATATGCTGCCATTGAGTTATTTTGGAGTTATTCAGGATCAGTATGGTGAGGAAAACTATGTGCTGCCATGGAGTTACTGAGGAATTGAAAATGAAGGTAATTATTTACCAGTAAACTTTCAGTTTTTCTGTTCACCTTTTATACACGTTTATCCATTTTTTTTAGCTTAGTGCTTGTTATTATTGTCTTATTGTCTTCTATTATCAGCTGTGAGCTGCATACATTAGAAAACAGAGGAGTCCCTTTCATTGGAGGGCTGATAGAAAAATTCATTGCGAACAGGAACATACCCCCTCACACAAAACTTTATCTGCAGTACATTCAGGTCCAATCAGCTTCAAAAACATCCACATATACATTTATGAATGTTTCTACAGCTCTTTAGTAAATGCAGACGTGTTCTTTTGGTGTAATGGTCCTTTAATAAAAGAGTTTAGGAAAAAACATAACATAGATAAGGAAAAATAGCAGTGAAAAGGAGAGATAATGAAGAACACATTCAACGATACAATAAAGTATTTAAGTATGAAAACAGCAAAATATGGCAGAACAAACTTCAAGTTATCTGCAGATTACTATTGAATGCTCAATAGGAAACATCATTTTATAGTTGTGCATTTTCCATGTGGCAACAAGAATATCAACTTTTTTTATAACTTAATGTAAACTTCACATGTGGTCACCAATATCGCTGCTAAGGAGATTCACTCTATTTGTCCTGGTGTCACCACAACAGAAAATGAGAAACATTCCAAAATTTGGAGTCGCCAGAACAGAAATAAAGAGGAAATCATCCAAGGAGGACACTTGTTCCCATGAAAAATAGAAGATTTCCCTCACTTTGGAGAGTTTTTCTCTAAATTCCTGTTTTGTCTACACGGCAGGAAGAGGAGAAAAATCTCAATTGGACACACATAAAAAAAAAACCAAAGTGACAGGTTTTTACCATTCTTTATGTTTTCCATTTTTTGTTTTGTCTGTAGATATATCGTACAATAGGCCCTAGGATGTGCAAGGACACTCAAAACTTTAAACTGGGCTGGATCACAACTGGAAACCATAGAGAGGATATCTCATTACTAGAGTTGAGCGAACCTGGACTGTAAAGTTAGGGTCCGTACCGGACTTTGGGGTGTCCGTGCCCCGAACCCGGACATTTGAAAAAAAAGTCTGGGTTCGGTATTCGGGTATTTTTCGCACCTTTTCTATAGCTGCAGGGCAGCCAATCAAAAAGCGTTTTACTCGTTTGCCCTTAGAAGCCATCACAGCCATGCCTACTAATGGCATGGTTGTGATTGGCCAGTGCATCATGTGACCCAGACCATTTTTGGCGCCTGTTGAATAGCGTCAGGGCAGCCAATCAACAAGCGTTTCACTCGTTTGCCCTTAGAAGCCATCACAGCCATGCCTACTAATGGCATGGCTGTGATTGGCCAGTGCATCATGTGACCCAGCCTCTATATGAGCTGGAGTAATGTATGCCGCGTGTCACGTCATCCCAGGCTAGTGTAGGGAGAGCATGCTGCCGGCGCTGTGAGGCATAGATTACCAATCTAACATGATCTCTTCCTGCATTACAGACAGATTCCAGGCAGTGCTGTGAGGGGAAAGCTTAGCGTTCTAAAACCATCTGATACTGGACTAGGTAGAGTTTACTAGTGCTGTGAGGGATAGATTACCGATCTAATATCATCTCATCCTGCATTACAGACAGGTTCCTGGCGGTGCTGTGAGGGGAAAGCTTAGCATTCTAAAACCATATGATACTGGACTAGGTACAGTTTACTAGTGCTGTGAGGGACAGATTATTGTTCTAAAATCATCTCCTAGTGCTATAGGGAGAGGTTCCTGCTGGTGCTGTGAGGGACAGCTTCTTGTTCTACAATCATCTCCTAGTGCTATAGGGAGAGGTTCCTGATGGTGCTGTGAAGGACAGAATACTATTCTAAAATCATCTCCTAGTGCTACAGGGAAAGGTTCCTGCTGCTGCTGTGAGGGACAGATTATTGTTCTAAAATCATCTCATACTGCTAGAGGGAGAGGTTCCTGCTGCTCTTGTGAAGGACAGATTGTTGTTCTAAAATCATCTCCTAGTGCTATAGGGAGAGGTTCCTGCTGGTGCTGTGAGGGACAGATTATTGTTCTAAAATCATCTCATACTGCTAGAGGGAGAGGCTCCTGCTGGTGCTGTGAGGGACGGATTATTGTTCTAAAATCATCTCATACTGCTAGAGGGAGAGGCTCCTGCTGGTGCTGTGAGGGACAGATTATTGTTCTAAAATCATCTCCTAGTGCTATAGGGAGAGGTTCCTGCTGGTGCTGTGAGGGACAGATTATTGTTCTAAAAGCATCTCCTAGTGCTAGAGGGAGAGGTTCCTGCTAGTGCTCTGAGGGACAGATTATTGTTCTAAAATCATTTCTTAGTGATATAGGGAGAGGTTCCTGCTGGTGCTGTGAGGGACAGATTACTGTTCCTAAATCATCTCCTAGTGCTATAGGGAGAGGTTCTTGCTGGTGCTGTGAGGGACAGATTATTGTTCTAAAATCATCTCCTAGAGCTATAAAGAGAGGTTCCTGCTGGTGCTGTAAGGGACAGATTATTGTTCCAAGATCATCTCATAGTGCTATATGGAGAGGTTCCTGCTGGTGCTGTGAGGGACAGATTATTGTTCTAAAATCATCTCCTAGTGCTATAAGGAGAGGTTCCTGCTGGTGCTGTGAGGGACAGATTATTGTTCTAAAATCATCTCCTAGTGCTAGAGGGAGAGGTTCCTTCTGCTCCTGTGAGGGACAGATTATTGTTCTAAAATCATCTCATCATAGTGCTACAGTGAGAGGTTCCTGCTGCTCTTGTGAGGAACAAATTATTGTTCTAAAATCATCTCATCATAGTGCTACAGGGAGAGTTTCCTGCTGCTCCTGTAAGGGACAGATTATTGTTCTAAAATCATCTCATCATAGTGCTACAGGGAGAGGTTCCTGCTGCTCTTTTGAGGGACAGATTATTGTTCTAAAATCATTTCATACTGCTAGAGGGAGAGGTTCCTGCTGCTCTTGTGAGGGACAGATTATTGTTCTAAAATCATCTCATCATAGTGCTACAGGGAGAGTTTCCTGCTGCTCCTGTGAGGGACAGATTATTGTTCTAAAATCATCTCAGCATAGTGCTACAGGGAGAGTTTCCTGCTGCTCCTGTGAGTGACAGATTATTGTTCTAAAATCATCTCATCATAGTGCTACAGGGAGAGTTTCCTGCTGCTTTTGTGAGGGACAGATTATTGTTCTAAAATCAACTCATCATAGTGCTACAGGGAGAGTTTCCTGCTGCTCCTGTTGAGGGACAGATTATTGTTCTAAAATCATTTCATCATAGTGCTACAGGAAGAGGTTCCTGCTGCTCTTGTGAGGGACAGATTTTTGTTCTAAAATCATCTCATCATAGTGCTACAGGGAGAGTTTCCTGCTGCTCCTGTGAGGGACAGATTATTGTTCTAAATCATCTCATTATAATGCTACAGGGAGAGGTTCCTGCTGCTCTTGTGAGGACAGATTATTGTTCTAAAATCATCTCATACTGCTAGAGGGAGAGGTTCCTGCTGCTCCTGTGAGGTACAGATTATTTTTCTAAAATATTCTCATCATAGTGCTACAGGGAGAGTTTCCTGCTGCTCCTGTGAGGGACAGATTATTGTTCTAAAACCATCTCATCGCAGTGCTACAGGGAGAGGTTCCTGCTGCTCTTGTGAGGGACAGATTATTGTTCTAAAATCATCTCATCATATTGCTACAGGGAGAGGTTCCTGCTGCTCATGCGAGGGACAGATTATTGTTCTAAAACCATCTCATCATAGCGCTAGAGGTAGAGGTTCCTGCTGCTCCTGTGAGGGACAGATTATTGTTCTAAAACCATCTCATCATAGTGCTACAGGGAGAGGTTCCTGCTGCTCTTGTGAGGGACAGATTATTGTTCTAAAATCATCTCATACTGGTGTAGGGAGAGGTTCCTGCTGCTGGTGTGAGTAGTGCATTTCTTGCACAAAAATAAAAAGTGTGTCTACGTTGCTGTTTTCCAAAGAATAATTTATTATTCTTTTTTTTTTTGTATTAATAAATAGTGCTACGTAGTACATTTGCGTCCAGAATGAGGAGAGCTTCAAATAAGGGACGTGGTCGTGGTGCTGCTGGTGCTGATGTTGTTGGTGGTGTTGGTGAAGTTCATGCTGCAAGGAGAGGACGTGGTAGATTTGTTCCAGCTACACGCACAATTGAAACACCTTCCTCAGGTGCGAGTAGCTGACAGAACCTTCAACGTTATATGGTAGGCCCGAATGCCGCTCATCGAATGGTGAGGCCAGAACAAGTATAGGCGCTAGTAGATTGGGTGGCTGACAATGCCTCCAGTTCCTTCACATTGTCTCCCACCCGGTCCCTTGATGAAAGCTCAGAGTTGGCACCTGAACCCCATGGCCATCTGTCTTTCACCTCAGCCCCTTGTAAATCAGCCAAGCAGTCTGAGCCCCAAGTCATGCAGCAGTCTCTTATGCTTTTTGATGACTCTCCTGGTGTGCTTTCCGTGGGCCATCCACATAGCCCTGCCCCAGAAGTGGAAGACATTGAGTGCACCGATGCCCAACCACTTCTGTTGCAGGACAAGGACATGGAAATACCACCGCAGCATGTCTCTGATGATGACGAAACACAGGTGCCAACTGCTGCGGCTTTTCACAGTGTGCAGGCTGACAAGGAGGGCAGTGGTGAAGGGTGGGTGGAAGATGATGTGGAGGAGGATGATGAGGTCCTAGACCCCACATGGAATGAAGGTCATGCATGTGGTGTGTGCAGTTTGGAGGAAGAGGTGGTGGTCGCACAGAGGCACCAGCACAGCAAAAGAGGAAGCAGGTTGCAAAAGCGGAGCGAGCGTCCCCTAGACAGTACGCCTGCTACTACCCACCGCACCCAGGGACTTAGCACACCAAAGGCAGCTCAAAGGCGTTCCCCGGCGTGGCAGTTCTTCAGACAGTGTGCTGACGACAAGACACGAGTGGTTTGCACGCTGTGCAATGAGAGCCTGAAGTGAGGCATACATTTTCTAAACCTGAGCACAACCTGCATGAACAGGCATCTAAATTCAAAGCACGAGCTACAGTGAAATAAGTACCTCAAAATCCAAGAAAGGTCTCGGCCTCCTCCTGCTTCCTCTTCTGCTGCTGCCTCGGCCTCTTCCTCCACCTCTACAGTGCCAGTGTCACCTGCCACCCAGCAAACAGACGATGTGACAGCAACGCCACCATGTCCGCCACCGTCCCCAAGCATTTCCACATGGTCCCATGGAAGCTTACAGCTCTCCATCTCCAAAACACTGGGGAGAAAGAGGAAGTACCCCCCTACCCACCCGTGATCCCTGGCCCTGAATGCCAGCATTTCAAAATTCCTGGCCTTTGAAATGCTGTCATTCCGTCTGGTGGACATGGACAGTTTTAAAAACCTGATGGCGGTGGCTGTCCCACAGTACGTGGTTCCCAGCCGCCACTACTTTTCTAGGCGAGCCATTCCTTCCCTGCACAAACAAGTCGGGGATGAGATCAAGTGTGCACTGCGCAATGCCATCTGTGGCAAGGTCCACATAACCACTGATACATGGACCAGTAAGCACGGGCAGGGGCGCTATATCTCGCTAACTGCACACTGGGCAAATGTAGTGGCGGGTGGGCCCGAGGCGGCTAGCCGCTTAGCGCATGTCCTTCCGCCACCTAGGATTGCAGGGAATTTCTCTTTGCCTCCTGTTGCCTCCTCCTCCTACTGCGCTTCCTCCTCCTCTACCACCTCCTCATCCACTCAGTGTAACACCTACACCACCAACTTCAGCACATCCAGGGGGAAACGACAGCAGGCTGTTTTAAAACTGATATGTTTAGGGGATAAACCCCACACTGCGCAGCAGCTGTGGCCGGGCATTGAACAACAGACCGATGAGTGGTTGTTGCCACTGAGCCTCAAGCCCGGCCTGGTGGTGTGCAATAATGGGCGAAATCTCGTAGCAGCTCTGGACCTAGCCGGTTTGACGCACATCCCTTGCCTGGCGCATGTGCTGAATTTGGCGGTGCATAAATTTATAAAAAAACCACCCGGATATGTCAGAGCTGCTGCAGAAAGTGCGGGCCCTCTGTGCAAGCTTTCGGCGTTCTCACCCTGCTGCTGCTCTCCTGTCTGTGCTGCAGTGAAACTTCGACCTTCCTGCTCACCGCCTCCTATGCGACGTGCCCACAAGGTGGAACTCCACCCTGCACATGCTGGAGAGACTGTGCGAGCAGCAGCAGGCAACAGTGGAGTTTTAGCTGCAGAGCGCACGGGTCAGTCGCTCTCTGGAACAGCACCACTTCACCATCAACGAATGGGCCTCCATGCGAGACCTGTGTACCATATTGCAGTGTTTCGAGTACTCCACCAACATGGCCAGTGCTGATGACGCTGTTCTCAGTGTTACTATCCCACTTCTATGTCTCCTTGAAAAAACACTTTGGGCGATGATGGAAGAGGATGTGGCACAGGAGGAAGAGGAGGAGGAAGAGGGGTCATTTCCACGGTTATCAGGCCAGTCATTCACAAGTGGCTCGGAGGGTGGGTTCCTGCACCAGCATAGGCCAGGTAAAACATTTTCAAGCCAGGGCACCGTTCTGGAGGAAGAGGAGGAAGAGGATGATGATGATGAGGAGGAGGAGGAACCGTGTTCACAGCAGGGTGGCACCCAACGCAGCTCCTGGGCATCACTGGAGCGTGGCTGGGGGGATACGGAGGACACAGATGATACACCTCCCACAGAGGACAGCTTGTCTTTGCCTCTGGGCAGCCTGGCACACATGAGCGACTACATGCTGCAGTGCCTGCTCAATGACAGCCGAGTTGCCCACATTGTAGCTTGTGCTGATTACTGGGTGGCCACCCCGCTGGATCCCTGTTACAAGGACAACGTGCCGTCCTTAACCACTTTAAGACCGAGCCTCTTTTTGGAGTTTGGAGGTTATCAGTTAAAAACAGTTTTTTTTGCTATAAAATTACTTAGAACCCCCAAACATTATATATTTTTTTTTCTAAGACCCTAGAGAATAAAATGGCGGCCATTGCAAAACTTTATGTCACACCATATTTGCGCAGCGGTCTTAAAAGCGCGATTTTTTTTGAAAAAATTCAGTTTTTTGAGTTAAAAAATAAGACAACAGTAAAGTTAGGTCAATTTTTTTCCGCATTGTGAAAGAAAATGTTACGCCGAGTAAAATGATACCCAACATGTCATGCTTCAAAATTGCGTCCGCTCGCGGAATGGCGACAAACTTTGCAACATAAAAATCTCCATTGGCGACGTTTAAAAAATTCTACAGGTTAGCATTTTTGCGTTACAGAGGAGGTCTAGGGCTAGAATTATTGCTCTCGCTCTAACGATCGCGGCGATACCTCACATGTGTGGTTTGCACACCGTTTTCATATGTGGGCGGGACTTACGTATGCGCTCGCTTCTGCGCGCGAGCTCGCAAGGGCGGTGCGCTTTAATTTTTTTTTCTTTTTAATTATGTATTTTACTTTTTAATTTTTATTTTTACAACTTTTTAGAAAAAAAAATTTTTGATCACTTTTTTTCCTATTACAAGAAATGTAAACATTCCTTGTAATAGAAAAAAGCATGCCAGGACCTCCAAAATATGAGATCTGGGGTCAAAAAGACCTCAGATCTCATTTTTAGATTAAAATGCAATAAAAAAAGAAAAAAAAAATTTTTGAAAAAAGTGGCAGGGGAAAAAAAAAATGTCCCCTTTAAGAGCATTGGGCGGAAGCTACTTGTGACGTAGCTTCCGCCCAGCCATGTAATGGAGCCAGGTGAGCGGCTGGAGTGAGAGGACCCGATCATCTCCGCTGCTGCCGGCGGGTCCGGTAAGCGGCGGAGATGACCGGAAAGCGGCGGGAGGGGGGGCACCTCTCCCGCCGCTGATAAAAGTGATCTCGCGGCGAATCCGCCGCTAAGATCACTTTTATCTTGTACAGAATCGCCTCCTGAAAAAAAAGATACCGGGGTTATGGTAGCTATCTGCTACCATAACAACGGTATTCCACTTCAAAGTACCGCTGTCAAACGACGTACGGCGGTCCGGAAGTGGTTAATTCCATCACTGGAGCGTGATCGGAAGATGGGTGACTACAAGCGCACGCTGGTAGACGCGCTGCTGAGGGCATTCCCAAATGACACAGGGGGCTCAGTGGAAGCACAAGGCGGAGGAGGAGGAAGAGGTCACCAACGCAGCTGTGGCACCGCCAGCACCTCAGAAGGCAGGGTTAGCATGGTCGAAATGTGGAAAAGCTTTGTCAGCAGCACGCGACAACAAACACCACCACCAGCTGATAGGCAACGTCTTAGCAGGAGGCAGCATTTCAGCAACATGGTGGAACAGTATATGTGCACACGCCTACACGTACTGACTGATGGGTCTGCTCCATTCAACTTCTGGGTCTCCAAATTGGGCACATGGCCCGAGCTTGCCCTTTATGCCTTGGAGGTGCTGGCCTGCCCTGCAGCCAGTGCATTGTCTGAACGTGTGTTTAGCATGGCAGGGAGCGTTATCACAGACAAGCGCAGCCGCCTGTGCACAGCCAACGTGGACAAGCTAACGTTTATTAAAATGAACCAGGCATGGATCCCACAAGACTTGTCTGTACCTTGTGCAGAATAGATATTTAGACCGGCCTCACACAGCCATTGGTATACTTGTTTTTTTTTAAATATGTCTCAATATTTTGGGGGCTACCCCAATTAGAAAAAAAAACCCAAACAAACAAAAAACAGTGTTGGCTACCTCCTCCTCCACCGCCACTTCCACCTACACCGCCACGGTCACGGCCTACTCAACCTCTAGGCTCCTACTCCACATCCAAATCCTGCTCCCATTTTTATTTTTTTTTATGTGATGTTAAGTTATTTCCCTATCCACATTTGTTTGCAGGGCATTTGTCCTACTATTACCTCCATTTTGCTTCCTTTTGCAGCCCTCTAGCCCTTTCCATGACTTTTTTACAGCCATTTTTGTGCCCAAAAGTTCGGGTCACCATTAACTTCAATGGGGTTCGGGGTCCGCGGTCAAGTTCGGGTCAAGTTCAGTACCGAACCCAAACCCGAAGTTCGGCCGAACCCGACGAACCCAAACATCCAGGTGTCCGCTCAACTCTACTCATGACTAGAGTTGATTGAACCTCTGGAAGTTCGGGTTCTGTAGGTTCGGCCGAACTTCCGGACATAGTCCGGGTTCGGGACCGGACTTGACCCGAACTTTGTCCCGGACCCCGAACCCCATTGAAATCAATGGGGACCCGAACTTTTAGGCACAAAATGGCTGTAACAAAGTCCTGGCAAGTCCTAGAGGTCTACAAAAGGAAGGAAAATGGGGGTAAGAGTCGGACAAGTGCCCTACAAAGAAATGGGGATAGGGAAATAACTTAAAATAATTTTTAAGCTGAAATCACATAAAAAAAATCAAAAATGGAGGTGGATGTGGAGTTGGAGGTTGAGGAGGCGGTGAAAGTGGCGGTGGAAGAGGAGGAGGTAGCCAACACTATTTTTTTATTTTTGTGCAAGACGATTTAAAATCATCTCCAAGTTCTATAGGGAAAGTTTCTTCCAGCCGCATAGAGACTGAGAGCCATATTATTGTTCTAAAATAATTTCCAAGTTCTATAGGGAAAGTTTCTTCCAGCTGCATAGAGACTGAGAGCCATATTATTGTTCTAAAATCATCTCCAAGTTCTATAGGGAAAGTTTCATCCAGCCGCATAGAGAGCCATATCATTGTTCTAAAATCATGTCCAAGTTCTATAAGGAAAGTTTCTTCCAGCCGCATAGAGAGACATATTATTGTTCTAAAATCATTGATTTGGAAGAAACGTTCCTTATAGAACTTGGAGATGATTTTATACGCTGCCAAAGATCCACAAGGATACCTCCCGAACCCCACGGCCGACCCATTATGAACAGCATAGGGTCGGTGACGGCTAGGGTCAGGGAGTATCTGGATAGATTTTTGCAGGCCAGCGTAACCTCTACAAAAGCTTATTTAAGGGACACAAAAGAGTTCCTTAATCTGCTGAGCGGTGTCCGACTTGTTGATTATCAAGAAATGTATTTAGTGACGGCAGATGTATCCTCATTGTATACCATTATTTCACACGAGGATGCATCTTTAGCCTTAAATTGGGCCTTGAGTAAGCGTGAGGATCTCCCTTTTGAACAAAATAAATGTTTGGGTATGGTGTTAGACTTCTGCCTAACCCATAACTATTTCTGGTATGGGGGGGACTACTTCACTCAGAAGAGAGATGTGGCTATGGGCGCGAAATTCGCGCCCAGCCTCGCCAACCTCTTTATGAGTGAGTGGGAGGATAGGACCATCTATGCGTCTAAGATGGAGGAATTGGTCTTCTATAGACGCTATATAGATGACCTGCTCTTTATTTGGGCGGGGACTGAGACTAGACTGATGGAGTTCTTACGAGAATTAAATAACAACAATAAAAATATCAAGCTTGAGTCTATATGGAGTAAAGAACAAGTCAATTACCTTGACTTAACAGTCACACTAAGAGATAAGGAGCTGGCCACTAGGGTGTTCTTCAAGCCCACTGACAGGAATAGTTATCTGGCTATCCAGAGTGGCCATCACCCGGTGTGGCTGAAGAACATCCCTAAGGACCAGCTCATGAGGGTACGCAGAAATTGCTCCAGCGATAGTGATTTTGTCCAGCAAGCGGGAATAGTAACATCCAGGTTTCTTGAGAAGGGCTATGACCGGAATGAGTTGGACAAGGTTATGGAACAAGTCAGGTCTGTCCCTAGAGAGGATACTCTGGCCCAACGTGAGCAAGATAGGGATAATAAACATGAATGGGCTTGGGTGAGGCTATATTTGAGAAATATTGGCCCATCCTAATGCTAGATATAGTACTTAAAGATCAGATACCTGAGGTTCCAAAATTTGTTTACAAGAAAGCTCCATCCTTTGCAGACAAGGTGGTTAGGAAGATAATCGACCCTCCCAGGTCGATTTCTATGTTCTGGGATAAAGCTGTTTTTTTTGCGTGTCGCAAGTGTGTGTCCTGTAACCAGGTGCAGACACATTTACGTAACTTTACATCTTTCTCTTTTACATCTAATGGTAAAAGTTTTATGATTAGGGATTTTGTGACGTGTAGTACCAAATATGTGGTCTACGCGATACAATGTCCTTGTAATCTTTTGTATATTGGGCGTACAAAAAGAAAATTAAGTAAGCGAGTGTCTGAGCACATTGGCAATATTAAAGCGGGATATAAAGATCACAATTTATCCCTTCATTTTAGGAAAAAACACAACAGGGATCCCTCTGATATGAAGTTCTGGGGGATAGAAAAGCTGTCAGCCAGCTGGAGAGGTGTTAATAAAGTCAGAGCGATCTCTAAGTGTGAAAGTAAATGGATCTACCTGACCTGCTCCCTCCAGCCGGCAGGACTTAATGTCAAACTGGATGTGAATTGCTTTATTAGCAATTCATAGACCATTTCCCTGGAGTGGTGCTTGGGTATAGATAATTAACTGTTTAGAATGAGCCCCCCTCATGCATTGAGGATTATCCTTTTGAATGTCCCATTGAGAGGGGAGGACTCTGGGTTGCTGACCTTTATTAAGATGATCATGGAATTTGACGTTGATTCCTCCATTATAGTGGTTATGGCACTATATGGTTTTCTGAGATGACAATACAATTTTCACTTTGAATGGGGAGGTGGTGTTTCAGCTATCTCCAACCGTTATTGCATTTGTGTGGTTTTACTATTATTAATATAATTTGGCATTTCAATCGCTATGTGTATGCACTATTAGGTCCTTTCCATGGGCTCGATTTGGAAGTTGAGCTCGAAGATCAGATGCTGCTATCTATGCCAGTTTTAATATGTGTTCTAATTTTATATATTGTGTATGAATTTAAGTATAGTTTAGCGATACAGAGTAGACACATTTTTAAACTCCTGGGTTAGGATTATGTTACTATGTGTTAAGTGTAATTGTTACGTACCTGACGGTGGAGTCTGTCTTGTGCAGGGAACAACCGCTCTTGCGCACCCGATTCAAGGACCCCTGGTAGTGTAGACAGAGGCCCGAGAGTGCGGGATGGCACGAGGGCTGGATGGTCACAGATGTTGTAGTGAGATTCCAGCAGGTCGTGCAAACAGGAGAATGGTCGTACAAGCAGGGTTGGCAACGTGCAGGCAGAAAGGTACAAAAGGGGTTAGGCAAGCGGATCGTCAAGTTCAGGCAAGGTTCGTTAACGGGCGGGCAGCGGAGGTACAGAGGAGTAGACAAACGGATGGTCGTGGATAGCCGGGGTCGATGCAGGTAGCGGACAACAGGTCAAAGCAAGCCGGGTAGACAGGAAACAGGTGAAAACACAGGAACAGGTAGGGAGCTGAGGCTCACAGGTCTGGAACGCTGTAGAACAAGCAGCAACTTGGTGCAGTATGTCCAGGGTTTAAATAGGCACCATTTGGCGCCGTTTCCGGCGCGTGCGCGCGCACGGGCGCGCGCACGCGCACGGGAGCGCGCGAACGCGCACGGGAGCGCGCGAGCGCGCACGGATGCGCGCGCACCACCCGGAAACGGCCAGGAACACTGGCAAAGTCCTTTTTACTGACAGTAATTTGTTTATCTTGAGAATTGCAATTTGTATAGTATGACTATTAGAAGTGATATAATGGTATGGATCACCACAGTGCTTGGGCGGGTATTGCTTTTTGGTGCTCTCTGAGAGAACTAGGATTACGAGTCATCGCCCCAAATGAGCACTTAATCTAATGATTCTTTGTGCGATTTAATCATGTGATATGTGATTGGGCGGTGTATTGTGATATCCATGCTGGGCTTTTATGGCCGTTTGGGGAGGGCATGCCCTTTTATTAATATATGATCGGGCGGCGCATTGATACACATGCCGCGCTGCCGCAGCCATTTGGGGAGTCTTATGCACTTTTAGATCGGGTAATATAAGGCGAAGTAACCAGCTCACATATCCCGGTCCAGGCACTGTCTTTATGTGATCCATATGTTGGATGATTGGGACGGACGGAGGGGGTTAACTTACCATCCTCCGCCAATAAAGCAGGGACGCTGTGCCTGTGTGGTCACGCCCTCAGACGAAGTGATGACGAAACGCGTCAGTGCGTGACCACACGGCTGTCAATCTGCGCCGGCCACGGATCGCTCCATACCCGGGAACGCCGCCAGAGTCTGTACGAGCGGTGAGACGGGGTGATTTGGATGCCGAGGATTTTAACACAACGTCTATTTGTTTGCTGCTAGTTTGTAAGTGTACATCTGGAAGGGGGGAACGTTTTATGTACCTTGTTTCTTAATAAATATCAGTCGGATCATGCACTATGTGAGCACGTTCTTTTAAGGTAATTGGAGTTGTGACCATTCATCTTCCTGTGGCGGAGGGAGTGCCTGACAGTGGTGGAAACATTCCATGGGGACACAATATTGATCTTTGGGACGTGTATTGCTCTTAATTTTGGTGAGTCCCTGTTGTTCTCACATGGTGTGGTGACGGAAGCAAGTTTTTGGACCCCTTTTCACCATTCATTCAAATAGTGGACTGTTTGATTCTTTATATTATCTGTTCTACCCAATTTATTTATTTACTAGCGCTGCTTGCATCGTTTTGGGAAATGGTTCATTAGGTGCTGTAGACATTAGGTAACTTGTTTAGGTCCCTCCATATTCCGCTTATGGTTCTTGCCACTATTTCAGTGGAATTAGTTATGGCGATAAATTACTATGGGGCCACTATTAACTTCAGTGTCCAGCTCCTCTCCTGCATATACCCATATATTCACCTATACTTCATTACAGAAAGTGATGAGAAATATCTGATACTTCCAGGTAGGTGGACAAGAATTTAAAAGGAGATTATGTCTGTGCTGTCGCAAAGGAAACCATATTTAAATCTCACAGCATCATTCATTGGGATCCTATAACCTGACCAAGTCCAAGCAGAATTCAGAAGATGTTAGAAGTTTCTTGCTGAATTGTAAGAATTTTATTCAAATACAACAGTAAAATTGCACCTCTTGATGCGAAACGCTCCCAACTATTAGCTGTTATCCTGCTGTTGTATTTGCTGATATTTAAGTAAAATACTTCCAGTTCAGCAAGAGATCTCTGGGAACTGTGTTCTAATTTCTGCTTATGTGGACACTGATACTCAGACCATTTAGAAGATAATAGAAGCTAGTACAACAGCTAGGGGCAGAAAATGAATACAGGGTGAACATAGAAGCTGAACCTAGTGGGTTGGCTTGATGCCTAAATGTTTATATTTTGATAAATGTTAGGGTAACACAATATTTAATATATAATATTTCTAAAGTTTCATATTTTCATTTATTGCTTTACATTATACCATCTCAACACTTTTTTAATAAAACTCAAACTGTACCAATAATTTTCTTTCTTTGTATTGCTTTGGTATCTTTTTGCTATGTTACCACTTATTAGAGTTCGTTTAGAAAATGTAATTTTTATTAGGACAGGAGAGTAATTCAGCTTCATTGTGCTCTAAAGAAAAAATGTCATATTCTTTGGTATATATTAAAAAATCATCATTAAATGGCATTTCATAAGAACTTTGCCCTATATGTAAAGAACCCTAAAGGAAATGGCTAGAGGGCACGTCTAATGAATATATCTCCTTTACTGGACTGAGTTCTTGTTCTAGCAGTGCAGATATGGTGGTATTGCAATCGTATGTGACATTTCTTGTAGTGCATTTACAAAGGCTACCAATTTCATGTTTTCCGACCTCCTCATTGGAGTTATGCCCAGGCTCTCTTTATGTCACAGATCACATAATGCGGAGCCACAGACCGGGAAAATGTCTCTATATTATTTTCCAAGTTATGCACTTGTTAGGTCTGTGTATGCACCTAGGCAGGAAAAAACACAAACAAGAGGCTTCCAGGTCTGACCGCACAAAAAGAGCCAAAAGGATGCAGGCTTTAAATATTATTTGTCAAGAAAAGAGTGTTTGGAGTTGACTCAATAAGATACTGTCTGTTGTGGGTTTAATCACTTAGCAAAAGATACAGTATACTAACTTTTTTGGAGGCCTGCATCTCTTACCATCCTTCTGTACCTGCATTTAAGCATTTGCCAGAATCTTCAGGATTTGGTACCATGTTACCCCGAAAATAGGACCTAGCCTGATTTTCGGGGGAGGGATGCAATATAAGCCCTACACCGAAAATAAGCCCTAGTAAAGTCCATGTAAAAATATATAATCCATTTTGTAAAAATGTTATATAATGTTCACTGTGTCTTCTTTTATAACTTTATTGTCGAAAATACCTTATTTACAGAACCCGCTGGGTGCTCACGTGACCCACTGGAGATCTCCTCTTCTCCTGGCTGACCTCAGAGGCCCCTCCCTCTGCAATGCTTGGAGCAGGGCTGACATCAGAAGGCATCTTGGCCCTTCCCTTGGCAGTGCTTGGAGTGGAGAATAAAAGCTCAGACGGATCGCAGGAGCGCCCAGCGGCGCATTATATACAATTTTTACATATTTTTGGGATTCAAGATGTCATAATGATGACTCCTGAGCTGACAGGGGGAGAGGGGGAGAGAAGACAGGGAACACAGATAAGACATCCCCGAAAATAAGCCATAGTGTGTTTTATTTGTAGCAGAAACTAATATAAGGCCCGGTCGTATTTTCGGGGAAACTCTGTACTTCTGGAAATGATTCCATCCTATGACTCCTACATCCTTACTGTGTCCTGAAGTGATGTAGAGGTCAGAGGAGGAACCACAGCATGCAGTGGGATGCTATGCAATGGGGGACACGAACAAATGGATGAATAAATGCTGAAGATTTAAAAGGACAAGCAATGCTGGGACAAGTGAAGGTTGGAGTCACAGACTGCCGGAGAGGTGGGCATTATGTGCTTTTTTTTACTGACAACTGTTTTTGCCAAATGCTTAGGGCTGGGGTCAGTTACCAGACAATTTTATTCTACTCATTGAACATGGCCATTTGACAGATAGATCACAACCTCACTATGCCACCAGCTCTGGACCCTGCCCACTGCCTCTCAGATCAGAATGGCAATTGACAATATGGTCGGAACAGCTTGAGGCCCTAGAAATGCGAGACCCTGGAGCCAACCAACAAGCAACACAAAGTGAGGTCCTGTGCAGCCAACACTGCCAAATCATGAAACATATTGATGTTAAAGTGATGACAGGAGTATACAGTGGGTACAGGGGGACAGGTTCTTCCAGGCTGGAAGTGGGTGAAGAGGTAGGGAGGGTTTGGTGCCAGGGGGACAATAGGCTATACAAGGGTGCTTACAGTGTTTTAAGAGGGTAACAGCAGTGTTCTGTTGCCTGAAATGCAGATATGTGTGTGTGTGTGTGTGTGTACTTCTGATCCCTGCACTCTGCTTTACATAATAACAATGCCTGCATTCCCTGTTACCTATTTATGAACTCTGCACTGTGTGCTTCATACTCATGACCCCTGCACTCAGTGGTTTGTGCTCCCGACCTTTGCACTGTACATTACATTATTTACTACTAACCCTTACACTCAGCATTACATACTGCTGATCTTTGAATTCTCTGCATTATTTACTTTTGTCCCCTGCACTCTGCATTACACCTGAACTCTGCATTACATGTTAGGTACCTCTGAACTCTACATTACTTAATCCTGACCCCTGCACTCTGAGTTACTTACTACTGAACCCTGAACTCTTTAAACCTTACTTTTTCATAGGGCCCTGCTAAGTTATCTTCTTAACTAAAAAAGCATGTTGCATTCTGGTGATCTCTTGCGTGGGTAAATCTCCACCTCTCCAGGGCTGCCTTCCCCTGTTTTAGGGTGATGAGACAGAATTGCTTTAATTTCTAGAGTGCTCAGTCCACTCTCCATCACTGTAGTCTAGACCCACATGGCAGCTGGTGGGTTTTGGGGGGCAAACAACCACCCATCCACCCCCCTCGAGCAGCACCCACGGCAATTACCCTACCCCCGGACGGTACCCACCTTCCCGCTGTGTGCCGGTAGGTCTGGCACTTACCCCATTGTGGTGTGGTGCAGGCAGCGGCTCAGCTTGCAGCAGCTCCGAGTCTTCTCCATGGTGACTTCCAGCTCCACCCTCCTCCTCTTAGGCATCCAATAGGATCGCCAGTCCTTTCAGCCAATCGGGTGGCGGGTTTTAGACTGGTAAACTTAACACATGTTCCTGATCCATTATTTGTCTACTGAAATCAGTAAAGTTAATATATTTGGTCCCTCGGTGAGGAGTCAACCCTTATTTCAACCAACTTTTAAAACCAATGGCTAGCTGCTCCCCGCTGTTCTTCTGCTACTTCCACCAGCACATGCTATCTATATAAATGACATTGATCTGAACAAAAACATCAATAGCTATTTTACAAAGATATCTTATGCTGAAAAAAAAATCCATTATGATACGTCTTTGATCTTTCAGTTCCAGTTTTCTCACCATCTCAGAATAATTATATACTATCATGCTCTGGAGCCGGACAGGGGGTATCAAAATGGAGAATAATTGAAAAATATAGGAAAGGTGAGGAAGGACTGCACACAGCATGAGGACTGCACAGACGCAATGTATAGGAGTGTGAAGTGGCGTGTCTATGACCCATAAGCTGCACAGCCAGGGAGATACAGGCAGATGAAGGGAAAGAGACTGACAGATTCAGGGCTGCATGCCTAGACTGAGGCATAATAGCGGCATCTGACGAGATGAAATGGCACTATGAGGCACAGAATCCAGAGGGTCTGAAATAATGATGGTCGATATGAAAGAATTAAAGCAGAATTTCAGGCAGACTTATATTTTTCTCCAGTGTAAATTTCTTCTTTCCCACCCTAGTACAGCTCCTCCTCTTCCTATGTTCTTTTACCTATCATATCCAGTCTTTTCATGTGCTTGTCCTGTTTTATGGACTTCCCACTGCATTTATTTTCCTCTTCTGTATAATTCATACCTCCTTAAGTTAAAGCTTCAATAAATGCCTATTAGAAATAGTTTATGTAAAAAAGTTTTTTAAACACCCATGGAAAATATCCAAAAGTATTATAGCCCATCTTTTCCTGTGCTTGTCCTGTTTTATAGACTTCCCATTGCATTTATTTTCCTCTCAGCTGTTTTGTATACTTCACAATTCCTTAAGTTAAAGCCACAATAAATGCCTATTAGAAATTGTCTATGTAAAAAGCTTTTCAAACACCCATGGAAAATATGAAAACGTTTCAGGAACTTATTAAATCTGAATTTATAAGTGGAACTCCTGAAAAATACAAATTAATGTATTATGTATTAAAATGGCCCTTGAACCAGAATTTAAGGTTGGCTGCTTATTATTATTATACAGGATTTATATAGCGCCAACAGTTGTACAGTGTTTTACAATATAAAGGGAGACAATACAGCAACAATACAATTCAATACAAGAGGATTAGGAGGACCCTGCTCCTGAAATAGCGAGGGGCTGGTAAAACAAAAGGAAATTAATGTGAGGGATGAACTGATGGGAGAAATAGAAGATTCTATTTATATATAAATATATATGATTTTTAATGTATCTTAGCTTAGGTCTATGTCCCACCTCTCTTTAACTGTGAGGTCACCGGCCCTTTAGCTCTATTCCTGTTGACATATTACCGTCTCTGTTCAAGTGGTAGGGGATATTAACAATAGATTCCTAAATGGATAAATATCCATTGATGGGGCATGTTGCTGCTGGCTGTCCTGATGACCTCATTAGGCAAACTGTGTGGGTGAATTGGGCCCGGTATGACAGAACATACTCCTGTTATTCACTTCAATTCATGCAAAGTTTCCTCCATACACACATATTGTAACCGTGAAGGCCAGGAGCATCTTGGATCACTCTCCATGTTGAAGTAATTATGCAAACTACATGGGAGACTGCACAAGGGAACTGGAAGTTGGAGCCTTTTTTGGCTAATTCTAATTCCTTCCTATTTACAAAGTATTACAAAGGTATTTTTTCACGTTAATTGATAACTAGTGACGACTAAAGGTATTGTGCTATTCCTGTTGCACAACAAAGGTGAATTTCTAGAAGAGGGTACAAAATAGGAACCTTGTGCGAAGGAAGGTATATTTGTCTGCTACAGTGAGTACCAAAAGGGTTCCCAACGAGATGCGCATGCGTGAGAGCTCCGTAATGGCCGCTTAAGCCCGGAGCTCCGCACTGCCCTGGGACACCCATAATGCCCTCCACAGCCAGTCAGCAACGGCAGAATCGGGTGCTCTGACACCCAGAGACCCCCCTGAGACTCCTTGGATGTCCAGACCGCAGGCCAGATTCAACCTCGGTCCGCAATTCGCGGATCCAGCGGCGCCCGGGTGTACCAAGATGGTGGCCGCAGCTGGGACACATGCAGCCAGCACAGAGGGAGACAGAGATTCCAGGCAAGTGATCTCCCCAGCCATCCTCACATATCCTCCTGTGACCCCGGAGGTCCCCCACCACACAGTGATCCCCTCTCCAGCCTCCACCGAATCACTAATAGCCCGCACTCTGGAGGAATGTGCTTTTTGCCCAGACGGGCTCGCTTCGGCCTATCACCCCCTGGACCTAGCTTTAAAGACTCCATGCCCTGATCATAACACCCAGATGGCTGACATGTGTAACCGTTTTGCAGAGCTCCTGGAGAAGGGCCTCGCAGCCACAGCTGCTAAAATAATGGGAGAGATCCGTGCTGATTTTCAGGCCCTAAGCTCAAGGATGGAGACCATAGAGCAAAAAGTAGATGCCACTATCTCCAGGTTGAACCAAAATACAGACACTATTCAAATCCTCCAAAATCAACTAGAATCAGCCCTTTCCAGAATAGACGACCTGGAAAATCGCTCGAGGAGGTACAATTTCAGAATTCGAGGTCTTCCAGAATCAATCACGGACACTCCGGGTGCTGTCCGGGATCTGCTCCAAAATCTCATCCCAGGTATTCCACAACACCGCCTGGAAATGGACAGGGCCCACAGATCCCTTGGCCCCCCCAGGAAAGATGGCTCCCCAAGGGACATTATTGTCAAGCCTCACTTCTACGCCATCAAGGGAGAAGTTCTGAAGCTCTCACGTAATAACACACAGCTGTCCTGCTTGGGTCACCAGATCCAAATTTTTGCGGACATATCACCTTCTACAATCCAGAGGCATAGAGCTCTCAAGCCCCTTCTGTTAGCTCTCTCACAGAAGGACATCAAATATTGGTGGGCCTTCCCATTTGCAGCCAAATTTGCATGGAAGGGTAAGACCCTCTCCTTCTCCAATTTTCTGGAGGGCGAAAAACTACTCCTGAACCTCAAAATAATCACACAAGAAGCCGACATTGACTGCTCCATCCCATCGGGGAGCTCCTCCAAAAGGCCCCAACCTACCAGCACAGTCACCCCTTTGTGGTCCCAGGCTAAGCCCAAGAGAGCAAAAGACAGAAGACCCCCTTAAGAATACATTGCAGGGCTTGGCCGCTTTCAATTTTTCATCCCTGCCTATACCACAGGGATGATCTCACCCCCTGGGTGACCCCAGACTTTTCGTCTCCACTGCTTTCTTGTTCCCTTCACTCAGTTATGGTCTTATTACTACAGTCTCCAGTTCGAATTTTCATCTGCAATGCAGGGGCAGAAGGCCGAAGAGTTGCTCATGATCCCCCTTTACATGTTTCCTCGTTGAATCCCTCACTCAGAAGATGAAACTCAGAAGATGAAACTCCTCCCGCAACGGATGAGACTTTATCCCCCTAAACCATCGAAACTCGAGATCATCAATGTACCACAAAATCCCCTTAAGGACCGGACTACGAACATTGTTTAGCCACGCTCTAAGGCCTTCCCCCCTACCTCACCCTTAGCATAATGTAGAATTACGGGGGGCTTGAATTTCCCTGCTTACATCTAGATGATTGCCTTTGACCCCCAGAGCCTTATGAGTGGTTTGTTTCCCCCCCCCCTTTTTTTTCATCTCATGGGACAATATGTTTTTTTTTTGCCCTGAGCTGGTCGCTGTCTGGTAGAGGGGCAACGGCCAGCCCAGCAACATAGTGAGGGTTTCAGAGTTTGCAAGTTGTGGTGTCTTCCCAACTTATAATGTTATTGTTAATTTAATAGTTGTGGGGCGGCGGGTCCTGGGGCGGGCCCTCCGCGCACTCAACTACCTCCCAGGCCCGGTAACCCCGAGCTTGTGGGATAGGGAATCGGCCCCCTACAAGGGGCTTGATTTTGTTAAGCCCAGGACTTGGCAGGGGTCTCTCCTGCTACGTTTCGGTGGTCTCTATGGAGACCAACTTTCTACTCCAATGTTGCCCTACTGCCTCTCTTTCTCAGATCTTTCTCTCTTTTCCAGTTAACCGCCAGCGGAACATCCCCCCCACCAAATGAATCCGGGTTACCAACCTCACCAGGTTCCTTGGACGCCTGATCCAGTCAGACCCCGACGGGTAAGTGACGGTTCTGGTGCTCTCGTCCACCCTCTAACTCCCTATGGCTAGCAAAGCACTCAACACCCCTCACCTTAAAATAGCCACACATAATGCCCAAGGCCTGAATTCCGTGATGGAGAGAAGGAAACTGCTTGACCATTATGAATCCCTCAAGATAGACATCATCAGGGTCCAGGAGACCCATTTTCCCTCTCGGTACAGTCCAAAATTCCTCTACACCCAGTACCCACTCTTTTTCTTAGCCAACGCCCCTGATAAAACTAGGGGGACAGCAATTCTCTTCTCAAAACACTGCAACTTCACTTGGATCTCAGATCACAGAGACCCGGAGGGAAGATTCATTCTAGTCAAGGGCACTATAGAGGGACACTTATATTTCCTGGTAGCTTACTATGCCCCTAATAGAGGGCAGGAGCCCTTTTCCCATAACCTACTTAAAACAGTGGGCCCGTTGCTGGAAGGCAAGGTAATTTTTGGCGGCGATTCTCATATAGCGTTTGACCAAAGCCTCGATAAAAGAAGTTTGAAAACAACCCAACTGTCCCGCCCTTCCAAAGCTAGTCTCAAAATTGCGAAATACCTTTATCGCCAGGGTCTAGTTTACATATAGAGGGAACTAAACCCATCCAAAAGAGACTTTACCCACTTCTCCCACCCACATCAATCATACGCCCATATAGATCACCTTCTAGTCTCCCCTAACATCATTCCTACTTCAATCTCAGCCAAGATTCTGGACAGTTTGTTCAGATCATGCCGTTGTGACTCTCTCATTAGGCAGACAGATCCCAACTCCATCTTTCCAAAACTGGTGTCTCAATGAATCTATCTTAAGCGATCCAGTCAGAACAGCTCAAATTGAAAACGCCCTGACAGAATATTTCACTCTTAATGATTTTGGGGATATCTCCCCAGAAACGCTTTGGGTGGCCCACAAAGCCACTATAAGGGGGAAAATGATACAAATCGCTTCCCAAATCAAGAAGGAAAGGTGTTAGGATATTGAAAGACTTGAAAGCAATGTCAAGGCTCTCAAAATCAAGCACAAACAAGACCCACGTAGTGTCCCCACCAAGGAACTAGACTCAACCAGGCTTGCCCTTAATTTAGCACTAACAGTACAAACCGAAAAACAGATTCGATGGACAGGGGCATAATTCTATTTCCAGAAAGACAAAATAGGCACTATGCTAGCCTCTAAACTCACACCAAACTCAGGTCCTACACCCTCCCTAAAATCAAAATTGCTGGTAACACCCCAAGGGCAGATCCCACCAAAATCCTGGCCACCTTCCAGACATTTTACGCCCAATTATATAACCCAACGACCCCTAACAGACCTGTGGCAATTTCTAGGTTCCTTTTGGAATCAGGAACCCCGACACTGTCCCCCGAACATGTGGCGGCCCTTGAAGAACCCTTCTTGACAGAGGAAGTGCTTGATGTTATCAAAGGCCTCAAACCTGGATCAGCCCCTGGCCCTGATGGCCTCTCTGTCCCATATTACAAGGCATTCGCTGCAATGTTAGCCCCGTACTTAGCTAAATTCTTCAACTCAAAAACCCTGGGAACCTCACTTGACCCTCAACTGAATGTAGGTTTCAAAAACAGTCATTCCCAAGCCTGGGAAGAACCCGGAGGAAGTTGATAATTACAGACCCATCTCGTTGATCAACAACGATCTTAAAATCTTCACCAAAATATTAGCCAACCGGCTAGCCCCGAATACTTTACCTTTTCTGATCTCTCCCCATACGCATAAATAGGACCCACCTTAGAGCATTTCAGGGGAAGATCTCTAAATTCATATGGGGAAAGAAAAATCCCCGACTCTCCCTACAGACCATGTGCCAAATGAAGAGAGAGGGAGGCCTGGGTCTCCCGAATCTCCTTAAGTATTACCAAGCAGCCAGGCTAGCACAACTATCACTAGTATACACTACTGTGGAAAAACCAGACTGGATCCAAATAGAAAGACAAGCTACCCCCTCGCATACCCTAGACTTCCTCCTTTGGGTCCCTCACAAACATCACCCCCCTATTCTTTCACCAGTGCTCTCCTAAGAATTGGCCAACTGGGATCACGTCCAAAAAACCCAGGCCCTCATCTCAGAAATCTGCCCATTGAAATATCTGTTTCATAACCCAGACTTCCCCCGGGGCTCAATATCAAAGCATTTAAATGGTAGACGGATAAGGGACTGTACCGTATCGGACATTTATTTAACCACAGGGGCCCACTATCCCTGGGCCACAGTGTGAGTAACCTTGAAATGCCGTCGACCGAGCGGTTTAGACTACACCACATTAGGCACTTTCTTCTATCGCGCTGGACTTCTAATCCTAACCCTCCTCTGATTACCCCCTATGAACAATGGTGTGGCCAGCCAGGAGCTCAGAGAGGGGGCATTTCCATCATTTACCACTCACTGGCCCGTCCGATCGACAAGTTACCATACATGAAGGCCTGGGAAAATGACCTACAGTTGCAATGGGACCTAGACAAAGGGCATTTAATAAGCAGTAGGGCCTTTAGTGGGATTGCCAATGCTTCCTTAATAGAAGTGAATCTTAAAATCACCACTAGGTGGTACATGACCCCGCTTAGGCTTTCCCAGATTTTTAGCACAGCAAACCAGCTATGCTTCAGAGAATGCCATTTGAGGGGCTCTATGGCCCACATCTGGTGGGAGTGCCCCAGAATCAGATCGTTCTGGTCCAAAATTTTCAAATTAATCCAAAAGGTCACCGGGACTCTCCGAGAGGTCGCCAAGATCCCCAGCCATAGCCCTGCTGAATGCAGACATCCCCAAATCTATTAAATCCTCCGGAAAGCTGATCCATTTCATTCTTTTGGGAGCCAAGGTAACAATTGCCAAGGCATGTAAAAAACCCAAGGTCTCGTTTGAAGCGGCAAAACGTAAGATTTCCTGGATCATGATGCAAGAAAAACTGGTTAGTCAAATCCTTTACTCAATGCAGAAGTTTGAAGCTATCTGGGAACCCTGGGCTGATTTCATGGGAATTTCTCTGATCCTGGGTATCAACAAATAGACTTTATTGCTCTGTTCCGCTGGTATTTAACTCCTAGTAGCTCTTTTCACCTCCTCTCTTTCCTCCTTTTCATTTTCCTCACCTTTTTTCCTCACCTTGTTTTCCTCACCTTTTTTTCCTCTAAGGTACCAAGTATTGATGTTTTACTACAATTGTAGAGACAGAGGATGGTCAATCGATTCCCCTTATTTAGTTCCCTCCTGGAGTTAGATATGCCCCGTCCTCTTTTTTTGTTACAAGAGGTTTTTTGTGACCAAGTAAGGTGGATAGCTGCCACTACCCCATAAATATCGGTGGGGCTTCGATGGGGGGTCCTCCCCTCCCGGCACAGCTTATACCCAGTTGGGGTGCCGGTGGGGGTCCCCCAGTTGGAGGTCCCCTCCAAGTCAGCTTAAACCAATCCTTGGGTAGGGGGCAGTCTAATGACGGGATTGCGATCCTAAGCCAATGTTTCTATATGTCTGTACAACCTCAGCCTGCCTCAGATACTGTTGTTTGTTGTCATTAGCATTGCTTGTGTACCACACGGTTTTGTAACCCATTTGCTTTTCTAAGAATTTAATAAAAACTTATTGAAAGAAAAAAGGGTTCCCAAATTCTGCAACCAGACACCAATAAAGTGGTCATCAGCAGAAGTGTATTGTTCAAACACCTTTGTAGCAAAAGATCATGAAGTGACACAGTCAGCACCTTCTGAACAACAACCTGAGCAAGAAGCCCTGCCAGTACTGCAGGAAAATGAATGGGACTTTGCTTAAATTGAAATTGCCAATTAAGAATTTATTCTCTGAAGGAAGAAAATGAACCACCTCCAAGACGCATGTCATATATGGTTCATACAAAGCCATAGCCTAACCCAACATGCATGTAGGTGCCTGCATGGTGGGTTGTTGTTAGTTAGGGAGTGTGAGCTGCCCAGGTGGGGAAGGGTTAACTTTGGGTCTGCTGGTTTCCTGGGCTTTTTGGGTTCTGCCCTCCACCCTGTTCAGCATATAAATAAGGGGGAAGGCAGGGCTCAACATGGGAAAGGAAGAAGGTCCAGGCCAGATGATGATGTGATCTGGAGCAACCTTCGATCACCACCACCCTAAGGGAACCTACCTGCTAAAGACTTTGCCATTATTGTTAGACTTCTACATGTAAAGGTACGCTTGGGCAGCTGAGAATTAGTTAGTTAGGGACTTAATTGTTGTGAACTGTACCATTGCAGCCTTCAAGTAAAGCTGTGTTAACTGTTCTTAGCCTGGTCTGAAGTTATTCAAAGGCGTGCATGGTGGTACATGACATATCAGAAGAACAGGGTCTGTAAAGCACTAAAGCACACATAGGGTACAAGAAAAAGGCCACTCCAAAAGGTTAACTCAACAGGAAAGTTGGAGCAGGAGAATAGTTGCCATGGGTAACCATTAACTGGTGAGAGTAAATAGCAGCCAGATAGCGAGGAGTATTCTGCCCCCTTCCCTAATGGTTGGTTCCTCAAACAGTAACCAGGACCAAACCCATGGCATGGAAACCCTATATAACCAGCCATACATTTCTGGAGAGTGAAGGAGTTAATTGTGTGCTTGCATGAAGTCAGTGCTAGTGCATGGCGGGACCCCATTCTGACGCTGGTAGTGAGGTGGCAGAGTTATGCTGGACTGGTAGAGAGGGCATAGGCTCAGCGGTGCCCCTCCTAATTGCAACATTCATAGAGCAAAGGTGTGTAGTGACATGGAACGGAATGCTTCAAATGCTGTTGTATTCTACACAACTGCACACGTCTCTAAGCTGGGGTCCTGCCTTAATGTTGATTTTCACATGAACGCAGCCCTGTCTGGTCCCTGGCATTGATGAGCACATGCATGGGAGGAGAGGTAACCCCGCACGTGCACGCAGGGCGAGTAGGCCCCATCCACAAGCATCATGGAAATAACGCAAAAACCTATTCATGAGAAGCAAATGTGGATTAAAGCTGCAGATGAAGAAATTACATCTCTCAAATAGCTTCAAGTTTGTAAACTTATAGAATTCAAAGCGTAATCCATAGCTCCCAACTATCTCTGATTTCAAGGGACTGTCCCTGATTTGAAACAAAGTCCCTCTGTACCTATTTTCTCCTCATGTTTCCTTCATTTTGATCTAATCTATATAATTGTATGTAAAATCCACTATTTATCTATTTAAAAGTGTTTCCCAGTGCTAAACCTTCAATACAAATTCTAAATCGCTGCATTTGTAAATTTTAAAAACCCCATCTAAAGGAATAGTAGTGGTAAAAAAGAGGCACTTGTGGATTTAACTAATCATTTTTTGGTATAATTCTTCCATTAAGGGGGAGTGGTAGGAGGTGGCTACATAGTTTTATTAATAGGTGTCTCCTGTCCCCATCTCAAAAAGTAGGGAAGTATGTGTAAGCACACCAATGCAAACAGTGTACCTAAATGTTGAAGAAGTTCTTCTACCCAGCAATGAACAGTACAAACATGCACGGATATACCACGCAACCTCTATGAAAGACAACGTTTGAAGAACTCCAAAAGGACATAAGACGTGATGATGAGAAGAAGTTGATGAATGGGCGTATTAGCACACTGTTTATACAGACATGAGTGCAACAACTAATCTCACACATGATTAGTAGTTCTGCCGCTAAGTGGTAGTGCATGTTTAACTTATAAGTTTTAAGGGTAACCTTTGAATATATGTAAACCCAATTACTAAAATATCAAATACACTTTACAAGTTACTGTCATCTTAGGACCCATTGCAACATTTTTTAGTTCTGTATCTTTTCCTATTAACAACACTTTCAGTTATAGTGTAACAATGTTCTGTCCCTAACTCCCAATTGTGTTCCTGTGTTGTCACCCTATCACATGAGCTTCTGATAGAGACTTTATGTGACCATTTTAAAACACATCACACAGGCAGGGTCCATGGTTTGCGTGTTTGTGTGTGTTTCTTCTTCTTTGCCTATTGATGTATTACTTCATACTTTTCTTTTCTTTTGGGTCTGCATTTGGCTCTGAGATTGCACATCTCTTTGACTGACATAGAATGCTTCTTCCTTTGGAGCTGACAAGTTGAACTTTGATTAAATCCTTATTTCTGGCTTTCTAATGAACACTGACAGGAACGGCCACCCGGATCCCACAGGACTACATTTGTAAAAGTGCATTGATTTTCCATGAAATATGAAAGGAAATGAAATAAAATTGGTAGTATAACAGTATTTATCAGCCCACACACCCTATTATTTTCTCTTCCTATTTTTACCTTTCTTTTCATTCAAATAACACAGCTTTGCAGCTGTGGTTTTGATTTATTGTGCCCTATTACAGGCAGCAATCCTTCATTGTAAGCCTTTTAAAGTGTGTATATCTGTGTTCTCTCTCTATATAAATGTTCTCTCTTTTTTCCCCATGTATTGCTATGTTCACTTTGAAAAAGCTTTATTTACAGTGTCTTGTTTATTTCAATGGCTCTGGGAGCGGGGCAGCCCGCAGTCTTTGTTTCGCCTCAGGTGTGGTTTGGCGCTTTACCCAGTCTCGCTGCCTTCTATCCGTGGGATTCTCGGATCTATCCTACTTACACAGCATTTGCTCAGTGAGCTTGAAAATGGCTGTATGTGTCTCTGACTCAACAGTAGCTTCATCCTGTCAGATCCTTTCAGTGTCCTTCTCCCATTCTCTTAACCAACGCTTTTGATGTGGTTTGTGGTGTGTTAATCAAAAATGACAAGTGATGGGGATATGCTGTACAGAAAGTCAAACTGTTCTTCATTCCACCCTTGTGTCCCTTGTGTAAATATATGCATAGTAGTTTGTTTCATTTGATGACTACAAAGGTTATATGATAATTAAAACCAGCTAAGAAAAATGATTGTTCTTTACAGGCTGGAAAGGCACTAATATGACTTTTAAGATATACTGTAGAGTAGTGATGAACTTCTAGTTCGAGTTGAATATGATGTCAACCAGCCTGTTCGCAGCTCGTCAATCGGGCAAACTACCCATATTTGGCCAGTTCACTTGTCAGAAGCCCCAGTTGACGTTTGTAAAGAAACATTAGCTGGAAGTCTGTCATTTTACATCTGTATTATTATTATACAGGCTTTATATAGAGCCAACAGTTTGTGCAGTGCTTTACAAAATAAAGGGAGACAGTACAGTTACAATAAAATACAAGAGGATTAAGAGGGCCCTGTGCATAACAGCTTACAATCTAATAGGATGGGGCAGGTGGTACAAAAGGTAAAAACTGTGGGGGATGAGCGGATGGAAGAGTTAAAAGTTCAGTTGTTAGTTAGAGGCGGGATAGGCTTCCCTGAAGATATGAGTTCTCAGGGATCGCCTAAAGGTGGCCAGAGTAAGATATAGCCAGACAGATTGAGGTAGAGAGTTCCAGTGGATGGAGGAGGCTCTAAAGAGGTCTTGGAGATGAGCATGGGAGGAGTAGACAAGAGAGCTTGAGAGCATGAGGTCTTGGGAGGGAATACGGTCTGGGTGATATTTTGATTAAAGATTGGTGATGTAGCTCTGGGCAGAGTTGTGAATGTCTCTGTATGTTGTAGTTAGTATTTTAAATGTAATTCACTAGGCAATCAAAAGTTAGTGGTGGGATTGGCAAAGAGGGATGGCAGACACTAAAGATAGGCCTATGAGAAGGGAGTTGCAATTAAGATGGGAGATAACAAGGGAGTGAATGAGTAGCTTGGTGGTTTCATTAGTAAAAAAGGTGCACATTTTAGAGATGTTACGGAGGTGAAGTCTACAAGTTATTAATAGCGATTGAATCTGGGGCATAAAGGACAGGTCAGAGTCTAGGATTATACCTAGGCGTGAGGGGAGGGACTGATAGCTGTATTATTGATCTGGATGGAAAAGTCATGGAGAAGGGCGAGGGGGAGGGGGGAGACTATTGCCTCTAACTGGGAGATTCTAGCCAGCGACTTTTAGTAAACAAGCAGACTGAGTGATGTCATTAATAATATACTTACACATGGGAAAAATACAGCATTTACAGGCGTGCCACCGTCCTATAATAGTGAAAGCCAATACTATGGGGTAACCCCATGACAATCAAGATGGACTTTACGGGCACACATAAGACTAATGGGATTTATAAAACATAAAATGTATTGTGTTTAATACAATTCGACATATACAAAAAGATAAAAACAAACTCCAACATACAATGGAGCGTATATATACCCCCAATTGATAGGGGACCTATACAAGATTGTCTGCAAAATAGGTTATATATTGCACAATGCAAAAAGGTGATACATAGTACCAAGATTCAGAGCATGTGAGCAAGGCTGGAATAGTCGACGCATTTCGCAGTGAGCTTCCTCTGGACTATTCTCTTGCAGGCTCTACACAAAAGGTATATACATATTAGGAAATATAATAACACATACATTTCGTCAAAAATACATACATTGCCAATTTTATCCAAATTGCCCCTACATATTGCATGCTTACTTGTGGTGGCCAAGGTTCCTACAGCCATGGGGGTTCTTGTGAATCAGGGGGGCGGACACAGGGGATATGTATCTGGCCTGACACAGGGCGAAATATGTGGATATCTAAGATTAATAATAATAATAACATTAATCCTTTCAAAAGAACCCCCATGGCTGTAGGAACCTTGGCCACCACAAGTAAGCATGCAATATGTAGGGGCAATTTGGATAAAATTGGCAATGTATGTATTTTTGACTAAATGTATGTGTTATTATATTTCCTAATATGTATATACCTTTTGATTAGAAACTGCAAGAGAATAGTCCAGAGGAAGCTCACTGCGAAATGAGTCGACTATTCCAGCCTTGCTCACATGCTCTGAGTCTTGGTACTATGTATCACCTTTTTGCATTATGCAGTATATCTAATTTTGCAGACAATATTGTATAGGTCCCCTATTAATTGGGGGTATATATACGCTCCATTGTATGTTGGAGTTTGTTTTTATCTTTTTGTATATGTCGAATTGTATTAAACACAATAAATTTTATGTTTTATAAATCCCATTGGTCTTGTGTGTGCCCGTAAAGTCCATCTTGATTCACATGGGGTTACCCCATAGTATTGGCTTTCAATATACATACACAGGTCTCCAGAAATACACCCCCAGGTAAAGAGTAAGGGGTATGCATTAAAAAAAAATCCACTTTGTGAAAAAACGTCAACTATGTAAATTCACATCATCACTGCCCAGTGACCTCCCGCCCAGAAATGATGTCCACCGAGATGACGACTCACTGTACCCAATAGTATTCCTCACTGCTACTCTCATCACAATTCATAGATCCCTGGTCAGCTTCTGAATATAAACAATCAGTGTAGGGATTCTGGGTGACCAAGGATTCCTGTCACATTTGTATATAAACAGAAGTCAGAGGGGATCTGTTGGTGGTAGTGCTGCTGTTGCTTACAAATAGCTGCTGTTGTTTACAAACAGAAGCCGCTGCTTGCAAACAAACATAGTTACTTTTGAAGGCAATTATCATACTGCTCTGAAACTTCATTTGCAGGGTAAAGGCATCCTCATCCTATTAAACCCCTTCCTGCCCAGCCCCGGCATCCCTTTAAAGGGGTTGTAAAGGCAGAAGGTTTTTATCTTAGTGCATTCTATGCACTAAGATAAAGAGCCTTCTGTGTGCAGCAGTCCTGCTCAGCTCCCCTAATACTTACCTGAGACCCATCTCTATCCAGTGATGTCCATGACTGCCTCGGCCATCCGGGACTCCCCTCCTCATTGGCTCCCGCTGCTGTCAATCAAACACAGTTAGCCTATGAGGAGAGAGAGGGGGCAGGGCCAAACCACAGCTCCATGTCTGAATGGATACACGGAGCTGCAGCTTGGCTCGGATGCCCCCATAGCAAGCTTCTTGATGTGGGGAACTCAAAGGGAGGGAGGGGCCAGGAGAACCAAAGAGGGAACCAAGAGGAGGAGGATCCGGGCTACTCTGTGAAAAACCACTGCGCAGGGCAGGTAAGTATAACATGTTTGTTATTTTTATTGAGAAAAAAACAAGACTTTACAATCACTTTAAATAGGTCTTTAAACCTGGGGATGGGAAGAACTGCTCGATCAGGTGACCACTGTCATTGGCTGTCACAATGGTCACATGATCAGGTGCCCATCATACCGGCTGCTAATGATTGTTAGAGATTGGGAGTTGTCCTTGACAGCTTGGTCACTATACTGGGAGCATGCAGTGAGCACTTGTTCAGCACAGAAGCCTCAACCATTTATGGACACATAAGTGTGGCAATTGGGCATTAAATTCCAGACTCTTTGCTGCCACACATGGGCGGCAAGAGTTTAAAAGTTCTCTGTATATTTAATGTTATCTATTAAGCCCCATTAAAAGGCCCTCTCCCTGCTGAATAGTATTTTTGAAGATAAGACCCCCAGATCCCTCCTCTGCCCTTAAAAGCATTTGATCACACCAAAATCGGTGTGATCAAAATTCAAAAGCTTTTCATTTTTAAAAAGAGTGCCAGTGTAAACCAGAAGTGATGTAAGGTGATCACTTCCAGTTCTGTATATTATAGAGACGAACAAAGTGGATTCCGGTGTGGTCGATCGAGTGGGACAGGACATCCCGATGAAGCTGCGGAAGGTGGCAAAAGGTGGGGTCCCCTCCCGCTGCTTGTAAAAGCAATACAGCGCCTAGTTAGCCACTAGAATTGCTTTTACAAGAGAGCCAACTGTTGGCTCTGAAAAACGGTACCGGGATGATAACTGCAGTGTTGCAGTATGTTGCTGGTTGTTAAGTGGTAAGATAGACTGTGATATAACACAATCAATATAAAAGGTAGTCAATAGGATCACAAATGAACACAACCTGAGAATACAGGTGTGTGGGTAGCCCAACACTAATTAGGAAAAGATTGATCCAACTAAGGATATAATCTGAATGGGAGGCTCCATCTAATTCAAAAATTGGGAGTGAAAAGACACAGCACTAAATCTGCATAGTGTAGTAAGTCAAATCCAGTGCATTGACCTAGAACATAGATGATCCAGAGATAGCAGAATACCAGTACCACTGCAAGATGGATAGGACTGCTGACAGACCAGGACAAGTGGCCCCGAGACTAGGATCCACCCTCCACTGATGTCACCTTTGGACATGCACAATAGAATGGTATCACACATCTTCCTCAACCTAACTCTAGGGCTACCCACACAGGTTTAAATAGTCACACAGTTGTAGGTGGACCAGGAGCCTGCTGTGTTCTGAACTTGTGGGCTGACAAAAAAGGACTAGTAACACCACCACCCACATGCCAGCAAATCAGGGGACGTGTAAATACAAAAAAGAACTGATTATGTTATAAACACACAATAATAAAGTAAATGGAGAGTGAAGATACAGTAGCCTGGCTCCACAGCACCACATCCCAATGATAATAATAATGATAATGATAATGATAAAAAGCGCAAATAAGAATTTTCAAAGTGCCAAAAACACATAAAATTTAAAAAACATCCATGTGGTAAAATAAATAGTTACAATTGGAATAAAATAAAATGTTTAAGTATGGTTCAGGTTCTCAACTTGGTTCAAGTACAATTTTTCTTTAACATATTGCTGAAAGCTACTCTCTACGTGTTACACCCACTGGACTTCTTCAGGAGAGAATATGTAGCTTCATAAGGCACTTTCATTAACCATGCTCCTCGTCAGAAAGAAAGGAGCCGTGTCCCATCCATGGTTACAAAATTTGTGTCATCTTATGCGGCCCCCTATCATAATAGTCAGTCACAGGAGGGAAATAAAAGACCCAACTAGAATGGGAATTGTGTTGATCGAATCACAAGGGGATGCCAAGGCACTGCACACTGAATGAGAGACAGGGGATTCAAAATTGTCCACAGTGTGATGTGCCTTACATTCCCCTTGAGGCTCCACAGCACGTGCGATGACACACATTTTTGAATAATCGGTACTCAATAATGATAAATGTGTCAACTCGTTAGAAACCTAACGCATGGCACATAGTAATACGTGTAATACAATAAAATGATATACAGTATATGTGGACACAAATTATGTAAATAGTCAATGATAACTATATCAATTCATTAGGAACATATCAAATCAATAAAAAGGTATCATATCATTAAAAAGGCATGGCACATAAAGTAAATGCATGGTTCAAGGAAATCATATATGGTGTATGTAGAGGTGTAGACAAAATGTATCAACTCATCAGGAGGGTACAAATTCACTAGAAACACATGGAGAAAAAAAACGCATGGTTCAAGAAAATTATGTATGGTGTATATGAAGATATAGACAAATTCTGTAAAAAATCAATAATAATTGCAGTTATCTTATCCACCATATATTTCTAATGAATCAATATCATTCTAATGACCTGATACATTTATCATCATTTATTATTGATTATTTACAGAAATTGTCTATACCTTCATATACACCATACAGTACATTTTCTTGAACTGATTTCCTTTAAGTGCCATGCATTTCCAATAAATTGATACTCGCTTTTTTTTATCTCGTTGGTCCACTATGAGTTCATCCCTGGGCGGTCCCTAATCCATCTGCTACTGTGTAAATATTTAAACCTGTGTGGATAGCCCTAGAGTTAGGCTGAGGAAGAGGTCAGATATCTTAAAACATGTTCTATTGTGCATGTCCAAGGGTGGCATCAGAGGAGGGTGGATCCTGGTCACATGGCATCCTGTACTGGTCTGTCAGAGGTCCCATCCATCTCACAGCAATGCTGGTGTTCTGCTATTACTGGATCATCTATGCTTTCAACTGAAGCACGGATGGTCATGTTAGAGATAGCTAGCGCTCAGGTTACTGTTACTTTAAGAAAAGGATTTAAGGTAAAACCCGCGCAAGAAGTAAACTGAAATTGTGTTATAGCTGCTGGTTGTAAAGACAATTAGTACAAGTAAATATGTAAAAAAATTAATTAAACCGCATTCATATAATAAAGTGCAATAGTGCATAAATATCAAACAAATTAAAATAACAGTGCGAGACCAATAAAAAAACTTGTAAAAATGAATTCAATCATAAAGTGCAATTAATTAATATTAATTAAAAAGTGCAATTTGTGAATTATTGATATATTTAAGTGCAATGTTTTATATAGAGTCCATATAGAAGTGCAATATTTCCATGCGCTCCTCCTGCATTCCAGTGAGTGGAAGTGAAAAGTCACTTCTCTCACTGGAGCGCAGGAGGAGTGCATTGGCATTCCCTGGATCCTAGCTGTTTTTATTGGCTTTATGTTTGCCAACTTTTAATAAAGTACCTAGCGATTTTAACTATGGAAGCCTCCCGTTCTTTTTGCATATATCTGGAATCTGGAGCTTCATTTTAAACCCGTGGAGATCGGCCCTGCTGTCCAATACCATCTATCCAATGTGCATATGATCTCTGTAACGGAGATCATGGATGTCTGGTGAGTAGGGTGTATCCCTTGTTGGTGGAGGATTTCTAAGTCACCCTTTGCTTCTGGATGGTTCATCGTTTGCATGGACATTCACAAATCAAAATATTGCACTTCTATATGGACTCTATATAAAACATTGCACTTTAATATTGTTTATGAATTATTGATATGTTTATTAATTGCACTTTATAATTGGATTCATTTTTACTGTTACTTTAAACACTGATAAGGCACTAGCTCAAAAATACTTGAAGGCAACACTGTTCCTCTTTTGTTAGAGTGTAGTGGGGAAAGTGTAATGGGATTTGTCCAGCGGCCTCTCACCAACTGCTCTGAATGCAAGTGATCTCCCTCTGTTTCCTTTTGGCAACACAACTAGTCAGTGTCCATGGCGCTCTCCAGTGTACCAGGATGCTTGCCACTACATCTTTCTTCCTCTCAGGTGTGGTGGTAAGAGGCCTTCTAGTAGCCTGAAGCACACGCACAGTCCCTCTAAATGTCCTCCGCATTCCTTTTCCTCTCTGCTAAGAGCTCTAATCACTCTGAGATATGTGCCCCAAAAAGACAAAATGTAGGTGCCGCTCAGGTAGAGAGGTAAAGTCCAACTAGACTGCTGTGAGTGCAGGCAGGGACAGGGAGCACGTCCTAGCTCCAAGCTGCAGCAATGTCAAAGGAAAAGAACCATAAGTCGCACATTATGAAGCAGATCCATGTGCATGAATTGAGATGAATAGGGATGGGCGAACGGTTTGGCCCGAGCGTTTGTTGTTCGATCGTTCGGCGAACATCCGAACAAACGGGTCCTTCGACCGTTTGTTCACCCCCCCCCGAGTCGACCACTATGCATTGCGGAGCTGAACAGTGCATTGCAAGCCCTGATTGGCTCAAGCAGTGCTGATTGGCTGAAGCAGTGAAAGCTTCACAGCCAATCAGGGCACAGAGCACTTCCAGAGTCACGATTGAACACTGTCATCATGACTTTATCCAATTATGGCTCATTCCCGCCCCATAGTATAAAAGTATTCTTTCTATGGCAGCCATTTTCAGTGTTATTTTCGGCTGGAGAGAGATAGAACAGGGCTCTGCTCAGATCTATTAGTTAGTTAACGTGCTATACAGTGCTATTGTGCTTCAATTGTCAGTGTAGAATTAGTTTAGTGTCAGTCTAGGTATAGTGTGAGTGTAGTGAGGAGGACCATCATTCAGCTTTGCATAGTGTGCAGCTAGAGTCAGGACAGCTCAGATAGTTTCACTGTAGTGTAGTGAGACCGTATCATTCATACATACATTAGTGTATATGTAGAGTAGGGACAGTTCATTTAGTTTCAGTGTAGTGTAGTGAAATAGTGTCACTAATCTTTAAATTAGTGTATAGCTAGAGTGGACTGTTCAGACAGCGTCAGTGTAGTGACGTTTTAACACTGTATATTTGATTGCGTTACTGCATGTTTAACGCCATTTACTTCTGTGTGCGTTACTGCCAGTTTAACGCCATATAGTTTTGTGCGTTACTGCAAGTTTAACGCCATTTACTTGTGTGGGCATTACTGCAAGTTTAACGCCATTTATTTCTGTGTGCCTTACTGCCAGTTTAACGCCATATAGTTTTGTGCGTTACTGCAAGTTTAATGCCATTTACTTGTGTCGGCGTTACTGCAAGTTTAAGGCCATTTATTTCTGTGTGCGTTACTGACAGTTTAACACCATATAGTTCTGTATGCGTTACTGCAAGTTTAACGCCATTTACTTCTGTGTGCGTTACTGCCAGTTTAACGCCATATAGTTCTGTGTGCATTACTGCCAGTTTAACGCCATATAGTTCTGTGTGTGTTACTGCCAGTTTAATGCAATATAGTTGTGTGCGTTGCTGCAAGTTTAAATCCATTTACTTCTGTGTGTGCTACTGCAAGTTTAACGGCATATATTTCTGTGCGTCACAGTATGTTTGAAGCATGATATTGCAGTATATTATAGTGTATTCATGGAGTGTGTCTGTGTAGTGTGAGTACTCAAATTAAAGTGCACTAAACACCACTTTACAGTGATTAAAGTGCATCTACATACAGATTTCCACTTCTTCTTAACATTTGCTAATAAGCACCGTCCCCTCCCTCATAATAATGTCTGGGAGGACAAGAAGGAGAGGCAGACATTCCCTTGGCACTGTAAAGGGCCAGCAACAAATGTGTTCACAGGCAAAGGTGGACATGGTGGTCAGTCCTCAGGCAGGGCATCAGTTTAGTGAGTTTGCCCATGCTATCCAGCCACAGCATGCAGAGGAGGTGGTGCTCTGACTTACTAAACCTTCCTCATCCTCTGTCATGCAAGCAGAGACAAGTGTGCAGTCTCCTGCAGTTGCCAGAGAGGATAAACCTGCCTCCTTGTCCACATCTATTCCTGCCATAGCCTCAACATCAGCCATAGATGAGTCAGCTGAGTTATTTGACCACAGTGTCAGCCACTTGCTCCTTGATGATGCCCATCTGGATTCAGATGTTGGTGCTGAGGTTGAGGATGACAGGAACATGAGCCTAGAGAGAGGGGAAAACACTGGTAGACAAATTGACATTCATGTTCCCCCAGCCGCAGCATATTGCCAAGTTTTCCCAGTGGTAATGATGATGATGAAGATGGAGTAGAGGGAGATGATGATGATGAGGTCACTGGTGTGACTTGGGTGCCAGATAGAGCAGAGAAGGAAACTGAAGGTGAGGCTGCACAACTCCAAGGAGGCCAACATCCAGAGGCATAACTAGAACCTTCAGCGGCCCGGTGCAAGAAATTATGAAGGGCCCCCCTGACCCCTGTCCAGGGCCCTTCCCTCTTCCCACTAATCCTGGGGCCCTTTACTACCATTGTGGGTCCCTTTATTACGGTCCTGCAGCGGCACCCTTTCACAAGTTCTGCAGCAGGCCCCCTTTCTGTCATCTTTGGGCCTCCCCATTGTGGTGAAATGCCAGGGCCCGGTCCCAATAGCAATCTTTGCAATCCTGATAGTTCCCTCGCTGGTGTCAGTAGATTAAAAATGTTCTTTTAATTTTATTATTTCTTTACCATTTAATTTTATTTCTTTTATAATTTTATTTTTATAATTTTTTACAATTTATTTTAGGAGCTCTGTTGGGGTGCTTTGATGATATATCAGGGGTCTATACAAACCTCAGCCCTCAGTCTCCATCTGCAGGGCCGCTGATAAGGCAGTACAGCCAGCCCTGCTGTACCGGGCCCGACCCTTATCAGCTCCAGGAGGGGCCCGGGAGGATGCCGAGCAGGAGAGCGGGCTGTACTGCCAATGCTGACAATGATCTCTATGCTATGGGCAGTCAGGACAGAGAGGAGGTAGAGGCTTGGGTGGGCGCTGCAATCTACAGAGAGGAAGCATGGAAACACACTGTAGTAGTAGTAGTGCTCCTGTCACTCTACATGCAGAAACTGGGATGAGATGTGGGGAGGAAGGAAGACAGACCTGTGTCAGTCTGCAGTTCTGTACTAGCAGCGGTCCCGTCTTTCAGTGCATGTGCTCTGTTACTGAGTTCAACCAGACACCTCCTGGCTGCAAACACTATGAGGGGTCTCTGAAGCAATCATGGGAGAAAGGTGTCAAACCTCCTGATAGGCTGCAGGTCCACCAGATTACACAAAAGAACGAGAAAGCAGAGGGGGGTGCTTCTACTTCACTTTGGCTATTTTCAGCCTTCTGCCTCTCACAGAGGAGCACATGAGCTACCTATCATGAAGGAGTACAGATTCTACCTATCAAAGAAGAGCACATAATCTGCCTATCACCTAGGGGCACAGAATCTGCCTATCATAGAGGGGCACAGAATCTGCCCAACCACTTGTACCTGGATGAAGTACACTGATGGTGGCTGGATTTAGTAAAGGTAGGCTGCAAGGAAGGCTAAGGGAGCAGGAGCTGCTCAAACATTTTATATATATATATATATATATATATATATATATATATATATGTACCTATGCCCACCATTGTCCCTACTGGAGGGTCTGTACTGTGCTGGGAGGGTGGTTTGTGCTGAGGGGAGTTTAGGACTGTGGGGGGAAATCTGTACTGGGTGGGGATTTTGGGCTGTGTGGGGAATCTTTATGAGGGAATATGACCTTGGAGGGGAAATTTGTACTGAGAGGAGGGGGTAAGGCTTGTTTGTCCTAAGTTTTCCCATGATGAAATCCATACATTTCCATACAGCACTATCCACTTGTGTTTGTTGTCCTCTAATAATGATTTTGTTGCATTTTTAGTCTAAAGCCTCGTACACACAATGCAACGGTCATACGACCGAACAGCCCAAATCGTATGTTGGCTGTTGTATCTCGCGTGCTGACGTGCACTAAGCGATCGTACGACCAAGCCTAATGTGGTGAGGTGTTACAAGCGTATAAAGAGGAAGCTCAGGTGCATGTGATTTGTGAATTAGGAACGGACACTTCTGGACGTTCCTGACTTCTGAGCATGCGTGTTTTGCACAGTACAATTTGTTGGACCAACTTCTCTGTACACGCGGCACAGCGGTCGAACAACTGCTTGTTGGTACAACCAAAGTTTTCGAGTCTGCTCATCCAACTTCTGTTGTACGACCATCGCGCGTCGGCTGTTCTAATCGCACATACTAACAGTCGGATGATCATACAACAAGCGGTCGTACGACCATTTTCATACGACCATCGCAACCCTGTGTACTGGGCTTAAGTATCATTTGATATTTTTGGGAGGGGGCCCTGTCAGATACACTGTACGGGGCCCCGCAATTTCTAACAACAGCCCTGTCCATCTGTGTAGCCTCAGCTGTACAGAATGAATGGACAGGAATAGTTGAGTGCCTAGCCTCCCATTCATTAAGAAATGGAAGTATAGTAAAAACAATTTACTATGTTTCAATTGGTACCAATCACTGACTCTGTCCATTCAGAAAAGTAAGGAGCCGGTAAATTACAAATTTACCGACCCGTTCCCATCTCTCCATCATGGCACATCTTCTACAGCAGCTGGCAGGAGAGAGGAGGAGGGGAAGACAGCAACTCTGTGGGGGGACACAGGGACCCTGGGAACAGCAGAAGTCAAGTAAACTAGATAGGAAGGACGGGGGCAGCATATAGAGGAACAAATCTCCTCCATTAGGAGGAAAAGGAGGAGAATCGTTCCTCTAAATGCAGCCCCCGGCATCCCTCCTATCCAAGTGTACAAAAGAGGCACACAGGCCCCCTGGCGCATGGGGCCCAGTTGCAATTGCAACCCCTATCGTTACGCCCTGACGCCCCCCGACATCAAGAAACAGTAGAGAGCAGCCATTCTATTCCATCACATTCTGCAGCTGTTATCTCCCGGTCCACTTCCTAAAGCTCAGCTGTCTGGGCCTTTTTCAGCACATCTGCAGCAGATCGCACTGTTGCTATCTTCAAACTGTGTCTCAGACACATCAAACATGGCAAAAACACCAGCCATTTGGGTACCACATGCTTAACAAGGAATTTAACGTCCAACCACTCAGCCCATTGCCAAGAGCACCTAAAAGCCAGCCTAAAAGGGCACAAATCTGTCCCTCCTCCTCCACCACCTCCTTACACACTTCAGTCTGCCTCTGAGTCATTACCTCTCAGCAGCCTCCACTGACAGGGATGATGGTATAGCACAGGGTGTCCCAGGTCTAGCAGCACATCTGCCAGCAGCACACCACCAGCTGTAGACTGTGGCTGGCAAATTTCTCTGCCCCATCTGCTGCAGTGGAAAAAAAATACAGTCCCTGCCACCCCCATTCCAAGCGTCTAAATGCAAGCTTGTCAAAGCTGTTGGCTCTCCAACTTCTTCCTTTCAGCCTGGTGGATTCTGCCCCCTTCTGTGAATTTGCACAATGTGCTGTACCACAATGGCAGGTTCCCAGTCGCTACTACTGTCACATAAGGGCGTTCCATCTCTTTATCATCATGTGGAAGGGAATGTTCTGGCATCGTTGGGCAAGGCAGTCAGCCGTAAAATCCACCTTACTGCTGAAACGTGATCCAGCAAGCATGGGCAGGGACGATATATTTAGTTCACAGCACACTGGGTAACGCTGCTTGCAACTCGGAAGGATGCAGGACAGTAGCCCCACATCTCCATACAGCTGGTGGTGATGATGCCAGACCTGCGAGCCCTGCCTCCTCCTCCTTCTCCGCCACCTCCATGCCCTCCTCTGCAGAATTGTCCTATGAACATCAGGTACAAAGCGTTCAAAAGGCTATTCCATGAGTCAGGCTAAATGGTGCCATGCAGTGCTTCAGCTGGTGTGTCTAAGGGACAGGAACCACACCGGAGCAGAAATTCTTGCAGCTCTGCAGAGACAGGCCCAGAGGTGGTTCACACCATGCCAGCTGAAGCCAGGAATGGTGGTGTGCGATAATGGCTTATACCTCCTGTCCGCTCTTAGACAGGGAAGGTTGACAAATGTCCTCAGTTTGGTGGTACAGCGTTTCCTAAATACGTACCCAGGGTTGGAAGATGTGCTAAAGCTGGCCAGAAGAGTCTGTAGCCATTTCAGGCGGTCATACACAGCCAGTGCTCGGTTGGCTGAAATTCAGCGGGAATTCCACCTGCCCGTAAACCGATTTGTGACATGCCCACCAGGGGGAACTCAACATTGGCAATGCTGCAGCAACTATACATGCAGCAGAGGGCCGTCAATGAGTACCTCTGCGAGTACGGCACCACAACAGGCTCAGGCCGCCTCAGCTTTTTTTCCCCATGCCAATGGCTGATCATTAAGGATGAATGCACTGTACTATCACCATTTGAGGAGGCCACAAGGATGGTGAGCCGTAACAGTGCATGCATTAGTGACACAATCCCTGTTGTGTTCCTGCTGGAGCAGACTCTGTGTGGCATTATGGACAGGGCACTGGAGGCAGAACAACAGGAGGAAGAGGAGTACTACCTTTCCTGTCAAGGCCCACTTTATCCACACACCATCATTCCTATGTCACAGAACACACAGGAGGAGAGAGGGGAGGAGGATGAGGAGGATTCTGACACTTTCGTAGGCTTTGAAGAAGAGGAAGACATGCATCAATCTGTAAGCAATGGCTTTCCAACCCCAGGACCCTTGGGAGTAGTACGTGGCTGAGAGGAGGAAGTTGCAGATGCTGTCAACCAGAGTGACCCCAAGGAGTCTGCTACTCAAGCCTCTGCAAATTTGAGGCGCATGGGCCACCTCATGCTTCAAAGCCTGCGAAAGGACCCAAGAATATGTGGCATAAAGGAGAATGATCATTACTGGTTGGCAACCCTCCTTGACCACCACTATAAGGGTAAGGTCTCAGAACTCATCCCGTCCCCACAGAGAGTGCAGAAGATAAAATCTCTTGAGGACACATTAAAGAGGATTTTATTGAACGTTTTTCCCGACTCCAGTACGTTACAGGGTTGTGGAAAACATAGTTTTGAGTCTTCTGTTGATCAAGAGAGGAGCGTTGGAGAAGGCGTCTGCCTAAGTGGTGCATTTCAGAATTTTTTTAGTCCTCGCCGCCCAGGGCTGTCAGCTTCCACATCCCATCGGCAGCGTTTGCATCACATGGTGGATGATTACCTCGGGACCAAAACAGAGATGGACAGCTTTCCAGTTGATGATCCACTGGCTTACTGGGTCATGAGAATAGACCACTGGCCAGAACTTGCCCAGTATGCTATTGAGTTGTTAAGCTGCCCTGCATCCAGCGTGCTTTCAGAAGGGGCATTCAGTGCTGCAGGAGGTTTCGTTACTGATCATAGAACGCGTCTGTCCACAGACTCTGTGGACCGTTTGACTTTTATAAGAATGAATCAGTCCTGGATTACCAGATATGAAGCTCCTGATGCCGATGTCACTGATTAAGTGTTTTGGGATGTGGAATCTCTGCGGAACTTCAAAGCTGCCTAGCTTTGAGGGTGTTCAATCATTTCATCTGGAAGAATGTTTTGGTATAGGTTTCATGGGCACAATTAACACCCAAAGACCAATTTTTCAGCACCTGTTTGACAGGTGCATATCATTGCAATTTTTTGCCTTCATCAAGAGCACATCTATAGGGTTACGGTGGGAAGGCGCCACCGACACCCAAAGAGTAATCTTTCTGCACCTGTTTGACAGGTGCATATCATTGCAATTGTTTACAGCAAGGACAATTCTTGCTTTCATCAAGAGCACCTCTATAGGGTTACGGTGGGAAGGCGCCACCGACATCCAAAGACCAATTTTTCTGCACCTGTTTGACAAGTGCATATCATTGCAATTTTTTTTACAGAAAGGCCAATTCTTGCCTCCATGAAGAGCACCTCTATAGGGTTATGGTGTGAAGGCACCACCGACACCCAAAGCCCAATTTTTCTACACCCGTTACTTCTATCCAAAGTCAAACTGACACCAGAATTTATCCAAAAAAACTCTAATCTTGTTCCCAGTGTTCTACATTGTGGCCTCATCATACACACTGGCTCCCCAGCTGTTGCTGAGCAAAATAAAGGCAGCTTGCAGGGAAAAAGTCATTTTTTTGGCTTTATAAATGCAATTATTGCTGCAGCAGATTCTAGACATGGTAAAGATCTGCCACTTTACAGGTAGACCAAGGGAACCCCCCAGGCACTATATTGGAAGGAATTTTTCATTTTTATGCTTTGACTTTAAAAATCAAAATCAAAAAATCACTGCTCATTTAAAAATGACGTTTTTCACAAACTTTTTTTCATTGATACGTGTCCCGCAGGGCAGAAACCGGCAGAACCCAGACCCCTATAACCATTGTATGCCCATATAAGCCTTCAAAATGGGCAATTTTGATTTTTGACCTTCGGGTCCCATTGACTTTGGGGTTCATTGTTCGGTTCCAAACTTTTGCGGTGTTTGAAAGTTCTGGTGCAACCGAAAAGTGGTCCGTTTGGCCCATCCCTAATGAATAGCAGCCTCAGACTAAACTCCAGCCAGGTCACGCCCCCGTGGCACGTCTGAGACCTGTTGGTTTTTTTCCTCAGTCCATAAGGCAACTTAATTTGTTTGAAACTACAATCCTCCATGTGCGGCGGAGCTTAAGAAATCCTTAAGAAATCCTAGCAGGGACAATGTGGAACTGCAATTGCTAATGCCTAAACTATGGCGGGAGCTGTGGTCATGTGAAATCAACATTAAGGCAGGAGTCCAAACTCAGAAGTGAGCGATACACTTGCACAATTAACTCCTTGTAATCTGTGTCCATACTTCTTACACTGTTAGCACTAAGAACTTCAGACACAACTTCTGTTTGAGAACAACTCTCCCTCCCGGAGTGCAGGATTTCCAAGCCGGTACTGCAGAGCCTGCATCTTTCTCTGCCAACTCAGTAATCTTGTCACCTCACTCCCAGTGACAATATTCTGTATGTTGCTATTGGATGCAGGAAATAAGCTTCTCCATAACTTCATAACTCCATGCTTGTTCTCCTTCTCAGGACCCCTCTACATCTTTCTCCTATGACTCCAGGCTGGGTCTCTAGGTACTCTGTGCCATGGGGTCAGACCCAGTATGTGGGGAATCACACGCTAGTGAAGGGGCTAAGCTTGCTAACTGTCACCTTTGCAATATTACCTGTTTCCGGTCTGGTTGGATGCATTTGTAAGTGACACAAATATGGTAGTCGTAAGCAACAGCACTCTAGCTTCCTCTGGACAGCATTTTGCTCATTAGACCTCTGAACCATATCTTCTCTAACCTGTTCAGTCCTCTTGTTGTAAGCCCTGTTCTTTTGATACGCAGTGCATGCACCCCTTTAAAGACTTCAGACAAGGCAATTCAGATGAACAAATAAAGGTATTTTACTGAAGTAGTTGCAAGTAACGATTCTCAAAGACATCTCCCACACACTCTCATATACAAAGCTCTTTAGTGTTCCATGAAGTGGCTGTACCTTAGGCAGATGGCAGAGTCCATAAAAGCAATCTTTTCAAAGCAAATATATTTATGCAGTAATCCACAAGAGGTAGCAAGCATTGCCTTAAAGTTCATGATTTGGTAATGATCCACAAAAGGCAATAAGTCAGTGACTGGCAGCTATAAGTCCATAAAGATCTACAGTCACCAGACCCTACTGGGAACCCTGACCGAGCTCCCCCATGGCAGAGTATCAGCTACATTTTGGCATATTTCCCTCACAGCTCTCTATAACAGTTAGTGAGCCCTATTTATATGGTATGATGGGCAGGAGGCAGCAACCTTCTGAAAAAGAGGGTGGAAACCTGGCCAGCAGCGCTAACCCTTCCTTGTCTGACATCACCAGCTCAGCAGGTCAACCTGAGGACACAGTGCAACATTTAGACATTGTAACAATTTGCAGCATAATTCACCTAGTTAAGGGAATGAGCACAGCAACAAAAACCTGTTAACCCTTTAGAACCTTTTTGGAAACACCTGCTTACACCCATTCTTCCCAACATTCACTGGGATTCCAGCAGTCCATCCTCTGTGTTGTGTGTGAACCCAACAGGCTACAAAAGTTATATAATCACAGTCTCCAATTGCAGCTGTGCCTGTCCCTCTGTTGACACAAGCAAGGACAGCAGATACCACAATGAAACTACAGCTGGCCCTCTCCCTGTCAGATGCAGACATTATCATATATCAGTACAGTGTCACATTATTATATACAAGCTCAATAACATATTATTATAGCACCTTCCTTGTGTAGGATGCTAGGTAAATGTAGTGTTGGCTTCTTTTGTAATCAAGGGAGCAGAAATTGTTTGGCTTGGTCTGCTTAATGCTTCACAGGCTGGGAGCTTGATTGCTTTCCCTACCTCTGCAGGAAGCTTCCAGAGCTTAGGGCTGGCGATTCAAAATAACCAGCCTGAATATTTATCAGGTTCCTGCCAATCCTTGGAGAGAAGTGTCCAGAAGGGGGCTGGAATGGTGATAAGTAGTCTGAAACACTGGAGAGCAGGGTTCCTTCTCTCTAGGAGGGTTCCAGAGCCCTCAGGCATCCCATGGACTGTACAGCCACTTTAGAGGTCTCAGCCGTGTCAGGGCTGAGGGCCTGGATGGACTTTGCTGGGAGCAGTCTGCAGAACCTCACGACAGGAGGCCTGGTCTGGTGAGGTGCCATCTTACTCACTGGATCGTGCCAGGAGGAAGCTGGAAGGTGGTAGCTATCCTGGGAACTTTTGAGTAAAGAACCTGAAATGGACTCTGTGACTGTAGTGGTCTGGAAGCTGCACTGGGCACTGGCAGTTGTGTATAAGCGAAAGGTAACCAGATGCCAAAAAGACTTGTCTCATGGCCTTCAGCCCTGGCCCCCTTTACTGTTAAAATTCAAGCAAATAAACTCCCTAGGCCTAGGCTGATTCATTGGAGGTGGAGTGTATGGACTGGTGCTTGGATGACTAGCAGCCTGTGTACTATTATGGAAGATCCAGCTATTACCAGTGGCCCCTACAGGGGTAGCGCTACCTTATCATATACCAGCACAGCATCACATTCCTATATACCAGCTCATTGCCATGTTATCATATACCAGCAAGGTGTCACATTATTATTTATCAGCTCAATGCCATATTATCATATATCAGCACCGTGTTACATTATTATACACAACCTCAATGCCATATTATTTTATACCAGCTCGGTGCCATATTATCATATACCAACTTAGTCATACATTATTATCAACCGAGTCTGTGCCATGTTATCATAAATATATAAAAACAGGGCTTTCTTCAGTGGGAACGCTGGGGAACGCAATTCCGGCACCTTCAGAATGTATATAATGGCAAGGGGTGCTGGAGTGTGTTGGAGGGTTTATTGATGCTGGCTGCTGGGGGATTTATTGTTGCTGGAGGGGATCTGCTTACATGGAGGAAGGGGATCTATTGTTGCTGGGGTGAGTCTTATGCTGCTGGGAGGTCAATCTTTGCTGAGAGGGATCTATTGTTAGGTTTTTGTTGCTGGCTGCTGGAGGGTCTATTGATGCTGGCTGCTAGGGGATCTATTGTTGCTGCAGGGGATCTATTTTTTCAGGGGCCTATTATTGCTGGGGGTCTGTTGTTCCTGGGGGTGGGTCTTATGTTGCAGGGGGTCAATTGTTGCTGGGAGGGATCTACTGTTGAGGGAGGGGTCTAATGTTGCTTGCTGCTGGAGGGTCTATTTATGCTGGCTGTCTTGAGTCCATTGTTGCTGGGGTGGATCTATTGCAGCTGGGGTGTCAATTGCCTCTATAGATATTACTGTCTTTCTTGTTATCATTAACAAATTCCATACAAAATATTTTTTGTATTCTCTATAAGGGGCGGTACTGGGAGGTAGTTAAGGCTCGGAGGTGGGTAATGGGCGGAGTCAAGGGGTGACTCTGAAGGGAGGAGTTCCTGCACCTATTTTCTGAGAAAAAAAAAGCCCTGTATAAAAATAATACTGACTAGCAGTGTTTGAGGCAACCATATCTGCCAATACATTCTGAAGCCCAACAAAAGTGGGAAAGAATATGAATCAGGATAGACAACCATTTTGAAGTTACAGTAACAACACCCAAGTCAAGAAAGGGTGAAAACAACCCGAAGTCTTACATAACCGTCTATACCAACGGAGTTTGTGACGATCAGTCATAATAAAAATATGTCCCGAAAAAAAAAGAGTCTTTTATCCACGTCCTTGAGGAGGGAAGTCTCAGTGGGGAACTGAGGCGGGTAATGGGTGGAGGCTCGGAATTGATGGAGGGTCATGGCGGGGAATATCTCTTATGTTTTTTATAAAACATACCTTAAACAATTACTATTGTTCTTTCTGTCATTATAGATATCTCCGTTAACTGTGGGGTCGACGTTATCTAGGTGGGGTCGTTGTTACCTGAGTTCTGTCGGTCGTATTTATCTG
>BLSH010275840.1:386757-404588 GCA_018402905.1 Glandirana rugosa | reverse complement strand
ATTTATTTTCCCTATCCCCATTTATTTGTAGGGCACTTGCCCTAGTTTGAAGATGATTTTAGAACAGTTATATGGCTTCTACCGTTAATTAATACTTTTCAGACACAGTTTGAAGATGATCCACATTCACCTCCATTTTTGCTTTTTTTATGTTTTTATTTTTTTAAAAATATTTACAGTTATTTCCCTGTCCCCATTTTTTTGTAGGGCACTTGCCCTACCCTTACCCCCATTTTACTTCCTTTTGCAGCCCTCTGGGGCTTTCCAGGACTTTCCTACAGCCATTTTTGTGCCTAAAAGTTCGGGTCCCCATTGATTTCAATGGGGTTCGTTGTCCGTGCGATCGTTCGGGTTCCGTCCGGACCCGGACCCGGACTTTGTCCCGAAGTTCGGACGGACCAGCAGAACCCGAACTTCCAGGTGTTCGCTCAACTCTACTCACTACTGACCTTCTCTTATCATCCTCAGATTTTTCATCTGATTTTTTGTCAGCTCTGTTGATATATTCTTTTGCAGAAGGGAGTAAAGACAAAATGTCCACAAATTGGCCATTCCAAATTTTGTCTTTTATCTGAGGAGAAAGGTGATACCCTAGCGGTGATATCTCCCAAGGCAATGTTTCTTTTAAACATGCCTCTGGAACCGATGAGCTAGACATATTAAGCTTAACAGGTAATTAAATATTATGATTAACATTAGCCATTGGGGAAGAAAAACGATTAATATTACAAATATTATCCATATTAACAGTATTCCTTGTCTCTTTAGACCATACATTTCCATAACTACTATTATCATTTACTGGAGTGTTACTACTATCAGCCAATCTATTTATGGATTCCATAATGTTGCTAAGTGCATTCGCCAACTAACCTAGACCACCTAGTGGCGCTGAAGCATTGATTTGAGCTGAAGCAGCATTGTGCTACTCTCTGTTGCCTCCAGTGGACAGCAATGGGATTTCTTGTTTCATTCACACTGACTGGACCTTCTCGATGTGCTAATGAAGCACTGGGCGGAGCTTGCCTATTCAATCCTCCCACAGCTGACACTGCCTCCGCCCTTCTCTTGATGCTGCTCTTCCCACCCACCCACCTCTGCCTCTGGGCAGTGTTGGGGACAGAATCCTCCTCTTCTTCTTGTCCCTCAGGCTGGCTCTCCACCCTGCGTTCGTATCCGCCTCTTCCGGCGGTGCCATGCTGTCTTCCTTTCGCTCTGGGGTAGAGAGCAGCTGTGATGGTGGGCCATGCTGGTGTTGTCGGCAATGTTGCAGGCTTCTTGTAGCTGGTCTGCCTCTGCCCTGGCAACTTGGTGGTGCTTCCTTGGCTCCCTGCACCACTTCTTCCCTTGCCTGTTCCCTTCTCTCATCCTCCTCTTCAGCCATGGCGTGGCACCTCCTGAGCCAGTCTTCCCCGCAACTGTTCCCTGCTCGCTCCAACACATGGCGCATGAGGGACTTCATAGTCAGCTCAGCAGCAACCCTAAAGTATTATAGCCCTTTTGTGGAGAGCTTGTTGCACTGACACTGACTGGCTAACACTGGCGGGAATATGGAAAATTCCCAAATGTCATGTGACCTTGTTTTCCCACCCAAATCCCATTTTCATTTTCTTAAAGGGACCTTACCCTTTATAATATTTTTTTTTTATTAGCAAGCAGGAGGGGGCGGCCGCATGCCCATGCTGTCAGGATTAAAGCCTTAAGCCTTCCTAGTTCATTCTGTTTTAGGTAAAGGAGGTTAAAGACAGTAAAAGTGACAGTTAAAGGGTAACTCCACTTTTTTGGGGGAAAAAAAATAGCAAATAAAAAATAGTGTACAGTCAGGTCCATAAATATTGGGACATTGACACAATTCTAATCTTTTTGGCTCTATACACCACCACAATGGATTTGAAATGAAACAAACATGATGTACTTTAACTGCAGACTTTCAGCTTTAATTTGAGGGTATTTACATCCAAATCAGGTGAACGGTGTAGGAATTACAACAGTTTGTATATGTGCCTCCCACTTTTTAAGGGACCAAAAGTAATGGGACAGATTAACAATCATAAATCAAACTTTCACTTTTTAATTCTTGGTTGCAAATCCTTTGCAGTCAATTACAGCCTGAAGTCTGGAAAGCATAGACATCACCAGATGCTGGGTTTCATCCCTGGTGATGCTCTGCCAAGCCTCTACTGCAACTGTCTTCAGTTCCTGCTTGTTCTTGGGGCATTTTCCCTTCAGTTTTGTCTTCAGCAAGTGAAATGCATGCTCAATCGGATTCAGGTCAGGTGATTGACTTGGCCATTGCATAACATTGCACTTCTTTCCCTTAAAAAACTCTTTGGTTGCTTTCGCAGTATGCTTCGAGTCATTGTCCATCTGAACTGTGAATCGCTGTCCAATGAGTTCTGAAGCATTTGGCTGAATATGAGCAGATAATATTGCCTGAAACACTTGAGAATTCATCCTGCTGCTTTTGTCAGCAGTCACATCATCAATAAATATAAGAGAACGAGTTCCATTGGCAGCCATACATGCCCATGCCATGACACTACCACCACCATGCTTCGCTGATGAGGTGGTATGCTTTGGATCATGAGCAGTTCCTTTCCTTCTCCATACACTTCTTTTCCCATCACTCTGGTACAAGTTGATCTTGGTCTCATCTGTCCATAGGATGTTGTTCCAGAACTGTGAAAGCTTTTTTAGATGTTGTTTGGCAAACTCTAATCTGGCCTTCCTGTTTTTGAGGCTGGTTTACATCTTGTGGTGAACCCTCTGTATTCACTCTGGTGAAGTCTTCTCTTGATTGTTGACTTTGACACATATACACCTACCTCCTGGAGAGTGTTCTTGATCTGGCCAACTGTTGTGAAGGGTGTTTTCTTCACCAGGGAAAAAATTATTCGGTCATCCACCACAGTTGTTTTCCGTGGTCTTCCGGGTCTTTTGGTGTTGCTGAGCTCACCGGTGCGTTCTTTCTTTTTAAGGATGTTCCAAACAGTTGATTTTGCCACACCTAATGTTTTTGCTATCTCTCTGATGGGTTTGTTTTGTTTTTTCAGCCTAATGATAGCTTGCTTCACTTATAGTGACAGCTCTTTGGATCTCATATTGAGAGTTGACAGCAACAGGTTCCAAATGCAAATAGCACACTTGAACTCTGGACCTTTTTTCTGCTCCTTGTAAATGGGATAATAAGGGAATAACACACACCTGGCCATGGAACAGCTGAGCAGCCAATTGTCCCATTACTTTTGGTCCCTTAAAAAGTGGGAGGCACATATACAAACTGTTGTAATTCCTACACCGTTCACATGATTTGGATGTAAATACCCTCAAATTAAAGCTGAAAGTCTGCAGTTAAATCACATCTTGTTTGTTTCATTTCAAATCCATTGTGGTGGTGTATACAGCCAAAAAGATTAGAATTGTGCCGATGTCCCAATATTTATGGACCTGACTGTATCAAATACAATTGCAACACAAGTCATATTGTAATTGAATGTTGTTAATTAGTTTTCCTTTTCAATCTGCAGCCTCTGTAATTTTCTGTAAAATGCAATGCACTATGGCTACCTGGTAGGAATCTGCAACAGCTGCTGAAGCAAAGACAGCTACTTCTTATCTTTAGTGGAGTTGCCTCCATGGGAAGCAGCCCCACGAGAACCTTGAACACCCACTTGAGAGAAAGAATAATCTGCTCAGGCCTCCTGCACATTTATCACATCCCCAGCCAACTTCTGGACGCCTCCTTCCAGGGATTGACTGGGGCATGATAAAAATTCAACTGATTATTTGTATCTCCCAGCTCTATGCTCTGGAAACTTCTTTCGGAGGCAGGTGGGAGTAATTAAACTCTCAGCTCAGGAAACTCTGAACAGACTAACCGAATCAACCACTGCTTCAATCACTACAGTGAAGCCAAAAAATAAATTTACCTAGCAGCCTAACTAGAGGAGGGCACTACACATCTAAATACACAGATGAAACACATATACTGGAATCCATTTTATTGATCTGTTTTACAGGAAACTACTGCACAGAGGCATAGTGCAGGGGCTATTCACGGCACAGATCTGGAAGAGAAACTCAAACTCAAACCAAGATTCAAGTAAGAATACTCATGACTCTTGTATTTAGACAATGCTTCTTTACCCCTTATTTTGACTTATGAAATCTCCTCCCCACCTCCACCACATGGCTGCACAGGAAAGGAGAAGCAGCTCGCTAATGAACTCATCTCTCTGCCACTCTGTGCTCCCTCCTATAAGCATGCTTCTAATCTTAGAAAGTATTACTTTACATAAAGGGTAGTTGATGCTTGGAGCAGACTTCCAGCAAAAGTCAGTCAACAGTAAATGGATCCAAACATGTTTAGGAAAGTGATAAATCAATACTCTGACAAGACAAAAAAAAAGAAAAAATAAATGTAAAAAATATATATATGTGTATACAAACCTCTCGTGATAAACTTTATCTCTCTCTCTCTGAAAAAGTGTTTATTTGTAAAACTGCTTGAATTTCTCCATTAAAAACGTATTGTTAAAATACAAAATTACAAAACGGGGCAGACTCGATGGAACACTTGGTTTTATTTCTGCCATTCAGTGGTGGCTGGTGAAATTTTAGGATGGGGGGCACCAGACCCCGCCCTTCCTTTAAGACCTTGCCCTTCCTTTTTGACCCCTCCTAATTCTTATAAGCTCCACCCTTTATAGGTTACACCCATTGTGTCAGGGGTATACAGCCCAGCATCACCAGATAGATTATATACAGCATCACCAGATAGAGTATATACAGCATCACCAGATAGGAGTATACAGCATTGCCAGATAGGAGTATACATCATCGTCAGATATAAGTATACAGCATCACCAGATAGGGGTATACAGCATCACCAGATAGGAATATACAGCATCAGCAGATAAGAGTATACAGCATCATCAGATATAGGTATACAGCATCATCAGATAGGAGTATACATCATCGTCAAATAGGAGTATACAGCATCGTCAGATATGAGTATACAGCATCACCAGATAGGGGTATACAGCATCACCAGATAGGAATATACAGCATCAGCAGATAAGAGTATACAGCATCACCAGATATAGGTATACAGCATCATCAGATAGGAGTATACAGCATCGCCAAATAGGAGTATACAGCATCGACAGATAGGAGTATACAGTATCACCAGATAGGAGTATACAGCATTGCCAAATAGGAGTATATAGCATTGTCAGATAGGAGTATACAGCATCACCAGGTAGGGGAATACAGCATTAGCAGATAGAGTATACAGCCCCCCAGCCATGCCACGGGGCTCGTTGCACTGACAGAGGATCCTCCCAGGGTAGTCACACTTACCCCATCTAGGAAGCGGGCCGGGCGGGCAGCAAGCGGTGTCTGGCGAGCAGGAGCTAAAACCCCTTCTCCTCTGAGAAAGGCGGCCAATAGAAACGCCTAACCATTCAGCCAATCGGGAAACCGGTAACATACCAACGCTTCCCGATTGGCTGAGAGGCGATTCAGTGTTACAAAAGCAAATATTCATTTGCTTTTGTAATACACATGAGTGGGCTCGCGGTGCCATGCTCTGTGCCACGGGCCACTCTAATTTGAAGCCTGTTAGAGCCTATGGCTCTAATTAGGTACTTCAAAAAAACACTGACATTGCTGTAATTCATGTGGCCGACTCCTTCAGGATGCCAGCCGCATGAATTACAGCAACGTCAGTGTTTTTTTAGGGGGTGGCGGCGACGGCCATGAATAGCCATTAGTATAAGGGGGTAGCGAGGAAAGAGGGGGCGGCGCCCGTGCATCCTGCCATCACTCTTTTAAAGAGTTTGCTAGGCCACTCGTATAAAAAGTTCCCATCCGCTCTGTATTATAACAAGAAGTTGCCCTGTGTCTGTGTTTTAACATATATATACTTCTCTGTATAGATAATACATCTTCTTACTATAATCAGTTGTCATTTTTCAGCTTTTCTCTCTCAGCTCAGAAGTCCTGAGGGAGGGGCTGAGCACTGCTGCTGACTTCAGCTGGAAAGACAGAGCCGTGCTGTGCTATCTAAATAGATAAGAATATTTCTGATATAACACTGACACAGGGAACGTATTCTTCTAATACAGAGGAAATAGGAGCTTATAGAGTTAATTATGAGAGCAGAGAGGGAGAGTCTACGAGAGGAAGAGGGAGGGGGGAGTTGAAAACAGGCACACGGGAGATAGGAGAGCTGGGAGTGACATAGCGTGCATAGACCACGGGGCTCTGAAGATAAGCTATATACAGGGGGAGTCAGTACACCGGGGGGGAAGTCATGACCTGGCATTATCAAACAGATATTTTAGGGGATAAAGAGGGATCATTTAAAAAGCAAAAGCACCATGCTGCTAATTGCACATTAAAGAGACAGGAGCAGCATTTTTTTGGGGGTTAACAAACGCTTTAAGTTTGTATGCCTGCCTGGCAGCAAAGGCTGGTTATACACTTGTAAACTTTTATTAAAATTCTTTTGTTTTAAGGACATTTGTTCAATTTTCTAATCGTTAGTGAGGTCAAATCGATGTTCATTTTCAACCACAGTGACAAGAAAATTCAAAGAAGCAGAATGGAATGTTTTCTTGAAAGAACACACAGTATATACGGTGTTTGTTTGGAAAACAACATTCCTTCCAAAATCGAATGCTAATAGCAAATACAATTTTGAATTACTTTTGAACGACAATACTTCGTACATCAAATATAGAAAGAATTTGTACAAATGCACATACGAACGTTCATTCGAAAATCTACTAATGTGTTTCCAGCTTAAAATTACATCAACCAACAAAAGAAAACTTATACAATGAGAGAGAAGTTCAGTTTATTTGTCGTAATATTCAGGTTTATTCCAATGTTGGATATCTCCTTATGAGCTGAAAAAAGAAAATTACATCCCTGGACATGGTTGATTGGAAGACGTGATTTGCCACAGACCAATAGCAAATAAATACCAGAGAGAATTTGATCCTCTATAATCTGATGCATTTCAAATACATTATATTTTTCTACCATAACAACGTCTTTAATCACCCTTTCCTGTTTGAACCCATAATAAAATATGCATGATTCATTTTGTCAAAAATAGAACTACTAACCTAAAAAATGCAAACTGTTTTTCCAGCCTGAAATGCAAAAGCTTTTCACATCTGATGTCAACACAGACATTAAAGGGAAACTACTCAGCTAGGAACCTGCTTTGAAATAAACATGTGGGTGCAAAATGTTTGCTAAGCGCTTGTGTTTCTAAGGTTAATCCTACTTTAGGGAATTCCGTTTTCCTTTTTCTGACAATGCCACATTTTATTTCCGTAAACTTGCAAGAACTCCTGTGTATAAATGAATATTGTATATTTACTGTACGTGGCACATATAGTATGTGCATGCAACATACAACGTAGAAGGAAACAAAAAGAATACAGTTCAGCATATTTGTGTCATTACATTTCTAGGTTAAAGCCCTGCAGGCATACCATAATAGCTGGATTTTAATTGTAATAAAGGGAGATAAATTGTAAGAGTGGAGATAAATGAATCATGTTGTTAAGAGGAGCTATTCTTTATGAGTAGGGTTTATTAAGCACCCTGAATATATGGGGGAGGGTTTGAATGTTTGGGGAATATGATTCAATGTGTTTTTACAATTCTATAGCTATTTACTCTCTCTCTACATAATGGTTATCATGGAGCCCTCTTAGGCTGGCCACACACAAAATTGTTTCAGATTTTGTTCAGTCAGATCAAAAATAAAAATCTCCAACAACTGCGTAGTGCTGTCAATGTCAACATCCTATGACTAGGGGTGAGCGTTGGGTGTAATATGAACAAAGTCATGCCAGATTCCAATGCTATATGACATTGACCTCAACAAAGTCTTATTGTAAAATACTTCCTTAACCGGTTAACGACCGGCGCGCATACATTTACTGCTGCTGAGTGGTAGCGTAGCTCGAATCGCTGCACGCTTCCTGAGTGGGGCCCCGGGTCGGGTGGACTCGATGTCTGCCGGTGACCTGCGATGGTCTGTTAGAGCAGAAAAGCAGGGAACCGCTGATGTAAACATGGCGGTTCTCCACTATGTCAGACGGCATCACAGAGATCTACTGATCCCTGTACTCGGGATCAGTGAGATGTCTTATGCTCCTGGCAGCCCAGCCCCACACAGTTGGTACACAAGTGGATTCCCCCCCAGAAAAAGGGACTTTAAATAGGTTGACCAACCACATACATTTGTGTAAAAAATATACTTTTATTTTCATATACAAAATAGATCAACTATAATCCTCGAATGGAACAGAGAAGGAATCAAAATCACATATACATTAAAAGAGTCACAATTTCATTACACCAGTATTGCCTTGACGGAATAATGCTCTCAAGAGCATGACTGATGAGTCCGTTGTCCACAAATGGAGTGCGGTTACCCACCGCAATGGAGTGCGGTTACCCAACATATATGTTTCGGAGCATTTAAGCCCTTCATCAGAGGTAGCTGTACAATGAGTTGTGGCAAATGGATGTGTATTATAATAAAAATTCTTCTCTAGTATGGAGGAAACAAAGACATAACACTAACTACACTGTGACCAAAAACATAGATTTATACAAACATCACTGTAGAGATGAGATATGTGTAATGCTACAACCCCTAGAAATACCTGGATATAACTGATATCAAGTATACCCCACAACTGTGGGGGGAAATACATTTTGTGGTGTTGCTGCTGGGTGGACAGATAAATCTGTAGGATGCGACCCAATATGGACGAAGAATAGTGAAAAAAGAAAAAGAAAAAAAGAAAAAAAAAAAAAAAAAAGAGAAAGAAGAGAAAAGAAAGGGTTTCATTATTCATAATGAATGGGCCCCCAAGGGGCGTACAAAGCACATACAGCACCTGCCCACATTGCAAGCAAAGCAGGGCACAGATAGAAGCTCACCATCAAAGATTCTTTCTGAAATAAAGTGTTCAAGAGGGAGTGGAGTCAAATGAAGGGAGACATATAATTGTGTTCCTCCTATAGGATCGACCGAAGGGATCAGCCCGTGGTCCCATACATGTGTCTCTCTCTGCCAACCCCTCGACTCTACAAGATGAGAGTAAAAAACACACAAAGGGGGAGATATAATTATCCCCTATCAGATACACCGAGGGGGTGACACGAAAATGACACTCCAACTGTCCATTGAACTTACACCCCTATTGTGCAACACAGAAAAGCTGGAAGGACAGCAGGTGTAGTTGCATAGAGGGCAAGGAATGGAGGTCAGGGAGAAGCAAGGAAGAGAGTGGTGCCATAAAGCCTGTGGTGAGCGTTCGTCTCATTAGCCATTCTGGACAACATTCAAAAAGAAAAAAGAGAAAAAATCTGTGACAATTTGTACCTCGGCTTTCGTCCACCACGTCCTGTCTGTCTCCTGCTCGGGTAGTGTCTCGAGTGACAGCAGATCCGAGCGGATTAAATAGCGTCCTCCACCATGTGTGTATGACGCACATGGTGGAGTGCGCATGTCCATCCTGGCGTCAGTGTATTCCGGGCCAACGGCACGGATCTGACGTCAGAGGAGCTGGAACGCAAGCGCGGCGCTCATCAGCCCCTATCAATATTGAAGAGACGAGGCATAAGAGTAATAGGGAGGGAGAGGACGGCATTGAAGGTCAAGGTGGGCACAAATCCCACGCCTACCAACTTCGCAAAAAAATAAAAAATATGGAAAATATAAAACAACAAAAAAAGTATGAAAAGATATGGAAAATGTAAAAAAAAACAAAAGTGTGAAAAAATATGGAAAATGTAAAAAAAAAAATAAAGTATGAAAAAATATGGAAAATATGTGTGAAAAGAAAAAAAAAGGGGGGGGGGGGTTAAATCATCATTAGGTGTTGAAATATATTGTGGTAAAAAATAGAATTCAGATCGGATAGTCCACTCAACAGCAGCATCAATTAAGGTAGTTGGCAAAAAAACCCCACTTATTTCCCCAAAAGGCAAATGTAGAAGGAAAATTACATTCATATATGAATCAAAGAGGTATATAACTATGGTGACATCCCAGGTGGTGTAGTGTGCAGACTCACACTCAAGATGGATGCACCCTATGTTTCTCACGTCACAGTAAATGAGCTGGATCAAGGAATGTAGCCGGATCCAATTCATTTAACTAAACAATGGGCATTGAAGAGGGAAAATATCAGCCATGTCCCTCCCATGTCCCAGAAACAAAACCATCCAGGAAGGGACGATAGCTTATCACACTATTGAGGCCCGGTGGCATAGTGGCATTGAGGGCCACTATCCAGCGGGTTTCCCTCTGTAATAAAATCTTATCCCAATCGCCTCCCCGATTGCTGGGGTGGACCCGGTCCAGAATGAGAAAATCTAACTTGGGGGGGCAATTGTTATGATTGTCCCTTACATGTCTTCCCAGTAGTACTTCCGGGTTGCATGTTTTCATGGCTGTCAGGTGTCTGGAGGCTCTCTTGTGAAATTCCTGTGTGGTTTTACCCACATAGAAAGCCCCACAGGCACAAGTGAGTAAATAGACCACTCCAGCAAAATGCCGTGGTCTATGCCATTGACCATTAGGTAATCTTATGTGGGCATTGGTGTTCATATGGTGACAGATCCTGCTGCCCCCACATCTGTAGGTGCCCTTGCGTTTGCAGGGGTCACCTCTAAATTCCCCCATGTATTCACTGTGTACAAAATAATCTTTTAGTGAACGGGAGCATTGGAAGGTAATCGGGGGTTTGTTGGGGAGAAAGGGAGCTAAGGTGGGATCCATAGTTAGAATCGGCCAGAATTGTGATAAAATCTGCCTGATTTTCCCATGATGTTTAGCATATTTCATTATAATCCTGGCTTGATTTGAAGGTGTGTTAGGGTCAACTTCCTTTTCCTGGTTATTGGCTTTGCCATAGAGCAGCTGTTTTCTCGTTATACTTTTTGTGTGTTTGTACGCTTTTTTGAGGCAAGTGTTGGAATATCCTCTCAATTGTCTTAATTTAGCTGATTCTATTTAAAACATTTTGTCTGTGGTACAATTCCTGTGCACACGCAGGTATTGTCCATAAGAAATGGACTTCATTAAGGTCTTAGGATGCGAACTCGTCGCATGCAGAATGGTGTTCCCTGCAGCGTCCTTTCGGAAAAGAGTGCTCGTAAGTCTACCTGTCTCATCCTTAAGAATAGTTACATCAAGGAAAGTCAGTGCTGAGGGGTCTGCCATCATGATGAATTTTAAAGTAAAAGTATTACAATTCATGGCCGCCAGACACTGATCCAACATTTCTCTTGTGTTCATCCAAATGAGAAATATGTCGTCTATGAATCTATGTCATATTAATATATGGCTGGTTAGATCAGTGAGGGCATCATCCGCTAGGAAGGTTCCCTCCCATTCCCCCAGGTACAGGTTGGCATAGGATGGGGCACAGCACGTCCCCATCGCTACCCCCTTCACCTGGAGGAATAGGGAACCGTCAAAAGTAAAAATATTGCGCATCAGAATATATTCAAGGGAGGATGATATAAAGTTATGTAACTTCTTATCATCCCGATGGGATTGGGAAAGGAAGTGTCTGATTGCCCGTATTCCCTCCTCATGTGGAATAGAACTATAGAGTGCCTCCACGTCCACCGAGACTAGAATAGCCTCAGGTGGTACGTGGAGGCCTTCCAGGTTCTGGAGGAGGTGGGCAGTGTCTCTAATATAGGAAGGCAAGTTTGTCACAAAGGGGCGTAATTGTTCATCCACATACCTACTTAAATTTTCGGAAATGCTTCCCCGGCCTGAAACAATTGGTCTCCCCGGTGGTTCCCTCAGGTCCTTGTGGACCTTGGGAAGACTGTAGAAAGTTGGGACTTTCGGGAATTTGATTCGTACAAAGTCCCAAGTGTGTTTGTCTATAGTGTTCTCCAGATAGGCTGTATCCACCAGTAGGTAGAACTCCTTATAAAATTTGTCTATGCTGGACCGTGATATCAACAGATACCAGTCCGGGTTTTGGAGAATCCTCAGACACATAGCTTTGTATTGGTGATTATTCATCACCATGACATTGCCCCCTTTGTCTGAGGGTTTAATTGTAAGCTGATGTTGGTCAGTCAGTGCTTTGAACGTATTGCGTTCATCCTGTGATAGATTGTCTCTGCATCAATGCTTTTTAAAATTGTCCAATACACGTGTGGTCATGGCCACAAAGGCTCTAATGCTAGGATTTAAGTCTAATGACGGGACCCTGCTTGATTTCTGTTGTAACGTAGAGGTGCCCAGCCTTTTAATTGTGGGATTAGGTGTGACAGCATTCAGAGGGAGGCCAATGTCTAATTGATCACCTAGATCATTTTGTTCGTCCAGGAGAGCTGACAGCTCTTCTACTGCCTGTTTTTCCCTTGGGGTTAGATAGGGTTGTTCCTGACTGGAAGTTTTCTTCACATATAGACTCTGAAATAACAGCTTCCTTGCAAATAGCTGTATGTCTTTCTTAGTTTCAAAAATGTCAGTATCAGCATCCGAGCAGAAGGCCTAGATAGGAGACCAATTTGTAATCCGAAAGATTGATTACACTCAAATTGGCACCATCAGAAAATTCAGGATATGAAGTGGACTGTCATTTGGCATCTGAGGGGCCATCGGGGGGCGCACCCCCAGAGGGTCCCTCTTTGTGTGTAGTAGTGTCTGCACCTTGTTTACTATGCCCAGAGGGGCCACCACGTGAGTTACCTGCCCTTTTAGAGTGGTCTAGACCCGTCACCTGTGTAGAAGATTTATTCATAAGTGTGGATTCCGTGATGTGTTTCTTATTGGAGTGAGCCTGGGGAGCGCCACTTGTTTTTTTGTGATCCCCTTCGTTCTTGTGAAACCTGTGAAGTGGAGAAGACAAAGAATTCAGTGATGAATTGGATCCCATTGTCCCATTCACATCCCATTGACCCCACACAGTTAGAACACATACAGGGAACACAGTTAACCCTTAGATCGCCCCCTGCAGGTTAACCCTTTCCCTGCCAGTGACATTTATATAGTAATCAGTGGCTATTTAAATTTCTGATCGCTGTATTAAAGTCAATGGTCCCAAAAAAGTGTCAAAAATGTCCGCTGCAATCCTGATAAAAATTTGCAGATCGCCGCCATTACCAGTAAAAAAAAAAAATAGTAAAAACTCCATAAATTAATTCTCATGGTTTGTAAACGCGGCAATTTTTGTGCAAACCAATCAATATACGCTGATTGCAATTTTTTTTAGCACAAATATGTAGAAGAATATATATTGGAGAAAACTGATGAATAAATTCATTTTTTAATATTTTTTTTTGGATATGTATTATAGCAAAAAGTAAAGTAAAAATATTGTTTTTTTTTCTAAATTGTCGCTCTATTTTTGTTTGTGATCAGAAGTGATGTAGAGGTGATAAAATACCACCAAAAGAAAGCTCTATTTGTGGGAAAAAAAGGATGTCAATTTTGTTTAGGCACCAAGTCGCACGACCGCGCAATTGTCAGTAAAAGCAATGCAGTGCCGAATCGCAAAAAGTGCTCTGGTCCTAATATGGCAAATCCTTTCGGGCTAAAGTGGTTAAAGTGGTAGTAAAGCTGTACACACATGTGCACTGCCGAAAAATTTGTTTGTTTTTGTTTCATTCATTTGTTTTCATTTTTTGGGTCACTTTCTATGATTGAAATACGTAAATTCGAAAGTTCGTAAATTCGATAATGCGGAAATCCGAAATTAAGAAAGAAAATGCAAAAATTGGAAAGAAAATCAGAAAATTCAAAATAATAACTAACTAATAATAACTAACTATTATATTTTAGATATTGTAATTTCCTTTCAAATTTGGCTGTTAGACCTTTTTCACACTGGGGCATTTTTCAGGCACTTTTGCGCTAAAAATAGCGCCCTTATAGCACCTGAAAAACACCCCTCCATCCACCCCAGTGTGAAAGCCTGAGTGCTTTCACACTGGGGCGGTGCACTTGCAGGACGTTACAAAAAGTCCTGCAAGCAGCATCTTTGGGGCGGTGCGGTGAGCGGTGTATATACCGATCCTCCACCACCCCTGCCCATTTAAATCAATGGCAAGCGCTTCCAAAGTGGCTGTACACCACCTCGCGTGCACGGCGCTGGCACTATTACTGAAACTAGTGGCGCTTTACCGCTACTGCCCCCCCGTCCCAGTGTGAAAGTACCCTTAGTGAACGTAACGAATACAAATTTATCCGAAGTTACGAATTATCTGAAATAATGAATGCCGCATCTAAACAAATGGAATGAAGCAAATTAATATTAATAAATAATAAAAAAAAGTTTATTATTGGTATTTATTATTATTCATTTGTTACGTTCTATTCGTTTAGATGCGGCATTCGTTATTTTGGATAATTCATAACTTTGGATAAATTCATATTTGTTACGCTCACTAACAGCCAAATATGAAAGGAAATTCCAATACCTATAATTTAACTAGTTCATGACCAGCTCATGTACATTTACTGCGGCAGGTTGGCATCCCTGCGCGAATCGCCGTACATTTGTGGTGGTTCGTGCAACCGCAGTTGCAGGCATGCTCTCATGCCCGCCTCACACTGCATGAGTGTGCCTGCGGGTCAGGCGGACTTGATATCCGCTGGCGACCCGTGATCACCTAATACAGAGGCAGAACGGGGATCCGCCAATGTAAACACGGCGGTTCCCCATTCTGTCAGGGGACATGACAGAGATCTACTGTTCCCTGTATTCGGGAACAGTGAGATCTGTTATGTCCCTGCCAGCCCCCCCCCCCCACAGTTAGAACACACTGAGGGACACCGCTCCTGCTGTGATTGGTCCTGCTGATCGTTCGCTGGTGAGGCATAATGAAGGTCTTCCTATGTAAACAAGGCAGGCTGCCATTCTGTCAGAGAGGAAGAGAGAGATCTTGTGTTCCTGCTAATCAGGAACACAGATCTCTCTCTTCCTCCAGTTAAACCATCCCCCACACAGTTAGAAAACACTCCTTAGGAGAACACTTAACCCTTTGATCTCCCCTGATGTTAACCCCTTCCCTGCCAGTGTAATTTTTACAGTGACGATGCATTTTTTTAGCACTGATCACTGTATTAGTGTTACTGGTCCCCAAAAAGTGTCACTTAGTGTCCAATGTGTCCGCTGCAATATTGCAGTCCCTCCAAAAATCGCTGATCGCCACCATTACTAGTAAAAATAAAAATGCCACAAAAATATTCTATAGTTTGTAGATGCTATAACTTTTGTGCAAACCAATCAATATACAATTATTATGATTTTTTTACTAAAAATATGTCGCAGAATACATATTGGCCTGACTTGATGAAGAAATTAAATTTTTTACATATTTTTATTGGATGTGTTTTATGGCAGAAAGTAAAAAATATATATTTTTTTTAAATTGTCAGTCTTTTTTTGTTAATGCAGTGCAATAAATAAAAACCGCAGAGGTGATCAAATACCACCAATAGAAAGTTCTATTTGTGGGGAAAAAAGGACGTCAATTTTATTTGGGTACAGCGTTGCACAACCGCGCAATTGTCAGTTAAAGCAACAAAGTGCTGTATCGCAAAAAATGGCCTGGTCAGGAAGGGGGTAAACCCTTCCAGGGCTGAAATGGTAAAACATTATCTTTCAGGGGAAACATTTTTTTTTTTAGTTTCATGCTTTCTACCGTTTTAAAGCTGAACTCAAAACTAACCTCTAGGCTGGGTTCACATTGTGTGTGGAGGCAGGGCACAACAGGTGTTCCCCGTTCACCGTTTCAGGTCCGAATTAGATCCAAATTTTTGGCTGAATTCGGACCTGAAATGAGCCCACAGGACTCTTCTGCTGCACGCTCCATGGCTGCCATGGAGATGTGTGCACCGGCTCCATTGAGAGCGGGTCCAATGTTAATTGGATGTGGTGAAACCTGCATCCAATTCCCAATAGTGTGAACCCAGCCTTAAGGCCCATACACACAGTCTAATTATCGGCCAAAATTCTTCGTACGACAGCCTGTCGTCTGATAATCTGACTGTTAGTATGCTCCATTCGACAGCCGATTTTCATTTATCGTCCAACAAAAGCTGGATGAGCCGACTAGAAAATTTTTGTCTGCCGACAAGGCCATGTCCGATTTTCGGCTCCTCAAATCCTGAAAGCATGACCTATTGGTGCGCTTGGGGACTGGAGTTGGAAAAACACTGCCTTAGACAAACCATTCCCATCCTGGCTCTGTTGATGAACAAAATCATGTGATTGCCACAGCAAGGGCATCGGGCCCTTGCACTACATTAATCTTGAAAAATGTATTTAAAGAAGATTGAACAAACAGATTGCAACATGTATGGCCAGCTTTGGGTTTGAAACTGTCAAGTATGAGCATAAGGATGAGCAAAGTTGACCGGGTTCTGTTTGCAAACAATTTAGTGAATGTTGCTCAAAGTGTTGGGCTAAGAAGTGAGCTACTGTCAAACATAAAACATAGGAAGCCAGGCACTTCCGGGGGAAAAATTAAAAAATAAGTTAATAAAAAAACAAACATTATCTCTCCCTTCATAGAATTGTCAGATCCCCTAACAGGTCCAGTACACACTGACATTAGGGCTGCTGTGAGCAAACCCTTTTATAGTGACATCACAGGGGGTGACCGTGCCACCAGGTGATGTCACCAGATGGCCCAGCCCCTTACCTATTTAAGAACTGTCAAACGACAGAGCAGGCATTCAGTGGTTAGCCTTTGTTGGGGGTGGAGCTGTTTTTTTCTGGGTGTGGCGATGAGGCGGGCGTCATGATTGAAGAAGGATCTATACCGGGGGACATTGTTTTTTTATTTTTTTTAAATAAAGGAACTCTCAAAAACTACCTCCTGTCTTTATATTTTTGGGTGAATGAGTAGGGGTACAATGTACCCCTACTCATTCACATAGGGAGGGGGTCGGGATCTGGGGGCCCCCTTGTTAAAGGGGCTTCCAGATTCCGATAAGCCCCCTGCCCGCAGACCCCCACAACCACCGCCCAGGGTTGTTGGGAAGAGGCCCTTTCCCCAATCAACAAAGCACCCCACCATGCTGAGGGCATGTGGCTGGTTATGGTTCAGGAGGGGAATGGGCGCTCGCTCGTCCCTCCCCCTTTCCTGGCCTGCTGGGCCACATGCTTGGATAAGGGTCTGTATGGGTTTTTTGGGGGACCCCACGCCTTTTTTTTATATTTCTGTATTGCCGGAAATGGTATTGTATTGCCGGCAATTTAAATGTCATTATTTTTTTCTTTAGAAATGGCATATTTGCTGCAGCAGGTTCTATACATGATACAGATGTGCCACTTTACAGGCAGACTAAGGGGACCCCCAGGAACTATATTTAACCGCCTCAGGACCGCCCACCGTCAAATGACGGCGGAGCGGTCCTGCTCTCCCAGCGGGTGGACGTCATATGACGTCCTCCCTTTAAGCCGGGATTGCGCGCGCGCCAATTTATATCAAGGACCCCCAGGGGAATCAGACGGACATTTCACCGTGTAGACATAGTACATATCTTGGACGACGTCGTTTATACGGTAAAGATTTCTTTTTTTATTACTGTAAATTTAACGGCCGTTATGTTATGGTAAAGGCCGTTATGTCTTTATATTTTTTTTCCGCACCCCAGGGGGTTTTTTGGGTATGTCTGGGAATAGGTTCGTACACCGGGTCGTCCGGTCCTTTCCCCCTCCCTGCTCGCTCGCGGGTAAGGGGAGGACTTGGTATTGGTCGGTGTACGGGAGTCGTACCACCCCACGAAACAACTAACCCCTTTCCCG
>BLSH010275840.1:347206-369761 GCA_018402905.1 Glandirana rugosa | reverse complement strand
CAGTGCCCAGTGCAGAAGTGTTATAAGGTCAGACCCAGACTCTTCCTCTTGTTCTTTTGGCCAAATCTGGATATTTGTGGCTAGATTCAACAAGAGAACTGTAGGTGAAAGGGGTTAAAGGTATATTAATTAGTTGCTGACCGGTCGCCGTGGCCTGACGGCGGCAACTTGGCTCGATATCGCAAACCGGCGCCACTTGACGGGGGCTGCGAGATCGCGGATCGTGGGTGCCGCCGGAGGTGTACTCGCATGCTCACTGTGTGGAGGGGGAGCCAGGGAGCGGGTAGGGTGGACTCGATGTCCGCCGGCTACCCGTGATTGCTCCCCTGCAGTGACAGAATGGGGATCCATGTGTGTAAACAATGGATCTCCGTTCTGACAGGGGAGAAGGAGTGTGATTGTACGCTCCCTGTATATTGGAGAGGCGATCACTCTCCTGCCCCACTCAGCTCACTCCCCCACACAGTTAGAAACACTAACCAGGGAACACACTTAACCCTTTGATCGCCCCCTAGTGTTAACCCCTTCCCTGCCAGTGACATTTATACAGTAATCAGTGCATTTTCATAGCACTGATCGCTGTATTAATGTCAATGTTCCCAAAAGTGGCAAAAGTGGCCGGCATGTCCGCTGCAATGTCGCAGTACCATTAAAAATCGCAGATCGCAGCCATTAATAGTAAAAAATAAAAAATAAATAAAAACCCCATAAATGAATATTGTTTGTAAATGCGGCAACTTTTGGCAAACCAATCAATATAAGCCAATTGCAATTTTTTTTTTTTACCAAAAATATGAGGAAGAATGTACAGTATCTCACAAAAGTGAGTACACCCCTCACATTTTTGTAAATATTTTACACTGAAGAAATGACACTCTGCTATAATGTATAGTACTAAGTGTACAGCTTGTATAACAGTGTAAATTTGCTGTCCCTTCAAAATAACTCAACACACAGCCATTAATGTTTAAACCGCTGGCAACAAAAGTGAGTACACCCCTAAGTGAAAATGTCCAAATTGGGCCCAATTAGCCATTTTTCATCCACAGTGTCATGTGACTTGTTAGTGTTACAAGGTCTCAGATGTGAATGGGGAGTAGGTGTGTTAAATTTGGTGTTATCACCCTCACTCTCTCATACTGGTCACTGGAGGTACAACATGACACCTCATGGAAAAGGATTCTCTGTGGTTCTGAAAAAAAAATGTTGCTCTGCATAAAGGTGGCCTAGGCTATAAAAAGATTGCCAAGACCCTGACACTGAGCTGCAGCACAGTGGCCAAGACCTTACATCGCTTTAACAGGACAGGTTCCACTCAGAACAGGCCTCATCATGGGCGGCCAAAGAAGTTGGGTGCACATGCTCAGCGTCATATCCAGAGATTGTCTTTGGGAAATAGACGTATGAGTGCTGCCAGCATTGTTGCAGAGGTTGAAGGGGTGGGGGGTCAGCCTGTCATTGCTCAGACCTTGTGTCACACACTGCATCAAATTGGTCTGCATGACTGTCATCCCAGAAGGAAGCCTCTTCTAAAGATGATGCAGAAGAAAGCTCGCAAACAGTTTGCTGAAGACAAGCAGACTAAGGACATGGATTACTGGAACCATGGCCTGTGATCTGATAAGACCAATATAAACTTATTTGGTTCAGATAGTGTCAAGCGTGTGTGGCGGCAAACAGGTGAGGAGTACAAAGACAAGTGTGTCTTGCCTACAGTCAAGCATGGTGGTGGGAGTGTCATGGTCTGGGGCTGCATGAGTGCTGCTGGCACTGGGAAGCTACAGTTCACAGAAGGAACCATGAATTCCAACATGTACTGTGGCATACTGAAGCAGAGCCTCCCCTTCCTTCAGAGACTAGGCCCTGGGGCAGTATTCCAACATGATAACTTCCCCAAACACACCACCAAGACTGGCCAAGCATTTATTCAGACCTAAACCCTATTGAGCATCTGTGGGGCATCCTCAAATGGAAGGTGGAGGAGCACAAGGTCTCTAACATACACCAGATCCATGGTGTTGTCATGGAGGAGTAGAGGAGGACTCCAGTGGCATCCTGTGAAGCTCTGGTGAACTCCATGCCCAAGAGGGTTAAGACAGTGCTGGAAAATAATTGTGGCCACACAAAATATTGACACTTTGGGCCCAATTTGGACATGTTCACCTAGGGGTGTACTCACTTTTGTTGCCAGCAATTTAGACATTAATGGCTGTGTGTTGAATTATTTTGAGGGGACAGCATATTTACACTGTTATACAAGCTGTACACTCACTACTTTATATTGTAGCAAAGTGTCATTTCTTCAGTGTTGTCACATGAAAAGATAGAATAAAATATTTACAAAAATGTAAGGGGTGTACTCACTTTTGTGAGATACTGTATATTGGCCAAAACTGATGAATACATTTGTTTTTTTATATTTTTTTTTTGGATATGTATTTTAGCAAAAAGTAAGAAATATTGGGTTTTCTGCAAAATTGTGGTTCTTTGTTTATAGCGGTGATCATAAGTGACGCAGAGGTGATCAAATATCACCAAAAGAAATCTCTATTTGTGGGGAAAAAAGGACGTCAATTTTGTTTGGGTACATCGTCGCATCACCACGCAATTGTCAGTTAAAGCGATGCAGTGCTGAATCGCAAAATGTGCTCTGGTCCTAAAGGGGGAAACCCTTCCGGGGCTGAAGTAGTTAAGTGGCATCAGAACTCTCATTATCAATCAGGAAATATGAAACAAATGTAGCCCCCTTGTCCTCAACAAGCCAAGTTGGTTTGTGATTTCTTACTGTCACCAGTAGTTGTCACTGGTATCACTGGCCATAGTAGTCTGAGATTTAACAAACAAAACTAAGTTATGAATATTTATATTTTCTTCAGCCAATCCAGGTTTAGACCACTGGTGCATGCTGGGAGAGAATATAAATATTTGGGACAGGCCACGTGCTCTCCATTTTCCCTGGGCTGAGGCCTAGGGAGATGTTGCTGGATGGAGCTCTGCTCTTAGGCCCAATAGCCTTTTTGGTGCCTAACATGTGCTGAAGTGGTCCTGCAGCTGTCCTGCTTGGTGTTTGGAGGAAGCTGTGCCAAGTAGAAGATCTAGAAGATCCAGGAGAGGCCCCTTGCTGCAAAAAGTCAGGAGGAAGGTTGGTCCCTCAGAAGGACCTGGTGAGTCACTTGGAGCAGGTACAGAAATTTTGGAATGTGCTTACAGTGTTGCCGGGTCACCTTACAAGTTCTAACACTGCGATGCTGCCCATTGATCTGGATCTAGAGAGTCTGTAAGTGATCTACTGTGGTATCTGGGACCCCTACCCTCACCCCCTACAATAAAACTTAAAAAAACAAAGCTTCCATCTTGCCTTTGGGATTGTCAGGGGGGTGCTACACAAATAAAGTCCTTTAGTGGAAAAAAAAAATACAATATAAATTTATGTTCAATAATAATCTTCAATCTGCTGCTGGATGCAGCAATGTGGCTCCTCAGTTTATTTATTTTTTTATTTTTTTATTTCAGGTACTTGTATAGCGCTGTCAATGTACTCAGTGCTTTACATATATATTGTGCATTCACATCAGTCCCTACCCTCAAGGTGTTTAGAATCTAAGGTCCCTAAATCACATTCATACATATACTAGAGACAATTTAGACAGGATCTAATTTACCTACCAGCATGTCTTTGGAGTGTGGGAGGAAACCAGAGTACCCGGAGGAAACTCACACAGGCACAAGGAGAACATGCAAACTTCAGGCAGGTAGTGCCATGATTGGGATTCGAACCAGCAACCTTTTTGCTGCCAGGCAAAAGTGCTATCCACTACATCGCTGTGTAGCCCATCATCAATTATGATGAACTACACCTGCTGAAAGCAACAAACCTGACGACTCTAATGACAATATAAGGGGAAGGGAGGATTAGGAGTAGCATCATTGCCCAAATATGGCATTGTGACCATATTTAGACTTTCACCTCTCATCCCCACACCTTTGCTTATGTGGCCCATGTAAGTGAATAGGCCTGGCAAAAACAGTGGTTGGTAAGGACACGACTGGTGCTGGTACCTGTTGCTTCTTTAGCAGCCATTGACAGAAGCTTATGTTGAAGGCCCTACATTTTCAGAATTTGGATGAACGTCTAAACAGACAGCGCCTAGGTAGCAGCCTAGGACCTTAACCAGATCTACCCACGCTCCACTGGTGTAATGGGTTTACCTCCTCTGGAGTACACCCCCTCTTCCTAGATTTACATTAAAGCCAATTTGGAACTCTGCTAGTCCAGTGCTACAACAGACTCACCAGGGATTCATTAATAGGTGTTTTAGGGCACCTGAATGGAGAGCGATGAAGAAATTGCTGCATGCACGAGGCTATTGGCTGTAGATTCTTAGTCCTCAGTAGAGAAGTGACCTATCTCACCCCAGTGTCGAGCACAATACAGAGATAATTCCAGGGGATGAAAGGCTAAAACAATGTGATTTTGGCTTTTCAGAAAAGCACTTTGGAGCTGCACCTAAAGACAGAGCAATGTGTTCATGTGTAAATTATCTGCGCAAAATACAATTTGCTTTGCTAATGGGTTTCTTTTTTCTTTGGACATTTTGTGCAAGGAAAGTTTTCAGAAATCATTCCAGCCCAGGCTCTGCTATATTTCTCACTCCAGTAATTTGTCAAGAAAGATCGCCTAGTAACTCCATCCGACCGTATCTAGAAGCACATTAACCCCCGGCTTACCCACTGCTGTTATTTTAATGCAGTCCCAAATTTACTGGGGCTTGCTTGTGTGGAAGAGATGTGTAAAGCAGGGAGGTAGGAGGAGGTGTAGGGGAAGAGTAATGAGGCTTTATAAGGTTATTAATGCCCCGGGTTAAAGTCTGATGGAAGCTAATATAATCCTATATGAAGGAAACACATCCTGCTTTGGAATATTACTGAATTGTAGAGGGATTAACAAATCCTGCAATGCCAGAAAATTCATAGAAAGAACTAAAAGTGATATTGCGTCCTTTGTTTCAATGTGCATCTGTAGAGATTAACCCAGAATCACTGACTCATTGGTGGAAGTTAAAACGACCTTCAATCGCAGAAGAAACAAAAGGAAGCACTGTTGTATACCAAATTATTATTGGGTTTTGTCTCAGTTCCTAAATCCTTAAAGTGGTAGTTAACTCTTTAAAATAAATGTTCCCCTACAGGTTAATGTCATGCTGTCCTAGCATGCATGAATCCAGGAAGGCTCCCTGCTCCAGGTGAGAATAATAGAGCCCAATGGACCTGAGTGGGTACTCGCCCCGGCTCGCCACCGCACACAATGTAGAAAAAGGAATGGCCGCATACTACCATAAGGTCCAAATTCCATTTATTGAGACATCCCAAAAGGCATCACAGGACCAGAATGCATAGTTACCTATGCATTCCGGTCCTGTGATGTCTTTTGGGATGTCTCAATAAATGGACTTTGGACCTTACGGTGGTGTGCGGCCATTCCTTTTTCTTCATTGTGCTAACATGCACTGTATACTGGCAAATTATGACAGACTTACCTATAAAGCTGATCCCTGCAGTGGCACTCTGTCACCGTTGCCAGTGCCAGGGCTTTCATCTTCACCCAGTCTTCCTTTGGGCTTGCGCGTTCCAGCCACTTGAATGGGCGGGCCGCGATGACGTCACACCTGTGCATGCGAACTGGAGTCAGATTCGCAGTGCAGCACTCTAAATTGACACTCATCCATTCAGAGCGCAGTGCAAATATGCCAGTGACGTCCCTGGCTGCTACAGATGTGAATATCTCCCAAACAGTGCAGGTTTAGGAGATATTGACTGTACCTACAGGTAAGTCTTATTATACGTTTACCTGTAGGTACAAGAAAACAAGTACACTTCACTACCTCTTTTTTTTTTCATTTTAATAATATGCAAATTAGCTATATTCTGCTTCAGGCAAACAGTAGCAATTGTTGCTGTAAGCTGAATGGGAGTTACTTGAATGTGTTCTGTGTTTGTGCCCACCCCCACTATTAGCAGTTATTATATTGTAAGAAAGAGGGGTGGCCATATAGATCCTTTTAATTTTTGAATTCTTCCACATATGCATGATTGTGAGAGGCATGCAGACCCTTTAAACAGTTTTAATTGAATGTATGCATTTATATAGTACTGAAAATTAACACATCAGTCCAGAGGCGTAACTAGAACCTTCAGGGCCCCGGTGCAAGAAATTATGAAGGGCCCCCTGACCCCTGGCCAGAGCCCTTCCCTCTTCCCACTGATCCTGGGGCCCTTTACTCCTATCGTGGGTCCCTTTATTACGGTACTGCAGTGGGGCCCTTTCACAAGTTCTGCAGCAGGCCCCAGGGGGGCCAGGGAAGCACACAGGGGCCCTGGGAACAGCAGAAGACAAGTAAACTGGATAGAGGAAAATGGAGGAGATTGGGTCCTCTAAATGCCACCCTGGCATCCCTCCTATTCAGGTGTACAAGGGAGGCACATGGGCCCCCTGGACCATGGGGCCCGGTTGCAATTGTAACCCCTGCAACCCCTATCGTTACGCCCCTGCATCAGTCCCTGCCCTCAAGGAGCTTATAATTTAATGTCCCTATCCCACATGCATACATACACATCTCATGTACCATCAAACAAGGAACATCTGTCAAGTTTGAGAACCAATAGCACTTTGCTCATTGACTGAACTCTGCTGAAACCAGGACATTGCAAGTATCCTTACTTTTCAACTCTTTTTTATTTTTCTGTTGTCTCCTTATTGCTTGTAACACCCCTTTTTCGGTTAATATTTTATTTGCACAAATTGACCTTCATTATTAAACCTTTTTTTTTAAAAGTGTTAACCTTGTCCCTAAGCTTTTAATGCAAACTAAAAAGAATATCTGTCTTTTGAAGAGTGCTACCGCATAGTATAAACTCTCTGAATATACCTGTCTATGGTGACAGTGTGTGTTACAGACGTTTATTCAAAAATCGTAGTTGGTATTGCTAAGATTATTAGGTCCCTCCTTCTCAGTCAAAAGTGGGTGGTGGTAGCTTAAAAGGTTATTTGTTTCATTAACATAGCCCAGTGACAATCACTCTTAGGCTGCTGATGCTTAGATTGGGTCCCTCAAGCTGGAAAATCTTTGTGCTGGGTGCAGCTGAGAGTGGCATTGTTACGCAAGTGACAGTGTGGTGTGAGATTGGCCAGTCCTTTGTCATGAGTTGGAGAGGAGAGCAGGGATATGATATCCACATTTGTCACACTTAGAATCCCCAAACATTATATTTTTTAAAAAGATGCCCTAGAGAATAAAATGGTGGGTGTTTTCAAATGCTATTTTTTTGGAAGAAATACACTTTAATAAATTTTAATACACAAAAAAACAATATAATACCCAAATGTTTGTTAAAATATAAAAGATGGTGTTACGCCAAGTAAATTGATACATGTCACGCTTTAGAATTGCGCACACTCATGGAAGAGCCCCAAACTACGATACTTAAAATTCAATATAAGCAACGCTTTAAAAGCCTTTACAGGTTAACAGTTTAGGGTTACACAGGAAGTCTGGTGCTAGAATTATTGCTCTCATTATAACATTTGTGGCAATACCTCAAATGTGTGGTGCAAGCACGTTGCACACAGGGGGGGCGGGGAAGCTTTAAATGTTCATTTATTTTATTACTTTTTTATTTTTACACTGTACCTTTACATTTTTTATCACTTTTATTGCTATGACAAGGGATGAACAACATCCCTTGTGATAGCATGGGCAATGACAGGTATTCTTTACTAAGAGGTCTAATGGACCCCAGGTCTCTCCTCTGCCCTTAAAAGTATCTGATCAAAGCAAGATCGTTTTGACCAGATGCTTTTCCAAATCAAAAATGGCTTTGTTTAAATCTGGCAAAACCGGAAGTGACAAAATACTTGTCACTTCTAGTTTTTTTTTTTATTCAAATATTTTATTTAACCAGGAAAAGGCATTCTCCATGTCAAGAAAACAGTACGTCCATTAATTTGTACATCATAAAACATTATTTATAAAGAATAAAACAAATAAATAGAAGGGATTGACTGAAGTAATGGAGGTTATGGGTGTCCTAAGATGGCTAATAGGACCCCTAAAAAAGGTAACTCAATGTGCCACGTCCTAATAGATTACATATTGGAACTATAGTGTGAAAGAAAGATGTGGACTTTATCGGCACGTACACAGGTATTTTGTAAAATCAAAAAGTTTTATTGAATCAGCTTAAAACTGGGACACCATATAAGGATGGTGCTCACCAAAACAACACATATAAAAAATTCTTAGTTCTACCAAGCAGTACATGAACCCTCATGGGGGATAGTTCTATCCATATACCAATACACACAGTGCATTATTAGTTCATAGTCATAATTTTAGACAGTAATTGCCCACAGTGAGGGATCCACTTGGCTGTCTTGGTACGGGTGAGGTGTTCAGTAGCTCAACATGTTTCCGACTCAAAGGTCGCTTCCTCAGGAGCTTAAATTTCTATTAAAAACACAGACGTGTATTAATACATATTGCATGAGATAACAAAACTTTAGACATATCAACAATTTCTCACTCACTTATGCCAGCAGAAGTCCATGCATCTCCTCCCCGACCACCAATTTGGGGGAACCCCGGCAATGCCCCAGCCGTATTTGTTGGGTATGCTTTATTGTAGGCTTTCCTCAGGAGTGTTTTACTGTAGCCTCTCTGTCGTAACCGCTTGCGCAATTCAGCTGCTTGAGCAACGAAATCTGTATCATGTGTACAATTGCGCCGTAACCGTGTGTAGGCAGGTGCAGTCTACTTTCTCCACTGCAGGTGGCGCTCAACTGCAGCAGCACTGGAGGAGGTGAGAAAGTCAAGAAGAACATGGTTCCTGCATGGTTTCCTAGGTCACTGGGGAAGCTATCCGAATGGATGCTGCTGCCCCATGTGACTCTGGCAGCCATCTTGGGTAAGGCAGAGCCTAGTTAAAGTGGTTGTCAAGTCTATTTAAAAAAAAATAACACCTGCAAGAGAAAGGCATAATGAGCTGGTATGCATCGCATACTAGCTCATTATGAAATGCTTACCTTAGATCAACGCCGTAGCAGCGGTCTGAGAGCATCGCTGTGACCAGTGACATGCTGTGTCCGTCGTCTTCTGGGATCCCGGGCGCCAACCAATCACAGCGCGAACTCCAGCGCTGTGATTGGCAGGAGCTGCACTGACTTCACTCCCGCACATGTGCACGGGAGCCGTCATTTACGGCACACTTAGTGAAGAAACGGCCCAGTCGAGCTGTTTCTTCACTGCGCATGTGCCGATGACGTCGGCACATGCAAATACAGGGAATATCTCCTAAACGGTGCAAGTGTAGGAGATATTCCCAGGACCTACAGGTAAGCTTGAATATAGGCTTACCTGTAGTTTAAAGTGGTTGTCATGACCTGACAACCACTTTAAGGCTTTGGCTTCTGGGCTTGTCATGGATTTCGCATGTGGGTAGTGTAGGAACAGGTTACCAAGGGACAGTGATTAATGGCTCGACTGGAGTATGGACCAGCCAGGCCGCATTCCACCCCCAAGACAGATGCTGTTGGCACGACTGAGTCCTGCTCTGCTACACATCGCTGTTGCATTCCATGTGGGTTCCCAGCTGGGTGCCTTCCCACCAGGCTTGATGTGAATTGTTGAACTTTTACATCACTACAATTCTGTTCTCTGCAACTGGACTCTGAGTGTTTACTGCTGCCACACCAAGCTGCACCTCCCACATCTGGGTGAGTTCTGATGACACAACTGAGCAGTGATGGCAAGCATAAGTGGTTCAGGTAGTAAGCTATTAAGAGACTATTAAGAGACCCTGTACATTACTACTCTTTAAAGGCATACTGTAACATTTTCCCTACTTATTAAAATATTATCAGTCAGTGGTGGCTGGTGATAATTTTCTTTGGTGGGGGGTGGCAAACACCCCCGGCTGCCACCCCCGGGTTGGGTCGGTCTGGTCGGTTGGTCGGTGCACTTACCTCTACCATGGGCGGCTTCCCCAGCTCTCTTCTGCTGGCATCACAAGTGGGCATTTCCTTCCCCTGCACAATGGCTTCTGTTTCCTTCCTCCTACGGCGGCCAATCAGAATGCTTCTCCTTTTGGCCAATCAGGAAACGCGTCTCACACTCGCAGTTCCTGATTAGCGGAGAGGCAAATCAGTGTTTAGAATAGTGCATATTCATGCGCTATTCTAACACACCTGGGTGGGCTCATAGCTCAATGCTCTGCACCACGAGCCCACCCTATTTTGAAGCCTATTAGAGCCTCTAGTGCTTAAAAAAAAACCTGCCACTGTAATTCATGCGCCCGGGGTCCTGAAAGGGGCCGGACACATGAATAGGGGGTGGCGGCGGCGATGGAAAGAGGAGGCGGCTCCCATGCGCCCTTAATGGACAGGCCGTCCCTGTTATCAGTATAGATATTCATCAGATGTACTGTACAACTAATTACAGCATACAGCCACCAGATGACTGAACTGCATAGTAATGGAAGAAAAAGAAAAGGAAGAAGAAGCTAAAATCTACATAGAATTAGGATTTTACATCCAAGACAGTCCAATATATAAGATGAACCTTAGACAGTCTGCCATAGACCAAAGGTTTGTATACAAGATTCAGAATGACTACATTTTTCAAAGTGTTAGGAAAAAAAAATCAAGGAAAGCCTGAAATGGCAATGCCAATACACTGCTACCAGGTTTTACAAGCTAGTAATGTTTAGTAGCCTGATAATATTTCACAATTGGATTTTATTCAACAAAACGTGATGTTAAAATAGGTTTGGGTAGAAAGAAAGTAATTGAAATAATAGGATTTTTTTGTACTCACTGTAAAATCCTTTTTTCTCTGTTTATCAGAGGAAATAGCTTTGCCTCAGATTATAACATACAGGGTATAGTGCCATCTGCAGGAGTAAGATTCTAGGTACAACCTAAGAACAAACAAAAGCCCAGAGGAGCCCCTGCAGGGGGCTGACACTGTAAAACAAGTTCAGTTAAATGACACAGCAGTACAAAAAATACAATTTAAACACATCAGCAGAAGAACCAGATGGGAGGTAATATAGTAAAAACACAGACAGAGGGTGCACCAGCCTAGCACATTATCCTTCATATAAATTTTAATTTGAAAATCACCTCGAAACGCGTTAGCAAATCCAATGCAGATAGGTTCGTCTGGTACGGACCATTACAGATGTGAAGCAGATTTATTGACATGCCTGTAACAAGAGTTGGTTTGTGAGTACCATTCTATTGATTTTAAATAAAATTTCTATCAAGGATAATGCGCTAGGCCGGTGCACCCTCTGTCTGTGTTTTTACTATAGGGCTTTGGGACATCCCCAGTCTGGTGAGGGCGGCAAGGTGGCACATACCCTTATACAACAAGTCAAGGTCTTGGATAAACATCAGATTGACGCTCCAAGCTTCAAGCGCAGGATATGACTTTGTGTTTTTGCAGAGGGGAGGTAACCTTGTCCACTAATGAACTCAGAAAAAAGGATTTCCTATTTGTGTTCACTGGAGGACACAGCTCTGCTTGTGTTAATTCACTGCTGGAACATCCCAAAGAAGAGCCACAAGAGGGCAGGCAAAGATGAAATGGAAAACTAAAGTAGCCACATAAAAAAGAGAACAAGATTACTGTGCAGAGGGTTGCCAATAAGTTGGTACCAGTGGTCCTCTTGTACGGGTCCCGGGCCCAGCAGTACAACAGGGTAGCCCAGGCAGCAGGAGGAATGGGATCATGGAGAGGAGGGGGTGACTGCAGCAACTGCAAGCCGGCTACTTTCCCTTTCCAGTTTTCAGCTGCTACAGAGAGAACCATACAGTGGAGCGATTCCTGTAATTTCCTCTCCCCTCCTCTGAAGGACCTATCATTCCATCCTATCCATGATAATTTTACCCTTGCTGCCCAGGCCTGCTGTTTGCCCAGCGCTGCCGGCTTCCTCTCGCTCCCTCCGGATTTCAGCTGCTGCAGGAGGGAACTACAGGGGATCTTTTCTAGTAAATGCCCCCAGCTGCACCAGTCACCCCCTCCTATAGATGATCTTCTTCCCCCTGCCAGCGGGGCCCCTCCTGTGCCCCCTTCTTGCAGTGCTGCCAGATTCCTCTCCTCTCCCTCTGGCTGCTGCAGGACACCAGAGATCGCTTAAGAATGGAGAGCCGGGGAGGAGCCAGTATCACAGTGATCTGTACTGATCACAGTGAGTGATCAGTACCAATCAATCACTGTGTTCATTCATAACTGAAGCACAGTAAACTGTGTTTACTATGCTTCAGTATATGAATGAATAGGCGCCTCTGTACAGAGTGCTTCCTGTTCATTTATCTACATTACAGCTGAGGCTGCAGAGAAAGGACTGGGGATCCCTTTCTATGTCTCAAAAGTGAAAGACAGAGTGTTTGACCCTGCCCTGCTATTTCACCCAAACCCCCCAAACAGCATTGTGAAAAACTGTTAAAAATAATGAAAAATTAGCTTAAAAAATGTAAAAAATATATATTTTGTAAATATAATTTAAAAATTGTACAGAATATTTTTAAACAATTAATGGCTCTTTCACACAGGTTCTCTGGCCAATACACCATGAACAAGCAGTTTGTTTATGTAGCTGGAGACACCTGTTACTCTATGGGGATGCAGGGGATGTATGAACACAGCTGCGGGTCCTAATTTGACAAGTGCGCAGTGCTGGTGAGTGGCCCCAAATGCACACTGTCTGTGTTTGGGGCTTACACCTGCACCCACACACCTGTCAAATTAAGACCTGTGGTTGCGTTCGTATAGCCACTGTGCCCCCATAGAAATACATAGGCTGCCTGCACACAGCTTCAGACACAAAAAAAAAAAATGCAGATTCAAACTTTGCAGGCCACCTCACCCATGTGAATAAGACCTCATTCACAAACAGAGCTGTATTTATTGATTTAATACAGCTTTAGCTTTTAGCAGGAGGTTTGTAAGTTATATTGTATTTGTGTCCACTGATAATGTTTTTAGTAAAAAAATATTTGCGTGGGGGGATGGGGATGTTTGTACTGTCAGGTAGGCTGTACAGGGTCCTGTGATTTCTAACAGCAGCCCTGGCTGTCTGCAAAAACATTATGCCAAAAAGTGGCTTCATTTAATGCTGCCACATCCTCCACCTTGTAAGACTTGGTGAACCACCAAGTGGCTGCTTTTGCAAACCTGGGCAATCAATGCTCTATTAACCTCCCTGCGGTATGATTATTTCAGATTTTTGGTGCTGAAAGCAGTACCATTATTTTGCATGGAAATTTGGTGTTTTATATTGTAGGCCTGTAATTCTTAGGAATAACTCACTTAAATCTGTCCAAATAAGAGTCTAGTAGACATCCCGGGTATGAAAAAGTTTGAAACATGAAATCATAAATTATAATATAATAAATAACTATAAATAATTATCAAAAATAATAATATAATAGCAATAAAATTTATTCAATAATGTAATTAAATCAAAAATCACTGACATTTGCTCATTTGCAGAATTGCCGCTGTCGTCACTTTCAGTGTCTGATGATAAATTTCTCCACAAATCAGTATCACTCAATTCTGCAAATGATTCTTATTTACTATCGCTGTTTTCTAGCTGGTCAAAAACCACTTTTGACGTAAAGGGACACTTTTTGGATGCCATGGACATACTCAAGTTTCCAGGCAGAAAGAATGGCATATATAGTATAAAAGTGCATGCAGGGCACTGGGCAAACCACTAGGGACAAAGGGGATGTGAAATAACTTGGTACAGTAATGTAATCTTGCAGATTACAGTGTACTGTATGTTTACTGTGTGTTTCACTTTTTGATTTTGCCGCCAGACTCTGCCCCCGTGCGATGCGACGCTCGCAGGGCACGGAGCCCGGCACACAGAGGCGGACACAGTGGGGGGACATCGCTGGATCCAGGGGACAAGGTGAGTAACACTGCAATCCCGAGTGTGGCTCGGGGGTTACCGCTCTTAGTACAAAATATTCACCCCAAGCCACACTCGGGAATACTGCCAGGAAGGTTAAGGAAAGTCCATGATGCATTTACCACTTTTGTAGAATATGCTCTAACCAATGTAGCATCCTTGTCTTAAAAAGGGATGTTAGTAAATTTAGCTTTGCTGGGCTGTAACTAGCCTGACTGATTTGTAGTCTTTGTGATCATTTGGGTTTTCCCCTAAGCCTGGTTTATCTGTAGTTCCTCCCTTTTGTCAGTATGAGCTAGAGCTGCACGATTCTGGGCAAAATTAGAATCACAATTTTTTTGGTCAGAGTAAAGATCACGATTCTCTCATGATTCTCACGGCGTAACATCTTACATATACAAAAAATTGGGCTAACAGCACTGTTTTGTTTTTTGTTTGTTTTTTGGAAGTGTCATTTTTCAAAAAAAATAGCGTTTGAAAGGCCACTGCGCAAATACCGTGTGACATAAAATATTGCAACAACTGCCATCCTATTCTCTAGGGTCTCTGCTAAAAAAATATATATATATATATATAATGTTTGGGGGTTCTAAGTAATTTTCTAGCAGAAAATACTGAATTTTTATTTGTAAACAGCAAATGTAAGAAAAGATTTAATCTTTAAATGGTTAAACTAAACTCTTCTATACACAGGAGTTCAGTCCTTTGATAATTTTAAACATTGTATCTTTTTACTTCTTTTATGAACTTGACTTGGCTCTCTGCCCAGACTTGGCAATCTGCCCAGACTCAAGTCACTCCGACTTTTAAAGAAAGATTTCTGGGGAGACTTCAGGCAACTTGCATGGACTTTTATTATAGTCATGTCACGCTGAGTCGCCCCGCAAGTTGGACTCCATTAACTGCACTATAAATCGCAGTAATGCCTGATGGAGATCGCGGGGGGGGGATCAAGATTGCGATTTTAATACGATTAATTGTGCAGCTCTAGTATGAGCTACAGTGAATTTAGGTTATGAATGTGCATACTTTTCTCACCCAATCAGTAGGAGTTTCTCTGGCCCACTGAGGATGCTGGGAGAGGGTACATATTTGGAGGAAGTCAGGTGATCTGGGTCCTCCCACCTAGACATATGCTTGGGGGCTCTGCCGGACAGAGCCTGTTTGCTGCCTGGGGGTATGGGAGAGGATCTGCCAGAGAGCAAGAACCTCCTGTTGCCTGGGGGCACACAGAGTTCTACGATGAAGTAACAGAGGTGGCTCTTCATGAGCTGGGGACTGTGAAGAGGATGGGAAAACGTCAAGGGGAACTAATCCAAGGGAATTCTGCATGGTGCTTTGAGTTTTGTTGCTATAGGAGACAGCTGTGGCTATGTAAGTACAGAACATTAGGTGCAGGCCTAAGGCCCTTTTTCTGCATTGCTGTCTACCTGTGCTGTTTGCTATTGAAATCTGCTGATCTTTTTGCATATTGTTCTAGGGTGTCCTGTGCCCTAACCCTCTCTCCCACATTTTCTTCTGTTGTTAGCAATAAACTCACTTTTCCATTCTAAAAGTGACTAGTACCCATCTTTTCTGCAAATGTTCACGCCCACCATGCCTAATAACCAGCACCCTGGGGTGAAATGTCAGCCCTCCCTGATGCTGGGGGTCAGGGGGATGCTACACCAGCATCAGTTATTCTTGATGTTTTATGGCATATGCCTGGACAATAGTTTGTCTGATCCTGCATGAAACAGTAAGGCCTCATACACAGGGACGTTTTTTGCCGCCGCGTTTTTTGCAGCTCTCCATGTTATTTAATAGCCCCATAAAAATGCCAACGTTTTTGAGCTGTAGATGGCGTCGGCATTATTAAACTGTAAATCAAACGCAGGACCCGCGTGTTCCGAGGCTGTAGCATTTTGACGTTTTTGATGCTGAGCCGACAAAACTCTCACTAATGCAAATGACGCCGTAGCGCCGTTAACCGGCATTTTTAGCCCCGGCGTTTTCAGGCTAAAAAATAGCAGAGGAATGTTTTCTTTTAAAAAACGCCTACTGACGCCGATGCTCACTGACACTCATTAACACCGATGCAAACCGCCGACGAAAATGCAGATTTTTGCCTGACATCAGTCCCAATGTTTTGCTATTACGCCCGTGTATATGAGGCCTAAAAGTTGATTCTGCACTTATGTGTCCTTATGTGGGCCCTCCATAAAAAGGGAATCTGACCTGCAAAACTCAAAGGTGGCATTTCAATACACTCTAATCACCTGTCTAGATCCAGAGAATGTAAGGCAACTTTGTTAGGGTGACCTGGCTTGGGACAAAGTAAGGGAAGCACAATGTCTTCATTCAAGCAGAAACGAGAGTCTCAGATACCTCTTTGTCCTTATAAATGCCCAAAAAAAGGAGACTTGCAGAGACATAAATGCCAGCTGAAAAGAAACTATGAGCTGCATTCACACCTGAGCGTTGCGTTACGGTGTTTTGTTGTACGTTTTTGTGCATTTTTGTACAGTGATTTTTAAAGCATTTTTGAGCTTTGACGTTCTTTTATTAGCCAATAGAGAAAAAAATATCATATGTTTCATCATTTGTTGCTGCTTTTGTTTATGTATTTATTATTTGCCTATTATTAACCACTTCAATACTATGCACTTAGAACACTTTCCTACCAGACCAATTTTCAGCTTTCAGTGCTGTTGTGTTTTGAATGAGAATTGCGCGGTCGTGCGACGCTGTACCCAAAGTTTTTATCATTTTGTTCCCACAAATAGAGCTTTTTTTTTGGCGGTATTTGATCCCCTCTGTGGTTTTTATTTTTTGCGCTATAAACAAAAAAAGACTGAAATTTAAAAAAAAAAAAATTCTCTATTTCTGTCACAAAACTTTGTAAATAAGTAAATTTTCTCCATCACTGATGGGCACTGATGAGGCTACACTGACGGGCACTGATCTGGCAGTACTGATTGGCACTGATGAGGTGGCACTGATGATGAGGCACTTATATGCAGCAATGATGAGCACTATTAGGTGGCACTGATAAGCAGCACTGACGGGCACTGATATGAAACACTGACAGGCACTGATATGCAGCACTGACGGACACCGATAAGCAGCACTGACGGGCACTCATAGATGGCACTGATTGGCACTCATAGGTGGCACTGGGCACTGATAGGTGGCACTGATAGGTGGGCACTGGTAGGTGGCACTGGTGGGCACTGATATGTGGCACTGGTATGCACTGATAGGGGCACTGGTACACACTGATAGGGGCACTGGTGGGCATATGTACAGAAAGGGGCCCATTCCCTGGTGGTCTAGGGTGGCATCTGAAGGTGGCACTAAGTGCCATTCACATTGGGCACTATGCCCCTTACCTGGTGGTCTATGGTGGTCTCCCTGGTGGTCCAGATCGGCTCCCTGGTGGTCCCTGGTCAGCTCCCTGGTGGTCCTGGGTGGGGACATTGCTGGTGGTCCCTGGGCAGGCTCCCTGGTGGTCTAGTGTGGCGATCCGAGGGGGGGCTGTGTTGATAAATCATCAGCACAAATCCTCCCTGTCAGGAGAGCAGCCGATCGGCTCTCCACTCCTCAGGTCTGCAGACCTGAGTACAGGAAAGCCGATAAACGGCTTTCCTGTGTTACACTGTGACCAGCCGTGATTGGTCACAGCTGATCACATGGTAAAGTGCTTTGGATGGATCAGACTGACCTCCCACATCACCGATCTCCGCGATGCGCGCCCCCCCGGGCGCGTGGCGGCTTGTTATCCTGAGGACGTCATATGACGTCCAGTCAGGATAACTGAACCACTTCCCAGCCGTCATTCTGCATACGGCGGTCGGGAAGTCGTTAAGAATGTTTATTTATTATTTTTTATTTTTTTTAATTTTTTTTTTTAGGGTTAGGGGTTAGAGTAAAGGGTTAGGGGTTGGGGATAGGGTTAAAGGTTAATTAATTCATTTTATTATCAATAATAATAGTAATTAATATTATTATAATTATTGTTGTTTAATATGTATTTATTTTAGCTATTTATGTATTATTTATTGATTTATGATTATTATTTATTTATTTTTATTAAATTATTGCATTTGAGCAGAAAAACGCACCAAAACACGCAAAAAAGCTCAAAAATATGCAAGTTGCGCTTTTGAATGCATTTTAATACCGCAAAAAAGCAACTAAAAAATGCACCAATCTGCTCAAATCGAGCTACAAAAGTAGTTCCAAAACTATTCTGAGCTTCAGGTGACTTGGAGTGAGTGTTTTGGAACTTCAAGCTTCAAGCTATAAAATGCTCAGGTATGAATGACGTATATAGCTACTAGTAATGCCACTTTCTGGTGTCAGCTTTGGGATATCCCTATGTATGTACAAGTGGTAGCAACACCAAAGGATGCTGAAATAAGATGGCCAATGCTGACACCTGACTCTATATTGTACTTAAGCCATAGGCCAACCAAAACCATCCGCTTTGGAAAAAAACAGGGGATCAGCAATAAAAAAGGATTGAGGCTGTACCCTTCGGGACTTACACTACACAAAATACTTCTTCCAAGTTGGATAATAAATCTTATGAGACATGGCCTTAAGAATGATGGGAATTACCATATTGGATAACCCTCTGTCCTTGGTAGGCAGCCTCCCTCTCAACCACAAGGACAATGTTTTGGTGAACAGCCACAGAGCCCCTATGGTGAAAGAACTCTTTCTGCCCCTGGCAAATAGGTACATGGAGGTATGCATCCTTGATATCAATGGATGCCAGAAATCCTTCCTGATGTCAAGACTGCATTACTGAATGAATCAATTTAATTTTCAACTTGAGAATTTTGACATCTATTAAAACAAAAACACTTATGGGCCAAAAACATAGGCCCAGATATACAACGAGAATCCTTGGCCTTCTTAAGCTGAAGCAAAAGAGTACTCTCCAGCAAAGTTTTTGATGACTTCTTCAAGTGTCACACCGAAAAGTTTATACCCTATCAATAGCAGCCCCAATAAGAGCCTTTTTCAGCTGACAAACACTTCAATTACTGCAACCTGCCGATGGCCACGGCCCAATCTGACAGTTTAGAAATCAAGGATCCTGAATCCCGCACCACATTGCAAACATACTTTAAGCTCTGTTCCAGGTGCTCTTCAAAATCAACATAAACATCTGAAACTTGTTTCTCCACTAGACCCATGTGTAAGACCCCTTTCACACTGAAGCACTGCAAAAACAGCCGCTAAAACGACAGTCATTTTTGCTGTGCTTTAGCTGCGTTTTAGCAGCGCTTTTGCAGGGCGCTTTTTTTAAGGTCATGCTACAACGTGGCCTTAAAAAAAGCAAAAAAAGACCTGTTTTGCTGCACTTTTTAAGCGCTTTTAAGGTGCTTTGGATGTTCTGCCCATTCATTTCAATGGGCAGGGGCATTTCTGAAGCACTTTTTAACCACTTCAGCCCCGTGGATTTCCAGCTTTAGGACCGGAGCCCTTTTTGTGATTCGGCGCTGCGTGGCTTTAACTGACAATTGCGCGGTCGTGCGACATTGTACCCAAACAAAATTTGCGTCCTTTTTTTCCCACAAATAGAGCTTTCTTTTGGTGGTATTTGATTCCCTCTGCATCATTTCTGATCGCCGCTATAAACAAAAGAAAAGCGACAATTTTGCAAAAAAAAAACAAATTTCTTACTTTTTGCTAAAATACAAATCCAAAAAAAAAAATATAAAAAAACATTTTTTTCCATCGGTTTTGGCAGATTTAGATTCTTCCTCATATTTTTGGTAAAAAAAATAGCAATCGGCGTTTATTGATTGGTTTGCGCAAAAGTTACCACATTTACAAACCATGAGAATTCATTTCTGAGGTTTTTATTTTTTTTACTAGTAATGGCGGCGATATGCGATTTTTAGCGGTACTGCAATATTGTAGCAGGCACGTCGGACCATTTTGACACTTTTTTGGGACCATTGGCATTTATACAGCGATCAGTGCTATAAAAATGCACTGATTACTGTGTAAATGCCATTGGCAGGGAAGGGGTTAACCTGCAGGGGGAGCTCTAAGGGTTAACTGTGTTCCCTGAGCGTGATCTAACTGTATGTGGGCTGCCCTGGCTGGGGGAAGGGAGTGATCACGGTTTCCATATAGAGGAAGCCTGTGATCACCGCCCTTCCCCCTCTATGAGAACAGAAATCCGTGTTTACTTACACAGACCTCTGTTCTCTCACTGCAGGGGGGCCAACGCGGGTAGCCAGCGGCGATCGAGTCCGCCCTACCCGTTCCCTGGCCCCCCCTCCTCCAGACACAGTGAGCTCACGAGCGCGCCTCTGGTGGTGCGCGCGTGCTCACAGCACTAGTTATCGCAGCTGCCGTCATAAGACGGCGGTTTGCGATAACGAGCCACTCTGTCGCCGTCAGACTGCGGTCGGCAAGTGGTTAAAGGATACTTGGTTGCAAATACTTGTGCTGCACTTCCACTACTACTACTTTACAAAACACTGGGCAATTACAGTGCAGCAAAATCTGCCGAAATGTAAGCTTAAAGGCTCCATTCACACCTGAGCTTTTTGTAGCTCAAATATGCCTGAAGCATGAAACTACAAAATGCTAGAAGGGAAAAAATCAATGTTTCTGAATGGAGATGGTTCACATCTCCACTCAAAAACGCCTGAAGCCAAACGCCCAACGCTCAAACTACTCCCGGAGGTATTTTTGTCGCGCAAATCGGGCATATTCCGGCGTTTGACACCTTTCTATTGACATAGAATCAATGGAAAGGTGTCAGACGCTCATATTAGCGCGACATTGGGCGTTTGCAAACGCCCAATGTCGCGCTACAAAACGTGCGACAAAACACTTCAATTATGCCCAAAAACGTGTCGCTCAGGTGTGAATGCAGCCTAATTGTTTATGTTAATCAAATACGTTTATATTGGAAAATAGTAGTGGACCCAGTAATTGAATGGAAGACACTCTTCCTGTTGTTGCATACACTGAGAGATTTTATATATTAGTAATTAATTAATTATAGATTATTTATTAGTAAAATGCGCAAAGCTTTTTTTGTGATTGACAAACACATACTCTAAGTATATGTATATTTACTAAGGCTGGCTTCTTACCATGCCATTGTGGTAAGGCATGGTTATTTTGAATGGAACTCCAATTCTTCCAGATTCCTCCCAAATGCACAGGCATTGCAGTGCAGCAAAATACACACATGGGAATCAACTGTGCATTGTCATGAAACATTAGAAAAAATATGTCCAGTTTTGGGTGCATAGTGGTGTAGTGGATAGCACTTTCGCCTGGCAGCAAAATGGTTGCTGGTTCGAATCCCAACCACAACACTACCTGCCTGGAGTTTGCATGTTCTCCCTGTGCCTCCGTGGGTTTCCTCCGGGTATTCTGGTTTCCTCCCACACTCCAAAGACATGCTGGTAGGTAAATTAGATCCTGTCTAAATCAGCCCTAGTATGTGTATGAATGTGAGTTAGGGACATTAGATTGTAAGCTCCTTGAGGGTAGGGACTGACGTGAATGTACAATATATACATGTAAAGCGCTGCGTAAATTGACAGCGCTATATAAGTACCTGAAATAAATAATAAAATAAATTATGGTGCAAAAGGAATCGGCTGCTTTAGGCAATACACAAAACAGACAGAATACTGCACTTCAACATGTGTTTTGCATCACACACATGTGTGTGTGTGTGTGGGGGGGGGGTATTAAATCTTACAGTTAGTAGGTCCAAATTCAGGCTAATATTAGTAAATATTGGTCATCAGGTACAATTCTACATAAAGTAAATTGCTGCTTGGAAACGCACAATTATTGTTTTTTTTTGTCGATGGGTATTTCAGGAGGTCACACTTTGCCATACGGCCAGGGTAGTATTTTCATTTTGATAGCTCAAAAGTGCAAAAAGAGTGGTGAAGCCTCCTGGCAAAATATGCTACTAAAGTCTTGTTTTTTTTTTTTTTGTTTAAAAATAACAAACATGTTATACTTACCCGCTCTGTGCAGTGGTTTTGTACATAGCAGCCCTGATCCTCCTCTTCCTGGGTCTTTAGAATGCATAAAAATAAAAAAACCTTCTTCCTTTAGAACCACTTTAAAGTATATGTGAACCCTTACGTTGTAAAACAACTCTTCCAGTTTAAAATAGAAATGAAAGGCAAACCATTTGTGTATACATATAAAAAAAAACGAGAGAGCTGGGGGAGGAAAAACCACAGTACGCTGATCTTCCCAGCGAAAAGCTGGGGGGGGGTTGCATGTCAGCAGAAGTCTAATCATTGGAGGAGAGCAGGCTGCGTTTCTAGCACGGCCAGAAAACTGACCACACTGTGCTCTCATACCTAGCATTATCAGTTTTTAATAGGAAAACAGAGGGAACAGGAACACCAGGTATTTCACACAAAGGAAGCAATACAAATAGAACAGAATATTTTTCATGCAAGTACATGGTGCAACAGGCACATATCAGGAATATGAAATGTTGGATTAACATATTCTTTAAAGCTGTAGTAAACCTAAAAAAAAAAAAATTTCTTATACAATTAGGTTGTAAAGTATAAGGACTATA
>BLSH010275840.1:275179-302972 GCA_018402905.1 Glandirana rugosa | reverse complement strand
GTTGTTCTATGCAGAGCTTGATCAGCAACTCAAAGCAGCGGTATGTGAAATCTCTAATTTCTGCTATCTGTCCTCAGAGCAACAGCACAGACAGCAGTAGTAAAGTAATCTATCTCAGGATGCAGGATCAGGTCTTAAAATGTCTCAAATCTGTCCCTCACGCAGTCAGCTACCTCTCCCTACACTAACCCAAGGAGCATGTGACTGCAGCACTGTGACTCCAGCTTATAAAGAGGCTGGGTCACATGATGCACCGGCCAATCACAGCCATGCCATTAGTAGGCATGGCTGTGATGGCTTCTAAGGGCAAACCAGTGAAACGCTTGTTGATTGGCTGCCCTGCAGCTTCTCAACACGTGGAGTAAAATAGCAGAACCCCGGACCGAACCCGAACGATTTTTGAAATGTCCGGGTCCGGGTCCGTGCCACGGACACCCTAAAGTTCGGTACGGACCCGAACGTTACAGTCCGGGTTCGCTCAACACTATTCATAACAGCTAGGCAATGACAGCCAGGCAACTAGCAAGACTTCTAGAAGAATGGCTTAGCAAGGCTATTGTAGCACCCTCTAGTGCTAGAAGTAGAAATAGGTTTTTGTTTTTAGCACAGGTAAATTTATGCAGGCTTGGCTGGTAGCCAAGCTGTCTGTTTTTGTTTCCTGCGTTGGCAGAAATCCAGGGAGAGCTGGGTGACTCACAGGTAGCATCACTGAGACCTCCCCCCTCTTTCTAGAATGCACTAGAACCTTCTAGAAAGGAGTAGGGGAGGTTAGGTGGAGCTGCCTGGAGTATGCTGCAGGCCCTGACCATCCCCAACTTGGGTTGGCAGGCCCCCTCTAATACTCAGGGTCAACCCAGCTGGGGAGGAGTTGTTTGGGTGGAAGCTGGAGATGGAGTGTTAGGCTGTCCTGGCCTATGAGGGAGCTCCCCGGTCTGGGAGGGGTGACCTTGGGCCTGGGCTCGGTTGCGGATGGTAAGTGACACACAGTCAGGGGGACTGGGAGGTATGCCTGAGAGAAATGGGAGCAAGCAGTCTGGGATGGGTGCAGAACCAGTAAGGAGAACTGTGGTGGCATGGGCAGTGGAAAGAGGCAGCTGCAGCCGGGAGGGCTGGCAGGGGCTGAAGAGGTAGTTCTTGGATCAATAACCATGTGGGACAGCTAGCACTAGGACTAACATATTTCGCTACACTATAGGAGCCCAAAGTACCTGCCTGCAAAGGGCATTTTGCTTTGGGCCTGGCTGAGCCAGTATCAGGGCTTAAATTCAGCTGGCCGGTACTGGGAGTTGGAGTTCTGCAAACAAGTTTGTGCTGAGAGAGAAAAGAAGTGTACATATACAGGATGTATATAGTTGTGTCCCTAACAAATTCTCATTGATCCCCTGGTCATCCCATATGTCCCTATCCCCATCCAAGTTATAATCCCCTCAATAAAAACAACAAAAACAAGTACAAGGATTATTTCTTGACTGCTGTATGTCTGGAAATGAATGTGCCTGGCTGTGCAGGGTGAGAGACGGACCACAATCACCAGCAGCCACTATGGGGGTAGCGTTACACTATATTCAGTGTTTCACTCATGAAAGGATTCTATTCAAAGGAATTGTAAAAAAATATATTTGAGCTGTCCATGGTGCTGATGATAATGCTGGACAATTTAAAGTGCAGTCTACAGTTTAAAAGCATTTTACAAAAATGGATACGGAAGGGTGTCCATTTAGGTGTTCTCTCCATAAAAGAAGGTGACGCCATGGTGCCTGATTTCCATATCCATCCTGTTTTTCACCATCTCCTCAAGACCCACATGGGGGTTGTCCTATAGTGGTTGGGATTGGCTCTCTGAAGGAAAACCTGGGTTTTTGGATAGACTGTCAGTTACAGCCACTAGTTTAACAGCTACCCAGCTATCTAAAAGACACAAAATAATTATTAAATGTGTGTAATCAGATGGAATGGGTAGAGGGGGACCTATGGATTACAAGCAATGTGTCCAGTCTACACTCGTCAATACCACATGCAATGGGCTTGCGGGCAGTGCAGTACTTTTTGGATAGACATAGTGGATATTCCTCCGTTTTGAAGAAATATATTATTGAGTGTCTTGATTATCTCCTCACACACAACTTTTCAATTTTGACAGTGCCTTCTATCTCCAAAAGTGTGGAGCATCCATGGGTGCTGTTGTCACCCTCTTGCCAACCTCTATATGGATTGGTGGGAGATGGTGTTTGTTTCTGGAGATAGGAACCCTTTTCGATCGAGCATTATATTGTACCGTTGCTACATTGACAATCTGCTGTTCATATGTTCCAGTTCTGTAGGTACGTTGGATAGTTGTTTACAACATTTGAATAATAGTTTTAACCTCCAGTTTACGGGACTTTTGGATGGTAGATCGGTTCCTCTCCTTGATGTGGTTTTATCACACAAGGAGGGATGTATTGTACCGAGCCTGTACAGGAAACCTTTATCAGGGAACACCCTTCTCCGTGCGGATTTTGGGCACCCCACACATGTTAACCACAGAATCCCTGCGGGTCCGTTTTTGAGGTTACACAGGATCTGCAGTGATAAAGGTGAGTTCTAGCAAGAGAAAAAGAGATGTATAACAGGTCTAGTGACCAAGGCTTTCAGGCTAACACATTGCAAAGAGCGATCAATGTTGTTGAAGAGACACCTAGAGAGGTGAAATACACAAAAAAGAAAAAATCTAAACCGAGTTTAAAGTGATAGTAAAGGCTCGCTTTTTTAAAAAATAAATAAACATGTTTTACTTACCTCCTCTGTGCAGTTGGATTTGCACAGAGCAGCCCGGATCCTCCTCTTCTCGGGTCCCTCTTCTGCTCTCCTGGCCCCTTCCTCCTTCAAGTGCCCCCTCAGCCAGCAGCTTGCTACAGGGGGCTTCCAAGCCGAGTTAGAGCTCCGTGTATCCACTTAGACATGGAGCCCCAACCTGGCCCCACCACCTCTCTCCCCTGATTGGCTGACGTACTTTGATTGATAGCCGCGGGAGTCAATGGCAGCGCTGCTGTGTCTCAGCCAGTGAAGAGGAGTGACCTGGAAGGCTGAGGGGATCGTGGACATCCCTGGAGAGAGAAGGGGCTCAGGAAAAGTATTAGGGTGTGCTTGGATGGTTGCTACACACAGAAAGTTTTTTATCTTAATGCATAGAATGCGTTAAGATAAAAAAAACCTTCTGCCTTTACAACCCCTTTAACTAATGTTTCAATTTTTTACACTGCTTATAGTTTAGAATTAACTTAAATATGGAAAACTATGGAACGTCACATCTCTTCTCTGTATGAAGATGAACGTTACCAAAAGATTCTTTCCAAAGGGTTTAAAACTGCATCTAGATGAGCCCCCTCTTTAGCCAATGCACTATCCCCCAGCAATTTTGGTTCTCGCACTCACAGTAGAACATGGTTAAATTTCACAGGTTTGTTTAAATGTGGAGCTAAGAATTGTCCCTGTTGTCCTTGCATAATTAAGAGTGACCATTTTGTGTCGGCTGTGAATCACAGGTCCTGTAAGATAAAAACTTTTGTAAATTGTAATACCAAAAATATAATTTTTTGGCTATAGGTACTCTAGGATAACTAGAGTATCTAAACCCAACATGAGAAACTTGACAAATTCGAATAGCAGCTTCAAAACAACCAACAAGGAGACAGTAGGTGGATGGGCAAAGCTACAAGACTTTTTCACTAATGCTAGAAGTCTGGCTGAAAAAAAGAGAGAAATGAGAGAATTGGAACTGTTGATGTACAAGGAGGATTTAGATTTTGTGGGAATTTCAGAGACCGCTCTCATGATAGACTGGCAACCATTCAGGGGTATTCCCTATATCGCAGAGATAGGGAGTATAAAAAAGGAGGAGGTGTTTGCCTGTATATCACAAATGATGTCCAAGTAGATGTGAGGGACGACATCACAAATGGAGCGAGGGAGAAGGTGGAATCGTTATGGGTTGAGCTTCAAAGTGAGGAAACCAAGGGGAAAGTAATACTGGGAGTATGCTATAGGCCCCCCTAACCAGAGAGAAGAGAGGGAGACGGACCTTCTATCACCGTTTGGAATGGTGGTAAGGATAGGAAGTGTTATTATAGTGGGGGATTTTAATTATTCAGATATAGACTGGGCGGAAGGAACTGCGCATTCATCTAAAGCTCGCCATTTCCTGAATGTCTAGCAGGACAATTCCATGGGTCAGATGGTAAATGCACCAACGAGAAACAAAGCATTTCTAGACGCATGTGGACGTAGGGGGCAACTTAGGAAACAGTGATCACATGTCAATTAGTTTCAGTATAAATTACACAAATAGGAAACACAAAGGTAATAAAAAAACACAGAATTTCAAAAGAGCCAACTTCCCTAAACTACGCTCTTTGTTAGAAGGTATTAAATGGGACAAAATCCTAGGAACAAAGAACACAGAGGAAAAATGGGAGTACTTTAAGAACATATTAAATAAAGGTATTGGCCAGTGCATTCCAATGGGAAATACATTCAAAAGAGCTAATAAAAGTCCTGAGTGGCTTAATTCCAACGTAAAATTGCATATAAAAGCAAAGGAAAAAGCCTTAAAAAATACATGGCTGAGGGGTCATCATCAGCATTTCAACTTTACAAAGAATGCAATAAGACATGTAAGAGTGCAATCAGGGCTGCTAAGATAGAACACAAAAGGCACATAGAGGAGGAGAGTAAAAAGAACCCCAAAAAAGTATATAAATAGTAAGAAAGGGAGGTCTAAACATATTGGCTCAATAAAGGATGAGGAAGGGAATCTGGTTACAAAGAATGGAGAGATGGCAAAAGTTTTGAATTTATTCTTCTCCTTAGTCTTCACAAGGGAAATGGTGGGTTCAGTAAGACTGTAATGTTAACCTTCATAGCATGTCATAGGAAGCGCTGTCATGGCTAACTGAGGACAAAATTAGAAATAGGCTTAATAAACTCAACTTTAATAAGTCACCTGGACCAGATGGCTGACACCTGAGGGTACTTAAGGAACTCAGCCAAGTGATAGCCAGACCATTGTTCCTAATTTTTATGGACAGTCCACTGACTGGAATGGTACCAGCTGATTGGAGAAAAGTCAATGTAGCACCAAGTTTTAAAAGATGGTCAAAATACATCCCTACAGGACAGTTAGCCTAACATCAATAGTCTGCAAGCTCTTGGAGAGGATGATAATGGACTATATACAATATTTTAGTATTCAGAACAATATTCTTAGCAGTAATCAGCATGGATTCATGAAGAATCATTCTTGCCAGACCAATCTATTAACCTTCTATGAGGGGGTGAGCTGCCATCTAGATAAAGGAAGGCCAGTAGATGTGGTGTTCCTAGATTTTGCAAAAGCATTTGATACAGTTCCCCATAAACGTTTAATATACACACTAAGGTATGTTGGCATGGATCAAAGGGTGAGCACATGGATTGAAAACTGGCTACAGGGGCAAGTCCAGAGGGTGGTGATAAAAGGAGAATACTCAGAATGGTCTGGTGTGGAAAGTGGGGTCCCCCGGGGTTCTGTTCTGGGACCAATCCTATTTAATTTATTCATAAACAATCTGGAGGATGGGATAAACAGCTCAATTTCAGTTTTTGTGGACGATACAAAGCTAAGTGGGGCAATAACTTAAACTCAAGATGTGGAAACTTTGCAAGAAGATTTAAACAAATTGAAAAATGAAGTTTAATGTTGGAAAATGTAAAATACTGCATTTGGGTGCCAAAAATGAATGCAGTTTACTCGCTAGGAGGAGAACCTCTGGGAGAATCTAGGATTTAAAAAGACCTGGGGATCCTAGAAGATGACAGGCTCAGAAATGGCATGCAATGCCAGGCTGCTGCAAGCAAAGCCAACAGGATATTGGCATGCATTAAAAAGGGGATAAAATCATAATTCTCCCACTATACAAGACTCTTGTCCGGCCACATCTTGAGTATGCCATCCAATTCTGGGCACAAGTCCCCAGGAGGGATGTGCTGGAGCTGGAGATGGTCCAGAGAAGGGAAACAAAATTAATAAAGGGGCTGGAGGATCTCAGCTACGGGGAAAGACTACACGCACTTGATCTCTTTGGAGAAAAGACACTTGAGAGTAGATATGATTTCAATGTACAAATACCATACTGGTGACCCCACAATAGGGAAAAAGCTTTTCCGTGAAAGGGGATTTAAAAAGACACTAAAATTAGAAGAAAAATGGTTTAACCTTAAACTGCGTAGAGGGTTCTTTACTGTAAGAGCGATGAGGATGTGGAGTTCCCTTCCACAAGCAGTGGTTTCAGCAGGGAGCATTGATGATTTCAAAAAATTGTTACATGGGCACCTTAATGACCACAATATACAGGGGTATACAATGTACTATTAACATATAAGCACACACACAGATTGGACTGGATGGACTTGTGTCTTTTTTCAACCTTGCCATCTATGTAATTATATAACTATGTAATTTGCTTGATCATTTGCAAGGTATGTGCAATACAATATGTTGGTCGCGCTACCAGGAGACTTTGTGATCACTTAAATGATCATGTTCGTGACGTTGAGAAACAACATGGGACCAATGTAGCGGAACACTTTAATGAAGCACATGGGGGAGATACCTCTCTCTTGCAAATACAAGGTATAGAAAAAGTTTACACACTTAAGAGAGGCGGTGATCATTTTAGAACACTTTGCAAGCGAGAGGTATTCTGGATATTTTCCTTACAGACAAAAATACCAGGAGGGTTGAATTTTGAATGGGATTTGACCCATTTTTATGACTGTCTTGCATTATTTATTTATTTGTGTGTTTACATTCACTGATTATGATGATTCAGCAAGCACATTGGAATAGGTTTGTCATACTCAGGATATGTTCCTTCTTTTAATAGAAGGAGGTGCTGTATCTTTTAAAGTTTTTTTGTTTTTACATTTTTTTGTTTTGATTTTTTCCCCCAGTATTATGATAATATGTATCGAATTAATTAATGTTTCATGTTTTTCCTTCCTTACATACTATTTTATTTATATTTGGGGATCGCATCATAAATTGCTATGTGAGTTCTAGTGAGAACAGAGAACGTAGAGTCCAATTACTGAAGTGATCACACCTGTTTTTCTGCTAATTTGCACCATGTGATTTTTTTTGCATATTAGTATGTTGGTAATTGTAATCTTTTGTGGTTTTGACAAAGCACGCTAGCCATGTGAAACGCGTCACCTTTTTCTGCCTTTTTGTCATATGCCTATGTTTTTGTTTTTATGATCTCCTGAAATAAATTTATTGCATCGGATTGGGAGTGCAGCCGTTCCTTTGTCGTCCACTTCACATTTACATATACAGAATGTATATAGTTGTGTCCCTAACAAATTCTTATTGATTCACTAGGCATCCCATATGTCCCCTATCCCCATCCAAGTAATAATCCCCTCAATAAAAACAACAAAAAACAAGTACAAGGGCTATTTCTTGGCTGCTGTATGTCTGGAAATGTATGTGCCTGGCTGTGCAGGACGAGAGACGGACCACAATCACCAGCAGCCCCTATGGTTGTACTGCTACACTATATGCAGTGTCTCACTCATGACAGAATTCTATTCAAAGGAATGGTGAGAAATATATTTGAGCTGTCCATGGTGCTGATGATAATGCTGGAAAATTTAAAGTATCTGTGCCTTGAGCAAAGCAGCTTGGCTACCATTGATTGAGAATGCTAATTCCTTGGATGTTATGTTGATGCTTTGGTTTCAGTTCTGATGTCACTGACCCACAACAAGTATAGAGACATGAAAATTGACACTTTTCTGACATTCATGTACACAGCATGAATGATCAAGGTATGTGACACAAAAGCCAGACTCAGCCAGACAACTAGCTTTTTTTTTTGGGTAGCCCCAAAACTATTTATTTGGTAGAACCACTTTAATTTTTTTTATTTATTTATTTTTTTTATATTCTTACATGTACCATTTGTGCTGGGCAACTCTGTGGAAGAGATTCCGGGGGTTTCCTGTGTACATCATTAAGTACAATACCAAATGTATCACGTGACAATTATAGCTATATATACACTTTATTACAAAAAGTATTGGGACGCTTACCTTTACATGCACATGAACTTTAATGGCATCCCAGTCATAGTCCACTGGGTTCAATATTGAGTTGGCTCGCCCTTTGCAGCTATAACAGCTTCAACTCTTCTGGGAAGGCTGTCCAAAAGGTTTAGGAATGTGTCTATGGGAATGTTTGACCATTCTTCCAGAACCGCATTTGTGAGGTCAGGCACTGATGTTGGACGAGAAGGCCTGGCTCTCAGTCTCCGCTTTAATTCACCCCAAAGGTGTTCTATTGGGTAGAGGTCAGGACTCTGTGCAGGCTAGTCAAATTCCTCCACCCCAAACTTGCTCATGCACGTCTTTATGGACCTTGGTTTGTGCACTGGTCCAAATCATTTGGTGGAGGGGTGATTACAGTGTGGATGAGCGAGTTTGGGGTGGAGGAACTTGACTGGCCTGCACAGAGTCCTGACCTTAACCCGATAGAACACCTTTGGGATGAATTAAAGTGGAGACTGGGAGCCAGGCCTTCTCGTCCAACATCAGTGCCTGACCTCACAAATGCGCTTCTGAAAGAATGGTCAAACATTCCCATAGACGCACTCCTAAAACTCGTGGACAGTCTTTCCAGGAGAATTGAAGCTGTTATAGCGGCAAAGGAAGGGCCAACTCAATATTGAACGCTACGGACTAAGACTGGGATGCCATTAAAATTCATGAGTGTCTAAAGACAGGCGGCCCAATACTTTTGGTAATATATTGTACACAACCCAAATTAACTTCTTTAACTAGGGAAGAAGCTCTGTGAATCAGATTTTAAAATCACCAGTGAAAAATGAGATGCCTTAATAACAATTTAAATCTATTTGGGGAGTCAAGCTGCATCCTTCATTTAAAAGATCACCCAACACATCTCTGTGAACATGCAAAATCATTGTTTGATGAAACAGGCCTTTTTTTATAGGTAGTCAGCTCCAACCTTCCTCTTTCTTTTCAGCAGCCACAGTGGGCATGCTCTGCAATTTCAGCTGCTGTGAATGGGGTGATAGAAATGTATTATAAGGGGCGTGGTCTGGACATGGCCGAGTAAAGACACATGTCTGTCGAATTCCTGGGCCTGTCTACCCCGGATTAACCTACATAGCTTTCACTGGTATGTACTGGGCAAAGAAGTGGAAGGGAAACAGCCATAAAAAGACGGCCCAGGAGGTCGAGATACAAAAGTTGTTCTCCAACACGCAGATGACGTCTCTGGCGGCCAAGATGGCGGACCCCAGTGTTCCTCTCCACAAGGCATTACAATCACGGGACCCTTCGGCCTCACCGATTGCCTCTACTACCTCAGAGGCTTACTCGGATAACCCGGCTGTGTTTTGCTCAGACCCGCAGGGCTCTCTACACCAGCCACTCACCTTGCGGGCAGACGTGGAACTGACCAGAACCGGCATTGAGGCCCTCCTTGGCTGGCTGGAGGCCACTTATCGTAAGGAACTAACGGTGGTCAAAAAAGACATTTAAACCTTATCAGACCACCTAGGCACTGGTGAAACCTCGGTGGCAGCCTTGGAGCAACGGATGTCGGCAGTGGAATCATAACAAGCATCCCAAGCTGCCACAGCGGTGGCCCTGCAGCTACAACTCAAGGAATTCCAGGGGATAATGGGATTCTTTCCCGGCCACTTTAGAATTTGACCATATACATAGGGCATTGGGACCCCGCTCCTCTGAGCCTGCGAGGCCGTGAGATGTGATCTGCCGATTGCACCATTATTCCCAGAAGGAAACGATCTTTCGGAAGGCCTGGGAAACAGGAGACACAGACTTTGATGGCGTCTTGATCAAAATTCTACCTAACCTTTCCAGGGCGACACTGCAGAGATGAGCAATGCTCGGACCGATGTTGGAGCTGGCCAGACAGTCGGGGCTTACCTACAGATGGCGGTTGTCCCTCCCCGTTACATTCTGCAAGGCACAACAGTGGTTCATGCTTCGTACACCTGAGGACCTCTCTGCGCTCTTTACCTTTGTGGAGACTGAATCTATCTCAGTCCTGAATTGGCTTCAGCTCCTTCCAAGACTGGCCGGCCGATTCTCCTCATCTGGGCCTTGGAGACCTCTTTCTCCAAGGCCGCAGAGGAGCCGGCGGCACTCCCGCATTGCTTCCCCGGAGGACTCACGTGAGACCTAATCTTTATTTTTGCTTTAGATCGCTGCTTTTTCATCTTATTCGTACCTGTTAGACTACTTCTCTCTGTCAACCATACGCCCTTCTAGTGAGTTACCCCTTTAGACTAACTGCACGCCTCTCTGCTATACAGCTTAAGGTACACAGAACTATGTTGGGCTTGTCATTGAGAACATCTCCGAGGGGGTTTCCTTTTCTCCCTGTTCGTTACTGCCTGCTGTTTAGCCTAATATGAGAAGATCATTTGAAGGACTACTGCTAAAAAACTGGAGCCAACTATTACCACTCTCCTCTCAACTGACACTGCTAGTTATGGGGAGACTGCTTGGTCTCCATCCTGCATTGCAATCAGAAGGTTTTAACGCCTTAATATTTTAGATCTGAACTCAGACCACTTCTGATAGGGAAGACTCTGTTTTTCACAATTAAGTTGTTGCTAAACATTTCCTCTGGTGATTTTGCTCTTGCACCCTTATAAAGTACACATTTTTATACCTAAAACTGATATTCTTTTTACTTAGAGTTAAGGTGCGTATTTTAGTGATCTTGGGGGCTGATCACCGTGGGGAGGCAGTTAATACGCTTTCCTACCCTAAGGCCTCATGCACACTGGACGTTATGAAAAACGAGCTGTAAACTAATACCGACGCCAGGAAAAAAAAGCTGCGTTAAAAACGCGATTTTATCAGCGTTTTGCATTGCCGCCAATGCGCGTTTTTCCTCCCTAGCTTTAATCTGCGTTTCTCTGTCTTTATTCAAAATCAATGGTTCCCTGTGGGAGCCCATTGATTTGAATAGAAGTCGCACCAGAATTCGGATCATGATGATCCAAGTTGCGGTGCAACTTGTGTGCTGAGGATCTTGAAGGGGAATCCCGCAAACATTTTTTAAAAATTTGCGTAGGGTTCCCCCCCAAGAGGTACCAGACCCTTCGGTCTGGTATGGATTTTAAGGGAAACCCCCATGCCGAAACCCTTATCCAGATCCTTATCCGAGTACAGCCTAGCAGGTAAGGAAAGGGGGTGGGGATGAGCAAACGCCCCCCCTGGACCATACCAGGCCGCATGCCCTCAACATTGGGGGGTGGGTGCTTTATGGCAGGGGGGCCTTGTGCTGCCCACCCCAAAGACCCTTGTCCCCATGTTGATGAGGACAAGGGCCTCTTCCTAACAACCCTTGCTGGTGGTTGTGGGGTCTTTGGGCGGGGGCTTATCGGGATCTGGAAGCCCCCTTTAACAAGGAAGCCCCCAGATCCCAGCCCCCCACCCTATAAGAATGAGTATGGGGTACATTGTACCCTACCCATTCACCTGAAAAAAGTGTCATAAAAACACACTACACGAGTTTTTAAAATATTGTATTAAATTAGCTCCGGCGTCTTCTCCCTCTCTGGCGTCTTCTTTCTTCTTCTCTTTTGCAGGGTTTTCTTTCTTCTGAGGGGTCTTCAATCTTCTGCTCTTTTGCTGCTGTCTGCATTGACTTACAGTTGTGCTCATAAGTTTACATACCCTGGCAGAATTTATGATTTCTTGGCCATTTTTCAGAGAATATGAATGAGAACACAAAACGATTTCTTTCACTCATGGTTAGTGTTTGGATGAAGCCATTTATTATCAATCGTGTTTACTCTTTTAAAATCATAATGAAAACAGAAACTACCCAAATGACCCTGACCAAAAGTTTACATACCCCAGTTCTTAATACTGTCTATTGCCCCCTTTAACATCAATGACAGCTTGAAGTCTTTTGTGGTATTTGTGGATGAGGCTCTTTATCTGCTCAGATGGTAAAGCTGCCCATTCCTCCTGGCAAAAAGCCTCCAGTTCCTGGAAATTCTTGGGCTGTCTTGCATGAACTGCACGTTTGAGATCTCCCCAGAGTGGCTCAATGATATTGAGGTCAGGAGACTGAGATGTAATCAGACAAGCTATGTCCACACGGTGTTACTGCCATGGACAGAGATGAAGAAAGCTGTGCCACATCCTGAGTTCAATATAGGAATACTTTTGAGATTTAGACTAAGATATTGGGACTTTGAAGGCACTGTACTCAAGGATTAAACAATAATGTATATAAAAATATAAATTTTATTTAAACAATTATACATGAATTCATTCCATATAAAAAAAAATGGTTTGTAAGATGTGCTACCCATAAAGGTATTGCACAATAATAGTGGGTCTTGCCGGAATTTCCATCCACTAATCCCCCACCCCACTAAACCGACTGACACAGATAGTAGATGCATACAGAGAGACCACTGTAATAAGAGGGGGGGAGGGGGAGAAAAAAAGTGTAGGGGACCGGAAGGAGGGAGGCTCCAGGTGACGCCCAACTATATATCATTGCAAATTAACTCTTGTCTCTACATGTTTCGCGTTAATTAACGCTTCCTCAGGAGATCGTAGGGTAGTAGGTAAAAAATATTCCTATGAAGATAAACAATCTGCCGACGATTCCAAATCGTGGCAAAATGCGGGATGCGTTTGTAACTCCAATCGCAGCTCAATATATCATGCTGCAATCACAGCAAAATCACAATGCATGAAGCTTCATTTATAAAATGCATTTAGAGTTTAAAAGGATAACTCCACTTTCACAAAGAAATATAGCAAATATAGAAAATAATATAGCATATACACTATACTTATCATTATTGTTGTTAATAATAAATATATTTCTATTTAATTTTGCAAATGGCGTCATTTTCTGTAAAATGCAATACAGCAACCTGGAGGTGTTCTGTATGCAGGTGATGTCTATCTTGGTCTCATCAGACCACAGGACATGGTTCCAGTAATCCATGTCCTTAGTCTGCTTGTCTTCAGCAAACTGTTTGTGGGCTTTCTTGTGCATCATCTTTAAAAGAGGTTTCCTTCTGGGACAACAGCCATACAGACCAATTTGATGCAGTGTGCGGTGTATGTTCTGAGCACTGACAGGCTGACTCCCCACACCTTCAACCTCTGCAGCAATGCAGGCATCACTCATACGTCTATTTCCAAAGACAACCTCTTTATATGATGCGGAGTATGTTCACTCAACTTCTTTGGTCGACCACGGGGAGGCCTGTTCTGAATGGAACCTGTCCTGTTAAACCACTGTATGGTCTTGGCCGCCATGCTGCAGCTCAGTTTCAGGGTCTTGGCAATCTTCATATAGCCTAGGCCATCTTTATGTAGAGCACATCCTCAGAGAGTTCTTTTCCATTAGGTGCTATGTTGAACTTGCAGTGACCAGTATGAGAGAGTTAGAACGATAACACAAAATTTAACACACCCGCTCCCCATTCACACCTTGTAACACTGACAAGTCACATGGCACCGGGGAGGGGAAATGGTTAATTGGGCCCAATTTGGACATTTTCACGTAGGGGTGTACTCGCTTTTGTTGCCAGCAGTTTAAACATTAATGGCTGTGTTGAGTTATTTTGAGGGGACAGCAAATTTACACTGTTATACAAGCAGTACACTCATTACTTTACATTGTAGCAAAGTTTAATTTCTTCAATGTTGTCACATGAAAAGATATAATAAAATATTTACAAAAATGTGAGAGGTGTACTCACTTTTGTGAGATACTGTACATACACACCAGCACTTTTCATGGAAAAGTCAGTTTGATCCATACATTGCTGCTGCTGCCTTCCATTTCCTGGCATGCTGGTACTTATAGTGACCAAGCAGCTCACAGACACATGAGGTGGTCATGCAGAAGAGGAGGCGACTGGGCCTGTGTGTTAGGACAAGGAGAAGCAAAGGCACCTTCTAAGAGTAGCTGTATGAAAACATTTATTAAAACAGTAGATGTAACTACTCACAAGTGTAAACTTGTCTTGGGCATTAAAAACAGCCTAGTGATTGGGCATGAGGAATTCCTAGGCAGCACACTCTGGGAGGGGGTTCAGTTGGGAAGCTTCTTCTGTCGGAGTTCTGGGCGGTCAGCGTTGGTGGTTTCCAGCGCTTCGGGGTCCATGGGAATCACGTGTAGAAGTTTGGAGACGCATTCTCGCAGAATGCGCTCCTTCTTCAGGTCATATAATCTCCATGTTGGAAATGTGCTTATATGTGGGCGCAGCCGTGTCATGGAAAGGGCACGCTCCGCTGGTCATTGGCTGATTCAGGGCACAGGAAATTACTATAGGCATAGTGTGCTAAGCCTAAAACATCTTAGTACTATAGAAACAATCATAATAAAAATCATTTTGGTATAAAATCCTATTTGCAAAACCCTGGTATGAAAGCACAAGGAATAATGAAAGAATAAATGATCGGGTGAAAGAATGCAAAAAAATAAATAAATAAATAAATAATAATAATTAAAAAAATAATAATAAAAAATAACAAATGATGAAAAAAAAATATTACAATAGAAAATGAAAAATAAGAAATGAAAAATAGAGGATAAAAAATTAATAAATAGTAGATAAACATTAGGAATTGTTGGAATAAGGATGTAGTATTATTGTCTAAGAGAAATGTTTAATAAAAATGTTATCCTAGTGTGGAAATCTACTGGGGAGTTCTTGATGAGTGTTAAAAATGTATCTATATACATACATATATATGTACACACATGCATGCATATGTACAGTATCTCACAAAAGTGAGTACACCTCTCACATTTTTATAAATATTTTATTACATCTTTTCATGTGACAACACTGAAGAAATGACACTTTGCTACAAAGTAAAGTAGTGAGTGTACAGCTTGCATACCAGTGTAAATTTGCTGTCCCCTCAAAATAACTCAACACAGAGCCATTAATGTCTAAACCGCTGGCAACAAAAGTGAGTACACCCCTAAGTGAAAATGTCCAAATTGTTCCCAATTAGACATTTTCCCTCCCCGGTGTCATGTGACTCATTAGTGTTACAAATTCTCAGGTGTGAATGGGGAGCAGGTGTGCTAAATTGCTCTCACTCTCTCATACTGGTCACTTGAAGTTCAACATAGCAACTAATGGCAAAGAACTCTCTGAGAATCTGCTCTACATAAAGATGGCCAAGGCTATATGAAGATTGCCAAGACCCTGGAACCGAGCTGCAGCATGGTGGCCAAGACCATACAGTGGTTTAACAGGACAGGTTCCACTCAGAACAGGCCTCATCATGGTTGACCAAAGAAGTTGAGTGCACAGTGCTCATTGGAGCAATTGTAAAATTGATTTATGGCATATGTTTTACCCTTTACAATTCATTTTTGTTGGCCATGGTTTACATGTTTACAGGTTAGACATAGGGCCTTCCAGCATTGATACATGCCGATAAGGGGAATGAGACATAAACTATTGGGTCCAGATTTGGGCTCAGTTCTGAGTTTACTGGGGGCTACCAATTTTTTTACACTTTTAGTCTTACAGTAAGAGAATTTGGGTCTGGGGGGTATAGATGATTTTAGGTGTGGGTCTTCCAATAAAATTGACCAATTTTTGGTTACTATGTGCTCCATCTTTTTAAATTGGGCATGGAATTATGTGTTAAAATGAATAGTTAAGTTGGCATAGCTAGGGGCAAAATTTGCCCCCATTGCTGTGCCAACCAACTGTAGGAAGAAGTCACAGTTGAATTCAAAATAATTGTGAGTTAAACAAAACTCAGTAGCATCCAAAATTAATTGGGCTTGGGAGGAGTTGATTAGCGGATCTTCCATCATTTTTTATTAAACATTTCTCTTAGACAATAATTCTACATCCTTATTCCAACAATTCCTATTGTTTATCTGCTATTTATTCATTTTTCAACCTCTATTTTTCATTTCTTATTTTTCATTTTGTATTTTAATATTTTTTTTCATCATTTATTATTTTTTATTAATTTTTTTTAAATATATTTTTTTTGCATTCTTTCACCCTATCTTTATTCTTCTTTTTCTTTTTTTCCTTTTTTTCTTTTATTATTCCTTGCGCTTTCATCCCAGGGTTTTGAAAATAGGATTGTATACCAAAATGTTTTTATTATGATTGTTTCTTTAGTAATAAGATGTTGTAAGCTCAGCACACAATGCCTATAGTAGTTTCCTGTGCCCTGAATCAGCCAATGACCAGCAGAGCGTGCCTTCCCCATGACACGGCTGCGCCCACATATAAGTTAATTTCCAACATGGAGATTATATGGCCTGAAGAAGAAGCGCATGCTTCGAGAACGCGTTGCCAAACGCCTACATGTCCTCACGCAGCCAGCCGGGAAGTGAAGACATTGTCTCTGCCTGTGAGTCCCACGGACCCAATAGCACTGGAAACCACCAACGCTGACCACCTGGAACTCCGACAGAAGAAGCGAGCCACTAGGCTGTTTTTAATGTCCAAGACAAGTTTACACTTGTGAGTAGTTACATCTACTGTTTTAATAAAAATTTTTTATACGGCTACTCTTAGAAGGTGCCTGTGCTTCTCCTTATCTTCTCCCCAGAGCTTATTCTGCTTCAAACGGAGCTGCCTCGGTGAGCTGCATTTGGACATCCCAAGGACTTTGACTGTTATTGACTCTGTACAGGTGCCATTCCCCCACTGTTCCACCCCATCCCTCTGTAACCCCAGAAGCCTCTACTCAGTGCACATTCTTGTGTCAATACACCCACTCTATTTGTGCCTGTGTGTTAGTAAGCAGGTAATGAGTAGGGAGGTTTATCAGGGATTGTGGAAGATCTCTGACTGCAATGCCCTTCCTCCAGGAGAAGCAGGCAGTGCAATTGCCTTCAGACAAAAAAAAAAAACGATCTAACATCTTCTAAAACATAGGGGCCCCTAGTATGAATAATTAGGAACAAAAACTAAAATACCATAAAATGTGACCATTTCATATTTCATTATTTAGTAGTTTAGAATAGTATTGTTTTTGTTCCTAATTGTTCATACTAGCTTTGCCTTTTTATCTCAGACAGAACATCAATGCACTAAAGAGTTAATAGTGCAACAAATGCCGGTTGTATACCTGCATCTGTAACAGCTTTATATAGAGGTATTAACACCAGCCTGTAAATAGATTATGATTAAGCGAACGGAGGTTCGTGAAACGCGTTAATCCTTTCCACTGCCTGTCTTGTCATGTTCCTGCTTATGGATTTTATGGATGCAATTTTGGAATTTCAATAAAATCACTTTCATGCTTCACTTCCGCTGAGTGCTGTCAAACTCCTTGTTTCATTGGATTTATGCACAGCTTGCGGACTGGATGTGCACCTAGGAGGTGAGGTAATCATCAGTTCACCTGGAGTGGCATACCCCCTGTGTGTTGTGTGAACCACCGTGGAGAGGCCTGTTCTGAGTGGAAACTGTCCTGTTAACCACTTCAGCCCCGGAAGGATTTCCAGCTTTAGGACCGGAGCCCTTTTTGCGATTCGGCGCTGCGTCGCTTTAACTGACAATTGAGCGGTCATGCGACGTTGTACCCAAACGAAATTTGCATCCTTTTTTTCCCACAAATAGAGCTTTCTTTTGGTGGTATTTGATCACCGCTGCATCATTTCTGATCGCCGCTATAAACAAAAGAAGAGCGACAATTTTGCAAAAAAACCCAAATTTCTTACTTTTTCCTAAATACAAATCCAAAAAAAAAATATAAAAAACCATTTTTTTCACCGTTTTTGGCCGATTTATATTCTTCCTCATATTTGCGATAAAAAAAATCGCAATCGGCGTTTATTGATTGGTTTGCGCAAAAGTGGTCGCGTTTACGGATGATGAGAATTCATTTTTGGGGTTTTTAATTTTTTTTTATTTTTTACTAAAAATGGCGGCGATCTGCAATTTTTTGCGGTACTGCGATATTTCAGCGGACATGTCGGACCATTTTGACACTTTTTTGGGACCATTGGCATTTATACAGCGATCAGTGCTATAAAAATGCACTGATTACTGTGTAAATGCCATTGGCAGTGAAGGGGTTAACCTGCAGGGGGCGCGCTAAGGGTTAACTATGTTCCCTGGGCGTGTTCTAACTGTATGGGGGACTGCCTAGCTGGGGAAGGGAAGTGGTCACAGCCTTCACGTACAGGAAGGCTGTGATCACAGCCCTTCCCCCTCACACAGAGCGGAGGTCCGTGTTTACATACACGGACCTCCGCTCACTCGCTCCGGGGGGGCCATCGCGGGTAGCCGGCGGCAATCGAAGCCACCGCACCCGCTCCCTGGCCCCCCCTGGACACAGTGAGCGTGCGGGCGCCCCTCCGGTGGCGCACGCTCACTAAACTCATTCCCGCAGCCGCCGTCGTATGACGGCGATTTGCGGAAACGAGCCACTTTGCCGCCGTCAGATGCCGATCGGCGGTCGGCAAGTGGTTAAACCGCTGTATGATCTTGGCTACCATGCTGCAGCTCAGTTTCAGGGTCTTGGCAATCTTCTTATAGCCTATGCCATCTTTATGTAGAGCAACAATTCTATTTTTCAGATCCTCAGAGAGTTCTTTGCCATGAGGTACTACGTTAAACTTCCAGTTTCCAGTATGAGAGAGTGAGAGAGCGATAACACCAAATTTAACACACCTGCTCCCCATTCACACCTGAGACCTTGTAACACTAACAGGTCACATGACACCGGGGAAGGAAAATGGTTAATTGGGCCCAATTTGGACATGTTTACTCAGGGGTGTACTCACTTTTGTTGCCAGTTGTTTAGATATTAATGGCTGTGTGTTGAGTTATTTTGAGGGGACAACACATTTACACTGTTATACAAGCTGTACACTCACTACTTTTCATTGTAGCAAAGTGTCATTTCTTCAGTGTTGTCACATGAAAAGATATAATAACATATTTACAAAAATGTGAGGGTTGTACTCACTTTTGTGAGATACTGTGCCATGGCCACAATGCTTTGCAAATAATTAAACCTTCTGTCACATTCAGCAGACAGTACAGCTCACCAAATGTGATGCATTCAAGTAACTGAGGGTATGCTGCATCCATCCATGGCATCAGCATGTTGAAGCAGGCTTTTAGGGGTTGAAATAGATAGGGAAGAGATAACATAATGCCTCCTCACTGCCTACCAAAAGTGTTCCACTGCCGGTGCATAAACAAGCATTTACATGGGTTTTCTCACTTTGAAATGTGTACATGGATACGTATAACTTATACAGTATTATCAGATGTATTTTCCTTTTGAAAGAACACTTTACAGCATAATTCAATTTATTGGCTACAATACTCTTCTGTTATGAACTCGGAGGTTCCAATCAGATTGTAATAGTAACACAACAGGTGGGTCAAGCACTGCCTTCTGTTTTTTGTCCCTGCAGCTAAGCATATTCTCTGTTACACCATGTGAGATAAACATTTTTTGACACATCATCGGGGGTATCACTTGCCCTGATTAGACAATGGCTCTTGAAGTGTGACATGGGCTGCTCCACTTATGGAGGCTTTAATGTAGATGGAACACAAGTGTGGCGGGCCCAGCTGGTATTTATAAAAAGTGGAAACAAAGCACATAGGAGTATTAATTGCACACAGCTGGGTATGACCATGCAAAGCTGTCCACGAACAATAAACTTAAGGAGGGAATCTCTGTGTGTAACTATGGAAACAATGAGCAGTGAGATAAATCTAAGATTGTTGTACAGAGAAATAAATACCTGAGGAGTAAAGATCAACTTCACCCCAAACAGATTTATTCATATTGGGGAGTGTGCGTCAGGAAACAGTAACCTAATGTTTCTTACTACTATCTGAATTGGCAGGAGAATACCCCATCTCTGATCCTGGATGTGACAGGTCAAACTTGGGGCTGGTGGGATGCACATTTAAGCTGAGAATCCACTCAAGGGCATATCTCCCCTCTAGTTGATTATGGAAATCAGGCCAGTAATAACAAAAGTTTCAGATTCAGATTCAACTTGTCCTATGAGTTTCTGGCTGAGGCTCCTTGCCGAGGTCATGTTTCAGGATACAGTTGTTTTTGGTGAAATAAAGTTGACACTTTGCAAGTGCAGTTGCACTCTTTTTCCTTCATAAATGTAGTGTGGTAAAGCTTCACTTTGTAAAGAACACCTAATCAGGTGCAAGGAAAATAAAAAAAATAAAACCATTATTGCTCACACCAGGGCCAAAGGGGGGAGGGGAGTGTGCCCCGGGAGCGGCATTGAGGGGGGCACGGCAGCTGGTACCAATCTTCCTACATCTGCTTCTCCGCCTCTACCTCCCGCTAGCAGACCATTGCCCCCCCCATCTGGTCCCCCTGTAGTGCTCACCTCCTGGTCTTTCCTTCCCCCTCTCTCCATCTAGATTTCCCACAGCCGAGGAAGATTATGCAATGTCTTTATTCAGATTCCACATATTTCACAGCTAGCCAGGGAGAGGATGTGAGTGCTGTGGGGGAACCTGAGAAATGGGGCGGGCAAGAGGAGCATGGGGGGACCAGAGGAGCTTGGGGACCAGAGGAGCATGGGAGGACCAGAGGAGCACGGAGACCAGAGGACCATGGGGGGAACAGAGGAGCAGGATGGACCAGAAGGGCACATGGGAGACCAGATGAGCATCTGGGGGACCAGAAGAGCATGGGGGGGAATAGAGGAGCACGGGGGGACCAGAGGAACATGTGGGGGACCAGAGGTGCACAGGGGGGACCAGAGGAGCATGGGGGGGCTAGATAAGCATGGGGGTACAGATGAGCAGGAGGGGACCAGAGGAGCATGGGGGGTAGAGGAGCAAGGGGGAACAGAGGGGCATGTGGGGGACCAGAGGAGCATGGGGGGACCAGAGGAGCACGGGGTACCAGAGCAGCATGTATGGCACCAGAGGGGTCAGGGGGGTACCAGAGGAGCATGGGGAGACCAGAGGAGCAAGGGGGAGGGGCCAGACAGCTGACTCAACAGCTATGGTCTGGGAGTTTCTCAATTTCCTACCTAATCTTGACCTATTATGGGGGGGGGTGAGGGGGTTCGTTGAACTAATTCTTTGCCCCAGGTGAAAGAATGTCTAGCTTCGCCACTGGCTCACACATTACTGCATGATGGAAATCAACCAAGCTCTACAACATTTATTAAGCTCTAGGGAAAATCAGTGCAACTGCACTTGCAGGGTCACAGTCTATTTCCCTTTAGCAAATCACCCCTTTTGTCTTAAAAACAATTGTGTCTTCATCTTACTAGAATGATGACTATGGACTTACCATAAGGAAAGTGCAGTGTAGCATCTATTGGCCCTGCTGACATTTTTCAGCTGATTGCCCATTGTGCCCCACTGTCATTTAAGAGACAATCACAAAATAATGCCTCAAACTGTGTCTAAACCTAAGAACAAAAATATCATATACTGCAGCTTACCAGTCCTTAGGGATTGTGGCTGCAGGATTTCTGGAAAGATTAACATGTATTTTTGCATGTATTGAACAAATGTAATAAAACACTTGAAATTTATATTTAACAGGCTGAAAGGTAGCAAATAGTTCAAATGTTTGACTTTTCAAGTGTGTTCTTTCTTTTCTTTGATCTTTAGATATAAGAGCCTATTGTTTGCTAAATCCAATAGCTAAAACTGGAACTTAGACACAGTAACAAATGAATTAAGGCCCGTACACACAGTACAACGGTTGTACAACAATGGTTGTACAACATCTTGTTGTACGATCATCCGACCGTTAGAACGCGCGATTACAACAGCTGACGTGCAACAGTCGTACAACAGGAGTTGAATGAACAGACTAGAAAACTTTTATTGTACAACAAGCGGTTGTAAGATTGTTGACTCGTGTGTACAGAGAAGTTGGGCCAACAAAGCTGTACCTGCAAAACACGCATGCTCAGAAGTCAGGAACGCCTGTAAGTGTCGATTCGTGTAAACCTACTTTCTTAGTTCACAAATCACATTCACCTGACCTTCCTCTTTATATGCTCGTAGCACGTCACCACGTTAGGCTTGGTTGTATGATCACTTAGTGCACGTGAGTAGGTGAGACACAACAGCCAACATACGATTTTGGATGTCCGGTGTTACGACCGTCGCACCGTGTGAACGGGGCATTAGAGGATTCACTTACCCTTTATTTAACAGTACCAAAGGACAGGAGGCAATTAGACAAAGTGAACCTCTAGGCAGGCAGCTCTTGTTATGCAATCTTTTTTGACTTGTGCTAAATCCAGAATTCAGAAAACTAAAAGCTTTAAAGCATCTAATAAAATAGACCCAAAACAAAAATATAGTATGCCATTTACTATTTTCCTTTTTGGCTTTATGTTAGTAGTTAGTGTGCTGTCCATAGTGTGCATGAAATGCAGTTGCATCTACAGTATATGTATAGCCTATGTTATTTAATTATTTGTTATGTTTTTTGTGATATATATTTTTTTTTATCAATATATTTTTATTGGATTTTGAGAAAAAAGTACATAGTAACAATGGTTGTAAATCAGTGTGATACAGCAACAAGTAACTAAAGTCCACAAAGGAGCAGACCTGAGGTCCTGTGTCGATCAAAGAACAGGTAGCTAAGCTTTGTACTGAACACTTAACATTACTATGCATGTCATTGGGAGATCCCCTGTAAAGGGTAGTGACGCCCCATTGGGAACCTGCTGCGTCCTATGGGGGGCTACTCAGATCTGTATGGGTATATACCCTGCAGTTTAATGAGGGGTCCAAATGTTCAGGGACCTCAGGTAGCTCCAGTGGTTTCTATAGAGCGTAAATTAGAACAATTTGAGAAGTAAGTACATAAGAGAACACAAGAGTTCATAAACTGTCTCTTAAGGTTTAATGCGGGGAGATTTGGGGAGGTGGAAACAGGGAAGAGTCCGGGGAGGGGGAGTGGAGTGATGCAAGTCGCATATGTGCCGGTTTGGAAGTGGGTTCATTTAATGGGAGTGGAAGATAGTTGAGTAGTGGGGGTATTTCCATATGATGATTGAGGGTATAGCTGAGTTGTCAGCTAGTGATGTTAATGGTTTAGGTGATGGGGGTTAGATCCAGACAGAGAAGTTGGCTGCTTAATGAAGCTACAGTTCCAGAGTTCCTTTAGAATGTTGTAGCCATGGATTCCAACGTAGGAAGAATGTACTCATTTGGAGGTGTGCCTTCGCAAACATGAATTCGTAGTGAGCATGTTCATTTAGGATGTCAATGGTGGTTTTGAGGAGTGGTGGAGAGGTTTGGTTCCATTTCTGAGTTATGGATAGTCGAGCTGCAATAAGGAGATGAGTGAGGAAACAGTGGAATTGTTTCGGATATTTGTCCATGTTTATATTCAGTAAAGCTAAGGTTGGGTCTGGTTCCGTAGTTATGCCGGTAGCATTTTTTGCTAGTTCAAACATTTCCCTCCAAAATTTGGCGATCTTCCAAGGTGTCTTTGTGAAGGTATTTTAGGCGGTGAAGAGCATGCCTTACTTGGAGGAATTTATAAAAGGAGGATTTGTCCAGAGGAAAGTGATCCGTCGGAAACTGGAAAGTTTGTAATTGATTCCTGTGGTAAAGGTGACTAATGGTGGAAATGCCCGCTTTTTCCCATGAGGCTAATGAGAGGTTTGGGATAAGGAGTTCTAGGGTCCTGATTGGAAGCCTGTGAAGAGCTTTACCAGATATAGAGTTATGAGGACTAGTGATGAATCCCTAGACCCCGAGAGCTGCATTAATTGTGTCCATATATTGTTTCCCCGCAAGTGGAATAATTGCCACCGCACTTAGGATACGTTTAGGATCCTTGTTTAGAACTGTTGTTTCAATTTGTTGCCATGCAGGAGGGTGTTTAGGATTCCACCATTCCTTCAACAGAGTTATTATAGTAGCTTTATAGTATATTGCGACATTTGGAGCCCCGAGGCCGGCGTATGACGTTGAGCAGAGGCGTATAGATGCTTTGATACGTGGACATCTGGCATGCCAAATATAAGAATTTACTATATTCTGCAGTCTCTTGAGATGTGTCGGAAGGATCGGAATAAGAAGGGTTCTAAACATATACAAGAAGTGCGGTAGCATAAACATTTTTGCTAGGGCGATGCGGCCCGCCCAGGATGTGCGTATTGCTGACAGATTTTTGCGCTACTTTAGTAGTAGTAATGATATTTGCAAGGTTTGTCGAGAGTAGGCTAGAGCTCGGGGAGGTGATTTGGACTCCCAGGTATTGCAAAGCGGAGAGAGGGGCCCATGAGAAGGGAACAGCGTTCAGTATTTGATTTTTGATTGCATTATTGAGGCCTATGGGGAGCATTTGACATTTAGAATTATTGAGCTTATAAAGAGAAATAGTGCCAAAGTGTTCCAATTGGATTGGAGGGGGTTAGATAGACTCAGGACCACATCGTACGCGTATAGGCCTATTTTGTGTTGTGTGGGGCCAATGTTGATTCCATAAATGAGTGGGTGTTCGAATATGAGCTGCAAGGGGCTCGATAATTAGTGAAAAAATTAGGGGCGATAGCGGGCATCCTTGCCTGGTGCCATTGGTTATGGGGAATGGAGTTGAGAGATGATTGTCCATACCCTTGCCGTGGGGATGGAGTATAAGGTAGACATGGCAGATAGGATTCGACCGGTGAAGCCAAACTTTTTCAGAGTTTCCTTCATATAGAGCCAATGTACCCTATCAAAGACCTTTTCGGCGTCTAAAGATATGAGTAATGCTGGGGTTTTGTGGTGTTCTGCCCATTGGGTAATATCTATGAGCCTGCGGGTACCATCTGAGGCTTGCCGTCCCGGTACCAATCCTACCTGGTCGGAGTGTATTAAGGAGGGGATCATTTGGGAAATTCTATTGGCAAGGATCTTGGCATAAATTTTTGTATCTTGGACACATAATATGTCAGATTTGGAAGCGAGAGCTTCTTTCCACATCATGGCCCTCTTATAGTTGGAGTTTAGTCCCCTGGCATTGAGTGAAATAATTTTAGCTGTCATGTTGCAGTTGGAAGGGGGTCGCTTCTTGAACGGGTGGAGATGTCTCCATAATAACATATAATTGGTCAGTATAGTGTACGGTTATACATACGGCACAATAATTATCAAATAAGAAGGATTGAGTGTTTCTGAACTGGCACATTGGTGCAAAGGGGGTAGTGTGGCTAGGAAAGGGGTGGGAGAAAGAGGGGGTAGGAAGAGGGGTCTGCTCAGTGTGTTTAACACACATTAAGTGGAGGAGGAGAATAAGTCTTGAAAGAGGATAAAACTTCAAGTTCAACATTGAGAGGAGGCCTGGCACAGGGAGTTTTTAAGGAGGACCTGTAAGGAGGAATTAGCTGTGGTGCAAGTTGTTTCTCTCAGGTGTTCTTCACATTTTTCCATGGTTTGGCAACATGTGAGGGCATCGATTTATTTGCGGCAGGGTTGTGCGGTGAAGGGGACAAGTCCCAGTTTTGCAGTTGTTTGAGACCGTGTTTCAAGTGGTAAATTGTGGTGGATTTACTTTGATAGGTAACAAGTAGCTTGAACGGGTATCCCCATTTATAGGGGATGTTGTTCTGCCTGAGAGTGGATGTGATAGGGGAAAAGTCCCTTCTGCGTTGGGCCGTTGCTGCAGAAATGTCAGAAAACAGCATGAGGCCTGAGTAAGGCTCAGGTAGAGTAGGTATATTTTTAGCTGCCATCAGGACTTTCTCTTTGGTATGGTAAAAATGCAGACGGGCTAATACGTCTCTGGGCTTGTCAGCGGGGATGTTGGCGGGCTTGTGGATGCGATGAGCTCTGTCTATCGCAAGCTCTAATTGCGATAAGGCTGGCACAAGGGAGGCGAACAGCTTCTGAAGGTAAGGTTTCAGATCATTTGTGGGGATCGTTTCTGGGATGCACCTAATCTTCAGGTTGCACCTTCTTGAGCGATCCTCTAAATCGGCCATTTTGGTATATATGCGCTCAAGTTCTTCAGCTTGGGCCCAGTGTGTGTCCACCAATTCATTATAGGCAGTGGCATAGTTATTAAGCTGTTTCTCTACGGTGTCGGTGCGGACCCCTAAATCATCTATCTGACTGCATGCGAGACATAGATTTATGTAGATCCTTTTTGAGATCTTTAGGGAGTGTGAGCAGCATGCATTTCAATGTGTTCTCAGACACTGGGTTGTCTGTGGTAGGAAGGCTAGCTAGGGATGGGTCCTGCTCGTCCTCTGAGCTCTCTCGCTCAGATGTGTCATTATGGTGAAAAACAAGGTGCTTTTTGCATACCGGCATCTGGTATGTTGGTGAGGCGAAGGGAGAGGGGGTTGCCCTCTTAGAGGAGTCCCTGGTGGCTGTGTCCCTCTGAGGAGCTGTGCAGTCCATTTCGTCTGTGCCTTTCTGAGGACAGGTGCTCTGCGCGGCTCGTGCTGCCGCGCTGTGCTCCGTGAGCTTCCTCGGCTCCGGGAGTCCGTTCTTCTTATGGGACATCGTTCCCAGCGGTGCTAGGGGTATCCTCGAGAGTCGGGGTTGCAGTTATAATGGGCTGTGTGCTCTATTTGTGGCTGTATGTCTACCTGTGCAGCGGAGAGTGGGACTCAAGCATCCATCTCCATTCCCGGCCAAGCTCCGCCCCCCCCGTTTTTGTGATATATTTTTAATTGACATAATAAAATATTTAAATTTCATCTTGTACTGAATTTTGAAAGTTATTGGTACCTTAAAAATCCCTGTCCCGCTTGGAGCATTTACCTTGTATCTTGTCCTAATTCAATGGAAAGCGGTGCCTATGAGATTTATTCTGACCACTTGTTCCTGTTCATCTATAGCCTATGTTGTTATCAGGTTTATTTTTTTTTATGTTGCCAGCAACATGTATTTTGTACATGTTATTTTCTGTATTCCCTTCCCCTCCTTGATAATTTCCCTTTCCTCTGTGTGGGCTTCTGTAATCCTTTCTTCTTTACAAGACACACATTGGGCCTACGAAAGCAAGTACTCATTGTTGACTGCCTTAAAGTGGAATTCCACCCACATGTTTCACTCCTCATCATGCAGCACTAATGTGCATCCTTAAAATTAATTGTCAATTTATCTTTTTTTTTCTGTTCACTTACCTGATTTATGCCTATATCTAATTTCCCTTCCTCCTTTAGGGGCTGCGGCACCGTACATCATTTCCTGATTTGCATTGGCTCCTGGGAGATCTTGGTCAGCTTGACATGGCACTGCTACCGTAACATTTCACATTGGCGTCTATGGAAAATCTTGGTCAACTTGACATGGCACAGCTCCAGTAACATTTAACATTGGCGTCTATGGAAAATCTTGGTCAGTTTGACATGGCACTACTCCAGCACTTGACATGGCACTACTCCAGCACTTGACATGGCACTGGAACAGTGCCATATCAAGTTAACCAAGATTTTACATAGAAGCCAATGTTAAATGTTACTGGAGCCGAGTCATGTCAAGCTGACCAAGATTACACCACACTGCACATGCGCAAGTTCGGCAGGTGCATGCTGGATAGTCAGTATGCACGGAATCCAGGAAGAAGGACACTGCAGCTTCAGATGCCCACACTGGAGATGGCCACGCTGTGCAGGAACTTCACAAAGTAAGAAAACGATGTTGCACAAATAGAAAACTGGGCGTAGTTTACAGCATACCTTAGTTACATTACACGAGGCATGAGTGTTCTAGGGTAACCGAAGATACATTTTAGAACCAATTGAACTATA
>BLSH010275840.1:264163-274983 GCA_018402905.1 Glandirana rugosa | reverse complement strand
AAGCCGTGATCATCCCCTTCCCCCAGCCAGGGCAGCCCACGCACAGTTAGAACACACCCAGGGAACACAGTTAACCCTTAGAGCACCCCCTCCAGGTTAACCCCTTCACTGCCAATGGCATTTACACAGTAATCAGTGCATTTTTATAGCACTGATCGCTGTATAAATGCCAATGGTCCCAAAAAAGTGTCAAAATGGTCCGACATGTTCGCTGCAATACAGACTGAAGACAGACTAATCAACCCCCAAAGGAGTTAACCTGTGTCCCAATCAGCGCTTCTGGTATGTTAATTGATGGATAACACCTAATATTAATATTGTCAATATTTTTGGTAATCAGCTGCTGCTATGAATATAAAAACCAAAACAATCAGTCATATAGTATGCATGAATTACACCACCATATAACAAGCAGCGCTAAAATTCTATATTGAGTTAGAATCCACACCGGGTTGGGACTCAATTTGACACAGTTCATAAGAGCATAGAAACATGAACATAAAACCTTCGTGAAGTTGCTGCTATTGAGCAGGCACTGTCCCAGATATTCACTTAGCCACCACACCACATGACGATCGGGGTTACCCCCTATGTGGAGAGGCTCACCGGATAACAACCAATTAAAGCCCATTAGGATGAATCATGATGTGCAGTCTTCACACCGCTTGGCTGCAAATCATCATAAAACTCTAAACAATCCCAGTGTGTCACGAACAGTAACCTGTCCTTAAATGTGGTGGCTGTAGTAGTTTTCTCATTTTAAGCTTTTTCCTTTGTTTTCACCAGGTGGTCGAGCCAGTAACACACCCCTGTCTTAGGATGACTATACTCACTCCTCCACTGTATCTATGAAGGATCAGCATAGTCAACCTTGGACAGCAGCACTGACAACCTTACAGTGCAGAGGCCGCATGGAGACAGGAAGCTGAGGACAGACTTGGGGGAAGGGACCTGGGAGGACTTCCAGCTGCTCTGGACGGAGATTGGACAGCTGTTACTTTCACTTTCATTCTTCAGTGGCTTCTGTGTGAAAGTAGCAAGTCAATGTCCGCTGCAATATCGCAGTACCACTAATAATCGCAGATCGTCACCATTACTAGTAAAAAATAAAAACCCCAGAAATTAATTCTCATCATCCGTAAACGCCACAACTTTTGCGCAAACCAATAAATAAACGCTGATTGCGATTTTTTTTACCAAAAATATGAGGAAGAATATAAATCGGCCAAAACCGATGAAAAAAAATGTTTTTTTATATATTTTTTTTTGTATTTGTATATTAGCAAAAAGTAAGAAATTTGTTTTTTTTTTTTGCAAAATTATCGCTCTTCTTTTGTTTATAGCGGCAATCAGAAATGACGCAGAGGTGATCAAATACCACCAAAAGAAAGTTCTATTTGTGGGAAAAAAAGGACGCAAATTTTGTTTGGGTACAACATCGCACAACCTCGCAATTGTCAGTTAAAGAGAAGCAGTGCCGAATCGCAAAAAGCGCTCTGGTCCTAAAGTGTGAAATCCTTCCAGGGCTGAAGTGGTTAAACACTTTTTTTATCAAGCTTACCACATCTTACTGTCATGCTTGAGTGTTCTGCATGCAATAGAGACATTCTTGGATTTCAAGTGTTTTATGAGTTCCACTATCTCACAAAGATTGTCCACAGGGATTGTCTCTACTATATACAGGCCAGGTATTGATGTCTCAGGAAGGTGTAGTCACTCTTACAATGACTGGAGTCAGAAAAGTTAGTATTTGTATATATGTGTAGCCAACAGAGGACCATGGCTATGTTTGCTTGCAGACTATCTCCCCTATTTTCTGCATTGTTATGTTGCCCTCTAGTGCCAGGTGTTAATCAGCTAACCTCATATGTCTGCGTCAGGCCAGGAGAACTGTGGGATTGATAGTCCATTTGGCAGGTGTATAGGGGTGTGAAGCTAAGGCTAAACTACACATCCCAGAATGCCACAGCAACATCCTGGTGCCGCTGGGAGAGGTAATAAAAGACAAGTCCTGCCCAGATGGTGCTCTCTTCTTCCTGGGCCTTGCTGAGTGTGTGTCTTACTGCATTAGGGGAAGAGAATGGATGCAGCCTTCCACAGCATCCTGGGTCAGTTCCAGGGGACGTAACCCTGACTGCTGTTGGTGAAACACCATTTCCACTTCCATCTCATCTGACGGACATCACCAATATCCTGGTCCAGCCATGCTCGCCATCCACACACTCGAGGCCAAAGGTATCGCGCCTGAATTTGCAGTTCAAGAGGCTCCTGGTGGGTTGTTCAGTCGGTGAGAGGGCTGCCGTCCATTGTTCCAACTCCTTGTTTTAACACCTGTTTACAAACACTGTATACAGACACCTTGCTCCTGGAAGCACTTTAAAACACATTTCAAAGACACTGCACATAGACACCTTTACCCTAAGTTATCTGAGGAAGACCTTTACCAGCCTGGGCTGTTCTTTCTATTGGAATTCATTGTGTCAATACTAGGATACAAATTTAAAGAGCTCCAACTGCCGGTGAAGATTAAGCAGACCTGCCTTCTGGACATTGCTGTTACCATTCCTGAAACAGAAGGCCTTCTTTCCCTATTTATACTACTCAGTCTCTAATTCAGGGAAAATAGAATGTATGGACCAGCCCGGGCCATCCCTTTTAGAGTAGTCCTAAATTCCCTTTGCTACTCCAGCTTGGTAATAGTCCATTTACAGACTCTTTACTTTTAGTAGGTACTTTTGTTCTATGTATTGCATTTCTATTGGAGCTGTTCATTTACCTATTTAAGCTGTTTCTAAAGGAATTCTGCATTCTGTACATTACTGCTGTTCTAGTAAAATCCCAGAATACACCTTTATAACTAGTGTCATAGTGTTTGTTTAAGGTGTAATTAAAACCATGTCTGAACCCAGAGTGCCAGGGGGGTTGGAAAGTTCATGGGGCCAGGGTGATGCAGAGGACCTGGAACTTCAAAAAAGTCCCCAAGGGGGCAGTGCTACATATGTACCTGGAACTTCAAAAAAGTCCCAAAGGGGGCAGTGCTACATATGTATAGTATATATTCATGTTTTTCATGTGGAATGAATTCAGTTTATAGCCTTTTCATGTATTTTTGTTTTCTTATGTGTTGTGCTTGCTGTGTAGCCAGCCACAAGGGAGAAGATCACTAGCTGCCCATGGGAGCTGCCAGCTACTAATGTGCATTCTAGCAGTTAGATTATTTCCCCAAGGACATCAACCTAATTAAACCCTTTCTAACTAGGGACTGGCAAAATATTACTTTTATTCAAATTTTTCTATATAGGCAATATCACACTGTGCGATTACTGTTTCTATGTATTTATGTAAAGCAGCTGTGTCTATGGAATTCTTTTTTAAAACTCTTCAGCATATATCAACATAGTATTCAATAGATACAGATTTTTTTTCCACAGATGGTTAGGGAATTTTTGAATCTGCAATATCTCATACCATTTGGTCATTTAAAGGAGTTGTAAAGGCAGAAGTTTTTTTTTTTATCTCAATGCATTCTATGCATTAAGACAAAAAACCTTCTGTGTGCTGCAGCCCCCCCAGCACTCACTAATTACTTACCTGAATCCAATCTCTGTCCAGCAATGTCCACGTGCGTCTTAGCCATCTGGGACTCTCCTTCTGATTGCCTGAGACACAGCAGCTGCACTATTGGCTCCCACAGCTGTTAGTCAAAGTCAGAAGAGAGAGAGGACGAGGCCGGGTCAGGGCTCTGTGTCTGAATGGATACATGGAGCTCTGACTCGGCTCAGGTGCCCCCATAGCAAGCTGCTGGCTAAGGGGGCAATTGACGGGAGGGAGGGGCCAGGAGCAGCAAAGAGGGACCCGAGAATAAGAGGATTTGGGCTGCTCTGTGCAAAACCAACTGCACAGATTAGGTAAGTATAACATGTTTGTTATTTTTTCTTAAAAGAACAAGACTTTACAATCATTTTAAAGTGTATCCAAACCCGAAACTCTTTTTTTTTTCTTCTTTGGCTAGAGTAACAAGAGAAGAGGATCCCTGTCATGTTTTTATTGTTTTCTGAATCTATATGGTACAAAAGAAAAATTTCCTTAAGACTTTTTGAAACATTTAATGGTTAAGAGCACTGGAGACAGCCAACACATTTTGGGGGGGAGCCCCCTTTTCCAGGGCTTGAGCAGTCATTGTTAATAAAATTACAACAGAGCACACAAAGGAAACTGTGTTAAAGTGGTAGTAAACTTAGCTAAAAAATATATTCTCCCTGCAAGGTAAAGTCATAATGTGCTAGTATGCATTGCATACTAGCACATTATGAAAGACTTACTTTGAAATAAAGCCCTCCAGAGGCACACTGTCATAGCTTACAAGGCTCCCACCTTCACCCATTCTTTCTTCCGGGTTCGTGGGCTCTGGCTGCTTGAATGGCCGAGCCGCGATGAGGTCACACCCACACAAGAGTTTTGGCTGTGGTGCAGAGCTCTGAAGGAATGGCACAAGTATGCCTTCCCTTCAGAATGTATGCGTCCGTGATGTCACCAGCTGCAGAGACACTGAATATCCAGGAGATATTCCTAGTACCTACATGTAACCTTTTTTTTTAAGCTTACCTGTAAGTACAAGTGTCCAGTGGGAGTTTCCTTTAAGGCTGCTTTACAGTGTTGTCAGTGGACTCTAGTCATCATCAAACCTTAACATGGGTCCCTTGGTGCATTCTGTTGTGATTTTTTTTAACACCAAAAGATCAAGTCCTGAAGAAGAGGGAGGCTTTTTCCCCCAAAACGCGTTGGCTGCATCTGATTTTCAAAAAGCCCTTTAAGTGAGATGAATTTTTGTACCAGGCACTCCTCCGTACACATTCAAGAATTTTTTTTTTTTTTCCATTAAGAATTTATTATCTGGCAAGTGCGTCCTTGTGTTGCTGTCAGAGTGGTAGTAGCCTAGGACCAGAATGGGGTCAACATACACAAGACTTCAGTCATGGATGTGCTGCTTTTAAAGGAGCAATAACTGTATGGTACATCCATCTGAATTAATTTTTACATGTGCTAGTCCAGTGCTATCACACACAAGCACATGAAGTTTTTATTGCCATCTCTGTTAGGGAAATTCTGGGCCCATTTACACTTTGCCATTATGGTGCATTGCATTAATGTGTTTTGTTTTATGCATTAACATGCATTATGTTAAGGCAGCTCAATTATTTTAAATAGCCTGACAATGCACCATAAGAAGGGAAAAACATATATGCATAATTTTTTCAAACAAAGTGCACCACAACGCACAATGCACTGCATTGCATGGTGCCATTCAAAATGAATGGCATCACAATGTCCTAATGCTCATAATGTATGTTGCAGTTACCAAAGGTGCCACAATCTAAAAATGCAGTTCAGTCTTCAATCTCTCTATTTCTCCTGGTGACCATTGTCACCTAGACTGAAAGAAAGAAAAAAAAAAAAACAACAATTTTGAGTTGTCACCAGAATAGGAACATAGGGGAAACCTTCTGATTGTTGGAAGAGCAACAGCATAGTATATACTGTACAGTATATACTGTACTATACATATACATTATACCTCTCTATACCAGCAGGTGGCACTGTAGTATTTTTAGAGTATAGTACTCGTATTCTATGATAGGAGAGGAAGTACCATTTACCCTGTTTATGGACTCATTTGTTATTAAGTTCCTGTTTAGTTTCTGTTCATGTTCTCATGCTGTAAGACACATTATGTAATTCTCCATGGAGAGTAAAGCGTATTGCTATATCCAAGAAGCTTCCAAAGCATAATTAAATACCCTGCCAACACTGATAGGGTTAGTATCTACTACACTACCTTTCACCATGGATCCCAGAACTAGAATAACCCTTGGGGGATATGTTAGTTCATGAATACTCTTCATATAAAAAAACTATGGGGTTCATTTACTAAAGAAAAATAGACTGTGCACTTTGCAAAGTGCAGTTGCTCCAGAGCTTAGTAAATGAGGTAAAGCTTTACTTGTTAAAGAGTACCCAATCACGTGCGAGGAAAATATAAAAAAAACAGCATTTTTGCTAGCACATGATTGGATAATGGAAGTCAGCAGAGCTTCTGCTCCTTTACTAAGCTCTGGAGTAGGTGCACTCGCAAAGTGCACAGTCTATTTGCCTTTAGTAAATCAACCCCTACAGTGCTTTACAATATCATATTGATCAGAAAAGTAATCCATTTTGTTTGCAATTTTCTAATAAAAAGAAAGTTCTTTATGGAATAGTTTTATTACGCACTGGATAGAAATAAAATGGACTAAAGTTTCCATACAACAGTCATTACGTAAATCTCTATTGAAAGCGTGGAAAGGAAAGGCAGTCGGACTGTAGCTACAAGGGAACAATACGAATGTAGCAAGCTGTTTCAGAAAGCAATAGGTAAAGTAAATTCCAGCAGCAAAAGTGAATGTCATATCCTCAGCTTCCCTTTAAAGCTATTCAGGAAAACTAGCTTGAAAACAGAGCCGGCAATCATGATGCTTCACAGAGAATTTAAAAGCGGCAAAAATATATTGATCCATTAAAATAATGACAATAGTAACAAAGAGAAAACAAATCAGAGCCATAAAGAAACAAAAGATACGCTGAAATAACGATGACAACTATTGTAGGCCACAAAAGAGGCTAGACTCATTTAACTTATTTACAGAGCACACTGAACTCTCTCACTGGTTGATACATTAGAATTTCATCCAGTTCGCAAATGTTGGACACAATGGGCAAGTTTTATAAAAGCCACTGGCATGGAAGATGGTAGATGAAAAATAGCAGTTAAGTGCTACATATTTAGAAATATATAAGTGTAATTTTTTGGGGGTTGATGGTTTTCAGCATTGTGTGACTTCAGTCAGCTTCCAAGGCTATGTCTACATATGTAGGCCATAATGAATATATTGTACAGGGCCAGTGAAAAGGGCAATCCTTGCCAAAAAGTCAGCTTTACAGTTAAAAAAGCATGCATAGAAGCTGCTTTACAATTTTAAAGTAAAATGCATGCATTTACTTTGTTAGACATACAATGGTATAGCCATGTGACATCACTTTGGTGTCATCATGTGGGCGCACAGTCCATCTCCGGCTGTTCCACATGGGGAATATGGCGCCACTTGGGGGGCGGCTACGGCCATCCGCACTGCAACGTTCCTCCTCAATCTGCACGCCTGCATGACGTTGGTTGGGTCCTAGGTGTTCTTGTCTAGCGTGCACATAAATACCTCCCATTGGCACATTCCTGCCCTTGCACGGTTGTGTTTGGCACACATCACATGTTGCACTCTACTATTGACTTATATACTAGGTAACTATGATAGGGACCCCAAGTCGGGTTATAGCAATCAATTTATCCACTCCTTTCACGGCACTCTAATTATTCTGGGGTAGTGTGCGTGTGTAATCATGTACACTCCTGCTCTTTCTTATTCAATTCATTTTGCCCTTCACTATTCATGTTCCTCTTTTTTTGCCTTTTTTCATCTATATTCCTTCAATTTTTTTATTATTATAATTTATATTTATATAGCGCCGATAGTTTGCGCAGCACTTTACAATATTAGTGCAGACAGTACAATTACAATACAATTCAATACAGGAGGAATCAGAGGGCCCAGCTCGTTAGAACTTACAATCTAGAAGGGAGGGTCAAGTGATACGAAAGGGCAATAACTGTGGGGGATGAGTTGATGAAAAAAATAAAAGCGCAGTTATTAGGTGGAGGCAGGATAGGCTTCCCTGAAGAGAAAAGTTTTCAGGAATCGCCTGAAAGTGGATAGATTTGGAGACAGTCTGACAGATTGGGGTAGGGAATTCCAGAGGATGGGAGAGGCTCAGGAGAAGTCCTGGAGGCGAATATGGGAGGAGATGATGAGGGAGCTGGAGAGCAGGAGGTCTTGGGAGGAATGAAGAGGACGATTAGGTTGGTATTTTGAGACTAGGCTATTGATGTAGCTGGGAGCAGAGTCGTGGATGGCTTTGTAACTTATTGTTAGTATTTTGAATTTCATTTGTTGGGCAAGGGGCAGCCAATGGAGGGATTGTCAGAGAGGGATGGCAGACGCTGAGCGGTTTCTAAGGTGGATGAGTCTCCTTGTACTCTTACCATGGCACTATGTGTTCATTTCATTTTTATCAATATTACCCTTTTTAGCGACACCCATTTTCACAATTATTTTCCTGCAGACTTTGGGGCAAGTTCCTCATCATCTCACACACAGTGTTTTATTCTGTGGGAATGTTTGGTGCATGCCGACGCCAATCGCAGGTCCCCAACCTCAGCTACCACCCTACTGGCCCTCTAGGTTGACTACACTGCATGGTTTCACTTTCTTGCTCCATGTAAGTGTGTTGGATTGGACATTCCTCTCCGATTTATGATAACATTCATACACCTTTTTAAGCTAGATTTTTTCACTCATGGTTTTTTTTTTTCAGACTATGTTGACACATTCGCCCCTGAAGAGTGGTGTGTACCACAAAACGCGTCGGAAATATCCTGGATGCAGTCATGACTATTTACCCAATTCTACATTTTGATTGGTGTTATGCACTTTACATGGAGCACTATATGCTGGTAACTGGTATGAGTGGCTTTCAATGTTTACATCTGTACACATATGAAATGCATTTAAGTCTGTGTATATATATATATGATTTTTCATACGTATATTTCTATGCACTATGGTTACTATTGTGACAATAAACAAGTTTATATAATTTTATCCTATGGTCCGTTATATGCCTCAACCAAAGTCCCAAACATTTTCTCTTTCTGCTATGGGGCACAGGTTGGATGCAGTGGCGGCTGGTGTTTTTTTTTTGGGGGGCGGCAAATAATCCACCCACCATCACCCCTTCCCCCCCGGGTCGGTCAGTCAGTAGTCGGGGCCCCGCACTTACCCCCGGCTTCTCTCTGAGCTGTTCTCTCCGGCTGCTTCCTCACTTCCCTTGCATCTCCTCACTCGTCCTCCTGGAGATCAAATCTCCTTTAGGCTAATCGGGTGACGTGTCTCACAACCCACTTCCTGATTGGCTGGGAGGAGAATCAGTGTTACAATAGTGAATATTTATTCGTTATTGTCACACAACTGGGTGGGCTTCGTGTGTAGTGCTCTGCGCCCAAAGCTCACCCTTTTTTGAAGCCTATTAGAACCTCTGTCTCTAATCACTTGCTTAAAAAAAATTCTAATTGGATTCCATGCGTCTGGCGCCCTGCATGTAGATTAGAGGGCCACACGCAGCACCCGTGCGCCCCTAATGGACGTGCCACCACTGGTTGGAGGGTAAGGCAGGCCTATCTGGCTATACAGGGAATTATGCAGGTAGGAACAGCATTGTCAGTAAATTTGGATATGTGTATATCAAGTGGGAACCTGTTTACAACTGATATGATAACAATTAGGATTCAGTATAACTAAAGGAATTCCCTTCCAGATAGAAAGTTGAGAGAAAAAGGGCACTGTAGTGTTTTTTCACAAGGGTCTCATCACACATACAGACCTGGCATCAAAGTCTGCAATTCTAAAGAATCAATGCAAATCTGAGTTTGCATGTTCTCCCTGTGCATTTGTGGGTTTCCTTTGGGAACTCTGGTTTCCTCCCACACTCCAAAAGCATGCTGGTAGGTTAGTTGGCCCTAGTATGTGTATGTATAAATGTGAGTTAGAGACCTTAGATTAAAAGCTCCTTGAGGGAAGGGACTGATGTGAATGTAAAGGGCTGTATAAATTGATAGCGCTATATAAGTAATAAAGAAATAATAAATAAATAAATGCTGTGCTTCAAGTCTGGAATTTGGTTTACTAGTTAACATCACCATAAATGCCTTTTTTTTAATGCCACATCTCTTCTCCTCCCCCCTTTTTAATAATAAAAAAACAATTTTCACTGCTCATCCTTTCTACACTTCAGTGCTGCCCTCTGCGTCCTCCAAAACCATTCATTGTTGGTATGCATATCTGGGTTGAATAAAAGACAACGTCATTCTGAGAGAACAAATAAAAAAAATAAAAAAAAAACACAGCAGGGGCTATTTCCCTTGCATTGGAGCTGTGGTAATGTAGCACAGCTGCACACATGATAAAACCTACTGCAATGCTTGCGATACCACAGTGCAATATAGTATGAACAGGCCCTAAAGGCCTTACACGTTACTTAGCATGCATGCAATATTAAATCGTATATCTAATGCTTAATCCACTTTAACAGTCATTGCAAACTGAAAAATAAAAAAAACACATTTTAAAGGGGGTATCTGCTTTCTTTTTTATAAACTTGACATTTGATCTACAGCTTCCTAAGAAAGTCATTGTTCTTTCACCTGTTTTGTAGGGAACATGGCAGGATATTTACCTTCCATTTGCACACACTGGATGGAAACGTATCCCTCCTGTATCGGATTTAATATATTTTCACTAAACTTTATACAGCCAACTGTTGGAACTACAACTTCAGCAGGTGATGCAGCCACAAAATCGGAATCATATCATGCATAGGACGTTTACCTTCCATTTATAGGACGGTACAAGGGATGTTTTGTCCACTTTCTTGTTACTGAAAGAATCCTTCGACATCTAGTTTACAGTTCAAATATTTTTTCTTTCGTCTATGGGGGAAATTTTACACAAAAAAAATAAAAAGTCAAACGTTACTGACAATTTCACCTAATTCGTAATCTATATGCTAAATTATAACGTACGTACGATTCATTGCACATTCCGGAAATCCCGGACAAGTATGATATAACGTGACACCATAGCGTTCGTAACGTCATCCAAAATAGTACACACGTCGAC
>BLSH010275840.1:230736-240899 GCA_018402905.1 Glandirana rugosa | reverse complement strand
GATATTGGCTGCAATTACCTCCACCTGTGATATTGGCTGCAATTTACCCCACCTGTGATGCTAAGCTGTATACTGTTTCCTGTAATGATGAGCTGTATACTGTGTCCTGTGATGCTGAGCTGTATACTGTGTCCTGTGATGCTGAGCTGTGTACTCCTGACACAATATGTGGAATACAGGGGACGGAGTGGGTGGATTCTGTAAGGGGTGGGGCTTATTGGAAGTAGGAGTGGTCAAAAGTGAAGGGCGGGGCCTTGCACCCCCCATCCTAAAACTTTGCCAGCCACCACTGGGGGCGGGTACTTGGTTTTGACAAGTTCCCCCTCTCATTTCCACCCAGATCTCGTAGATGATCCAAGCAGACGTATTGCCCCCCTCTGCTTGCAGCCTCTTGGAACATGTCACAGATTCGAGAAGGATGGGGGACTATTCGCACAGCACAGTGTGGCTTGTGCATGTGCAGTGGAAAACTGGCTATGAAGCAGCAAGTAGTCACAGCCGGCTTCCCACAGTTAGCATGGCACCACTGGGCACCTAAAGACCAGTGAATATGGGCAGCACAATGGCTAAGTGGTTAGCATATCCGCCTAGCAGCATGGGGTTAATCGGTTTGAATATCAACCATGACACTACTTGCCTGGAGTTTTACATATTCTCCCTGTGCCTGTGTGGGCTTCTTCCAGGTACTCTGGTTTCCTCCCACACTCCAAAGACATGCTGGTAGGTTAACTGGAACCTCTCTAAATTGGCCCTAGTATGTGTATGTATAAAATGTGAATGAACCGCTTTAAGTGAATAATCAAATCTTCTTTAGGGTTTTTTTTTTTTACAATGTTTTTAATGTATTCGATGTTGCAATAGCACTGCCCTGGCATACACAAACCAATACTCTTCTTTCCGGCAGCCAGCTCTGAGTTGCTGGACGCGTCGTCCGGATCATCAGAGCGCATGCGCCGCTAATGTCAGCGGCTGCATGCAGGGTGAATATCTCATAAATCATGTAGGTTTAGGAGATATTTTTTTTACTTACAGGTAAGCCTTATTATAGGCTTACCTGTAGGTAAAAACAGTAGTGGTGGGTTTACTACCACTTTAACCACTTCAATACTGCACACTTTTATCCCATTCCTGCCCAGGCCAATTTTCAGCTTTCAGTGCTGTATCCAAATTAAATTTTTATAATTTTGTTCACACAAATAGAGCTGTCTTTTGATGTATTTGATCACCATTGGGGTATTTCGTTTTTGTTCAATAAACGGGAAAAAAAAACGAACATTGTGGAAAAAACCAACACATTTTTCTTTGTTTCTGTTATAAAATATTGAAAATATTTAATTGAAGCCAAAATGTATTCTGCTACATTTCTGTGGTGAAATTAACCCAAATCAGTGTATATCATTTAGTCTGTAGGAAAGGTATAGAGTCTACAAACTATGGAGTATATATATTTGAAAATCAATCAATCCTAATGTACTGATCATTCTCATTACTTGAGGCCCATAATACCAGGACAATACAAAAATGACCCCACTTTGGAAAGTAGACCAACCAAAGTATTTAGTAAGAGGCATGGCGATTTTTTGGAGTTGAGATCTAGATCTAGGGGTTAACTGTGTTCCCTAGGCATGTTCTAACTGTGAGGGGGCTGGGCTACCATGGGCATAAGAGATCTAACTGATCCCAGTGACAGGAACTGGGAGGAAATTCACACAGAACAGAGCTCTATTTGCCTGGGAGGATGCCTCTCAGATCACATATGCTGAACACTGGCCGTCAACTGGGTTTGAACCTGTAACTTTCAAATGCAAGTTCATTGCCCTAAAAAGTGTATGGAGACCTGGGTCATGCTCTAGGGGACATGCATCAATAGAAAATAACGTTTTTAAATCAATTGTTTTTTTCAGGAGCAGTGGTTTTAATAATGCTTAAAGTGAAAAAAATGAAACATTCCTTTAAATATCAAGCTTGGGAAGTTCTCTTAGTATGGGTCTCTGTGATGTTTAGAACAGTGCCACCGCAAAATTACATTTGCAAAGGAAAAATTGTCATTTAAAATTGCTTGCGGCTGTAATGTATTGCCGGTTCCCGGAAATATAGATAAATATCATTGATAAAGAATTGCGTTGGGGGTCCCCCCCTCAGTCCTTACCAGGCCCTTCAGGTCTGGTGTGGATTTTAAGAGGAACTCCGGGCAAAAAAATGTAAATAATTTGCGTAGGGGTCCTCCCCAAAAATCCAAACCAGACCCTTATCCGAGCACACAGCCCTGGCATGGCAGGAGGGGGCGGGGATGAGTGAGCGCCCCCTCCGAACCTTACCAGGCCACATGGCCTCAACATGGGGAGGGTGCTTTGGGGTCTGGTTTGGATTTTGGGAGGACCCCAAAATTTTTTTTTAAATTTGGGTTCCTCTTAAAATCCATACCAGACCTGAAGGGCCTGGTACAGACTTTGGGGGGGACCCCTACCCAAAATTTTTGTTTAATTTTGGCGTGGAGTTCCCCTTAAAATCTATGCCAGACCCTTATCCGAGCATGCACTGTATATAGTCTACACTGAATGCAGCATATTATATATATATATATATATATATATATATATATATATACCATACTGTACATATGCATTCTCACACTGCCTGTATATACTCTATTTACACTGTACTGCCTGTATATACTCTATCTACACTGTATACTACACGCCACTAACTAAACTGCCTAACCTTTCGCTATATTCGGCCGCTGTGTAAGCGGCCTTATATAGTGTGTGCATGGATCCAGACCCGCTGAGCAATGATTGGCCAAAGGCACCCTGCCTTTGGCCAATCATGGCTCTCACAGCAGAGAATGCTGTGATTGGCCAAAGCATGCAGGTCATGTGCATGCTTTGGCCAATCAGCGGGCAGCATTCCCCCGCAATTGCACTGCATTATGGGGCACTCAAATTTCCCATGAACCCCCATAATATTCGGGATTTGCCGAACCGGGGGGGCCATCCCTATTGACCATGCATGTACATCGCAAGACACTTTTTAAACATTTTTGACATAAAAGATTGGACAAAAAATGTCTCAATTTTTAAAAACATTTTTACAGGTGAATGGGTAGGGGTATGATGTACCCAATACTCATTCACATAGGGGGGCCAGGATCTGGTGGTACCCTTGTTAATGGAGGCTTCCACATTCCAATCAGCCCCCCAACCGCAGACCCCAACAACCACCAGCCCCGGTTGTTGGGAAGATGCCCTTGTCCCCATCAACATGGGGACCAGGGGCTTTGGAGTGGGGGGGCGCAGAGCCCACCCCCCCGCCCCAAAGCACACACCCCCCTCATGTTAAAGGCATGTGGCTTGGTTTGGTCCAGAGGGGGGGCTAGCTTGTCCCCCCATTCTTACCTCCAGGCTGCATGCTCAGAAAGGGTCTGGCATTGATTTTGGGGGATCCCCTGCCGTTTTGTAAATAAAATTTGGCGTGGGCTTCACCTTAAAATCCATCCCTGAGCCAAAGGGCTTGGTATGGATTGGGGAGGGGGGGGCAATACATTATAGCCGCAAGCAAGCTGAAATTACATTTTTGATCAATGTAGGGGAGGATGTGGTAGCTATATTTGGTGTGGGTGGGGTTCATTGATTTGTTTATTTGGCGTCACCACACAATTGCTTCCAGCCCATGTGCACACAGCACTTCCTGTTTACAGCCATATTACACTTCCTGCTTTTTTTCTGCTGATGTATATCTGTAAGGACTATGCAAATATAAATGAGAGGATGACTTATCAGCGCTGGTTCACACTGGTGCGATGCGGGAACCCTGCAAATCCACTGCTGGTTCCCGCATCACACCTGACTCGCATGGCAGTTCACACTGCTATATGCAAACTGAGGGGGGTGTCAATGCAAAGTTAATGACACCTCCATTTCAGCTCGCATATCACAGTGTGAGCTGCCAGTTTGGACATGAATCGGATCACATAAGTGTGAACACCCATGCGATCAGATTCTGGTCCCGATGCAAAAAAGGTCCTGTGCGTGTTTAGACTGTGATGCAATTTGAGCCATACTAGCTGTATGGCTGAAATTGTATCACAGACATCACATGTGATTTGCACTGCAGTGCGTTGTGAATCACATTCGATATCGCGCCAGTGTGAACCAGGGCCGAGGGCCAGTTCACACTGCACAGTTGTCCGAGATCGCATGTGATTCGCACTGCACTGCAGTGAAAATTACATGCCATCTCCGTGCAATGAGATTTCAGCCATCCAGAGAGTATGGCTGAAATCACATCAGTCGGACCAAACTCACACAGGACCCTTTATTGGTTCTGCATCAGAATAGGATTGCATTGGTGTTCACACCAATGGGATCCGATTCCTGTCAGAGTTTGCAGTGCGATCTGCAAACTGATTTGGGGGTGTCAGCTTTCATTTCAATAGTTTTTTATTGGGATTTTACAAAGATAACATCCATACAGTGTAGTCCACCATGGGACACAGAATAAAAGAAAAAGAGAAGGAAAGGCAAAATACAAGTGAAGTAAAGTAAACATTTGCAGTCAGATCAGAAATCATCAAGGTTCAAGAGTTAACAGATGTTCTAGTTCAAAATAATTTGTATGGTGGTATGGTTAGCCTCCACCGTGCCCTACAAGCCGGTCCCTAGCCCCAGGCACCCCTAATGGGTACCAATTTGTGCCTCGAACCCAGGGAGTGGCCCGTGCACACAAAGGAAGGATCATCTTCTATATCACAGATATCATACTAAGTTTTGCCTACGGTACCATTCGAGCCAAGGTTTCCAGTTGATAAAGCTTGATTCATATGAGGAGGCATACATTATTTCATATGTTCCATGCATATGTATCATTTGGATAATTTCTAACACCCCTGGGATTTTTTCTTGTTTCCAGTATCTTAATATAACCAATCTAGTTGCTAATAATATGTGGGAGACCGTATTTCTGAAAGATGGGTTTAAATTTGGTAGGTCAAGGGATAGAATTGCCATTGCTGGCGTTAGTGTTTTATTAGAACCCGTAATGTTCCTTATAATTCTACTTATGTGGCTCCAAAGTGGAAGTAACTTTGGGCAGGACCAGATTATATGTATTAATGTGCCTGACATGCCGCATCCTCTCCAGCAAGTTGCTGGGGAGGTGGAAAAAATCTTTGCCAGTCTATGTGGAGTCAGGTACCGAAGTAATAGAATCTTTTGATGAAGTTCCCATAGATTAACACACTTAGTAGATGCATAGATCATTTTTAGAGTTTTCCCCCAATGTTCTATGGTGAATACTTCACCTATCTCCCGTTCCCATATGAGCATGGTGGCGGTTTTATGGCAGGTGTCTTTCTCTTGTAGAGATAGGTATATGGATGCTATCCCCCCTTTAGCATTAGAGGGTTGCTGGTAATGGTTAGCTAATTTTTTGGGCAGGTGAGGTTGTAAGTGGATATTTTTCTGAAGTAGATGCACTATTTGATTATATCTATATCTCTCAGTATCAGGGAGTTGAAATTCCTGTTGTAGGCTGGCGAATGGTTTGAGCGTGTTGTTCGTTACAATATCATCTAAGTAGTAAATACCCCGTCCCCTCCGATGCTTGAGGTCTAAGTCTGGTACTAGATAAGAGAGAGCTGAAATGGGAAGCTGAAGCGATGTCCACTCATCACTCCGGCTTTGAGATTTCTGGAGGTAGATCCATGCACGGAGGGTTGCTAAAATTGTCAGGGATAGATTGGTATCCAAATCCCGGTTGGAAGGTGAAGTGAGTAAGAGGCCTAGTAAAGACCAATAGGGTAATTGGGATTGTTCTAACTCTACCCATAGAGTAGATGTGTCTGACATTGACCAGTATTTTGCTTGTGCAAGGATTGATGCAAAATAATAGTCCTGTAGATGGGCATGTCCTACTCCTCCTGCTATTCTATGTTTAATTAGTTTATTAAATGCGCAGCGGGCTCTTTTCCCTTTCCATAAAAAATTGTTAACTATTGCCTGAAGATTGTTAAAGTACTGATTGGTAAGTGGAATAGGCAAGGTTCTAAACAAATAAAGTAGTTGAGGGAGAATTTGCATTTTAAAGGCCGCCAGGTGGCCTGACCAGGAAAGTTCAAATTTCCCTATAGATTCTAGTTTGGCCTTAAGAGAGAGCGAGAAAGGGGTGAAATTTACCATGACAAGGTCCTTTAAGTTGGGTGTAAGAGTGATGCCTAAATATTTAATCCCCTTGTCTTCCCATTTGTAGGGATATCTATTCGCTAGAGTATGCCTAGTTTCACTCAGCAAACCTAGATTCAGTATAAAAGACTTAGATTCATTCACTTTATAGTAGGAGATGTCATAAAATTCTTTTAGTACCTCATTCACCGAAGCCAGTGATGTCACCACTTTTGTAAGTATCAATATAATGTCATCAGCGAATAGGCTGATGACATGAGCCTTCCCATTCACCAACAGACCTGATATTTTAGAATGTGATCTAATGTAGGTGGCCAAGGGTTCCATTAGAAGATTAAAAATTAACGGGGATAATGGACACCCCTGACGTGTCCCATTAGATATCCCGAAGGGGATCGACAGAGTTCCGGCCACGAATACCTGAGCTGAGGGTTTGGAGTATAATGCCATTATTGCTGAGAAGATTGGGCCTGCGAAGCCAAATTTTCCTAGTACTTGTGCTAAAAATTCCCAATGTATCCTGTCAAACGCCTTCTTTGCGTCCAAAGTAAGGAGCAGAGAAGGCGTTTTTGTTTTATTTGCCAGGTGAATGACATTTAGCAGGCGTCTCGTGGCATCAGCCGTCTGCCGACCTTTTGTAAAGCCCGATTGGTCCATATGGATGAGTGACGGGAGTATGTCTAATAATCGTGTGGCCAGTACATTTGCATAGATCTTTAGATCTATGTTTAGCAATGAAATTGGACGGAAATTCTGTGGCGTATTTGGTTCTTTCCCCTGCTTCGGGAGAGCCAGTATCATTGCTTTCAACATCTCAGAGGGGAATGAGGAGGAGGGAATTGCGGAGTTGTAGACGTCTGCCAAGTGTGGTGTCAAAGTGTGATGAAACCTTTTATAATAGTCTCCCGTGAATCCATCAGGGCCCGGGGCTTTATTGTTTGGTAAGGCTTGAATAGTCTGAGTGATCTCGTTGGCTAGTATCAGGGCATTCAAAGTTGCAAGTTGGTCCTCTGAAAGTCTATTAAGGTTAACCTTTACTAAAAAGGATGCAATAGAGAGTGTATTTGGTTGTGGGAATGCGGGGTCATTTTTGAGGTTGTACAATGAATCATAATACTCGCTAAATGCATTCGCGATTGCCTGTGGGTGGGAAAGTCTTACCTTTGTTGTAGGGTGCTCAATATAGGAAATGTTGGTTTTATGTCTATGCCCTTTGAGGCGGTTTGCAAGTAATTTCCCTGCCCTGTTACCATGGACATAATAGTTCATTTTAAGCCTTCTATGGGCCTTTTCAAAGTCACTTATAAGGAGCATTCTCAATGCATTACGGGTTACTGTCAATTGGTCAGTCAGTATTTTGTGTTTCTAAGATGTCTATTTTAGTTGTCAGTGCATCTATCTCCTGCTGCCTCCTCCTCTTGACCCTTGCACCCTGTTGAATCAGAAGGCCTCTGATCACTGCCTTATGGGCAGACCATACTATATATGTGTCCTCCACGTCCGGTCGTCCACGGCTAACTGTACTGAAGCATGATCGGACCAAGTTATGTTGTTGATATTTGAAGTCTTGATTCTTAAGAGTAGCCATATGTCCACCAAAAATAAGTCTATCAGACTATAGGATCCATGTGTGCTTGAAAAGAAGGAGTAGTCTCTTTTGGAGGCATTACAACATCTCCAAGCATCATAAAGAGTTAATAGTGAGGAAATTTATAGGCATGGGTAAAGAGGAAAGTCATTATGCAAATGGTAGAGAGCTTTTTACTTACATTGTTGAGTCTCTTGTAACAGATGAAACCTTGGTTCTGGGGGACCCATTGGTCCGAACGATGGCCTGATGAGGCCAAACTCTTTGCCTTTACATTTGAGTAGAGTAGAAAGATGCTGACTGCAAAGCGGAGAAGAAAATGTGTAAACAGACATTTTAACAAGTAAACTGAGGCCAATGGCCAAAGGAAAAAGGAATGTAAATGGGTGTGACCCATGATCACTCAATTTGGTATGGGGGAAAAAAATGAACAGTAAAGGAGGAAGCTCACTCGGTCGAGCTCCTCTGCAGCGGGTTTGGCTTAAAGGTTGGTAAATAGTGCCTCTAGCTGCTTTCAGGTATGCGTACGTGCATTCTTGGATGTCACAGTACGCCAGTCTGATTCCACCCTGGGGGAATTGCTGGCTTTTGTAGTGCGTGGATGTTGATCTGGGACTATGTCCCAAGTTTCCAGGAGTGTAATTCCTTTTTCCAGAGAATTGACCACATATCTTTTCCTTCCTTAGTAATCACTAATTTTGTTGGGAACCCCCACTTGTATTGGAGGTTGTGGTTCCCAAGAGCTTTCGTAATGGTGGAGAGGTTCTGTCTTTTCATTAGGGTATATTGGGAGAGGTCAGCAAAGAATTTAAGGTTTGAGTAAGGTTCGGGTGAGCGGTCTTGTTTCCTGGTGAGAGACATCAGTTGTTCTTTAGCATGGTAGAAGTGTAGCCTTAAGATAACGTCTCTAGGTACGTTGTCAGGAAAAAAAGCGGATTTCGGCAGACGGTGGATTCTGTCAATTGTCAGATCAAGTGGGGTTAGCTCTGGCGCAATTGCTCCAAATAATTGGGTGACATATTTGGACAGGTCCTGTTGATGGATAGATTCAGGAATCCCCCTGATCTTAACATTGCTCCTTCTGCACCTGTCCTCCATGTCAGCCATCTTGGCTTTAATGGCGTCCAATTCGTCATCTTGATTCTCATTAGCATCTATCAGGTCATTAATTGTGGTGGCATATTCCCCCGTTTTATGTTCAATATGATCCACCCTGGTCATCACTTCTTGTAATTCAGAGCTGAATTTATGCACACATGACATCAGATCGGATTGCAATGAGCTTCTTAGTGAGACTAACATCTCCTTCAGCACTGTGTCTAGGACAGGTTTATCAGCGGTGGGGAACACGTCTATGGAGTCAGGGAGATCCCTAGTGTCATCCCATGGTTCCTGGAGGCTGCTTACCTCATGCTCTGTATCCAGCCGGAATCTGGACTTCTCTGGGCTCCCTGATGACGGGGTGACCGGTGAGGAGCTCTGGCTTTTCGGTGGGCTACTTCTTTTTTGTGTGGCCCCTTTCCTGCTGTGCTGGATTGCAGAGCGGTGTTCTGGTGTGGAGGTTGCAGCCACGCCGGCGCCATCTTGCCTCGGGCCTGCATGGAAGAAGGCCGTCAGCTTCTTCGGACGCCCTCCGCTATTCTTTTTGCCCGGCATGATTCCCCTTGCTTGCCTGGGTCCCTGCAGGGTAGGATCAGGTTGCTCTAACCGCTGAGTCGCTAAAGGCCGCGAACGTCCCAATGTCTCCGGAGCTCAGCTCTCACGCGTCCATCCCGGTCTCCCGCTGGCTCCGCCCCCCCGGGTGTCAGCTTTCTGTTGACACTCCCAGCAGTTTGCATATGGCAGTGTGAACTGCCTGTGAGTCAGGTGCGGTACGGGAACCCTGTGAATCCATTGTGGGTTCCCGCATCGCACCCGACTAACAGGCAGTTCACACTGCCATATGCAAACTGCTGGGAGTGTCAATAGAAAGCTAATGACCGAAATCAGTTTGCAGATCACACTGCGGACTGCAAATTCAGACAGGAATCGGAATGCATGGATGTGAAAGCCCATGTGATCCGATTCTGCTGCGTAAAAAAAAGGGTCCTGTGTGAGTTTGATCGGGATGCGATGCAAATTCAGCCATACTATCTGTATCGCATGTGATTTGCCCTGCTCATAGGAGCTTACAATCTGAAATTGGACTAAACCTTACAGTGGACACAGCTTTATTTTCACAGTGTATAACAGCCCACACATTTCATAGAACTACTAAAGACCCACATCACATTATTAGCTGCAAAATTACAGAAAGATACTTTACAGTCCTTCTAACAAAGCATTACAACATAATATAAAAACATGCACATATTCAAACAATAACACCCCGCTACGCCCTTGGGTGTTACCTAAGT
>BLSH010275840.1:146801-176354 GCA_018402905.1 Glandirana rugosa | reverse complement strand
GTCTGCAGTCTCTGACCATCTCTTGTATCATGTCTGCAGTCTCTGACCATCTCTTGTATAATGTCTGCAGTCTCTGACCATCTCTTGTATCATGAATGCGGTCTCTATCTCTTGTATCATATCTGTAGTCTCTGGGGGGGGGGGGGGGGTCTAGAGAAGAGTCAAGAGTGGGAGTGCTGCCAGGATGGGGGTCATGGAAGAAGTCAGACATGTGTAGTGTGGAGAGACTATAGGATAAAACCAGAGCCACTAAGCTGGAGCCGACTGACTGAGCCCCTGTTTTTGCACTACTTTTGGTGGAAATTTAAAAGACATTTGCGCATGAACCCGCACATATGTCTATCAAATCGGCCCCGAAGTCGGGCTGAAAAGCCGGTTTGAAACTCGTATGGATTCAAACCCGCCGTCAGAGTGAATGTGGGCTTATTTTGGGGAGTAGATGCAAAAATTGAGGCAGGCTTGTAGGGGCCCCAGTGCCTTACTTTGCCCAGGGGCCCATAATCCTATTAAGATGGCCCTGCTGTCAAACAGAGCCTGCAGTAGGCGGTTTGCCTTAGTTCACAGGGGAGCCATTTTTTTTTCTTTTTCGGGTCCGGCGGTGCGGTGGGCATCATGATTGACGATGAGTTTACATCGGGGGACATTGTTTTTTATTTATTAATAAAGGAATTGTCAAAAACTGTCTTTTGTTTTTATTACTTTTTGACACTTTTTTGGTGAATGTGCCATGTACCCTATACTCATTCACATGGGGGGTGGGATCTGGGGGCCCCCTTGTTAAAGCCCCCTTGCCTGCAGACCCCCACAACCACAGCCCAGGGTTGTGGGGATGAAGCTCTTGTCCCCATCAACATAGGGATAGGGTACTTTGAGGTGGGGGAACAGAGCCCTCCTGCCCCAAAGCACCCACTCCCCATGTTGAGGGCATGTGGCTTGGTATGGTTCAGGAGGGGGGACGCTTGCTTGCCCCCCCTTTTCTGGCCTACCAGGCTGTGTGCTCAGATAAGGATCTGGTATGGACAGGAGGGGGACCCCACACCATTTTTTTAAACATTTTTCTATTGCCGGCAATGGTATCGTTTTGTCAGTACTGTCATTTAAATGTCATTTCATTCATTTTTTTTTTCTTTAGAAATGTCAGTTTTGCTGTAGCATGTTCTATATATGCTACAGATGTGTCACTTTACAGGTAGGGGACACCCCCCCCCCCCCAGCATAAAAATAAATTTTTCATTAACATTGTTGTACTTTAAGCATCATTAAAATCTCTGCTCCTGTAAAAATTATCTTTTTTACAAAAAAAAAATTGCCTTGATACATGTCCCACAGGGCAGTACCCAAACCCCTGTAACCTTTTTATGGCCAATAACTTGCATATAAGCCTTCAAAATGGGGACTTTTGATTTTTCAAGTTCGGGTCCCATAGACTTCAATAGGGTTCGTCATTTGGGTCAGAATTTTTTCTCTGTTCGTGAGTTCTGGTGTGAACCAAACATGGGGGTGTTCGGTCCATCTCTAGTGTCCAGTATTGAAGTGGTTAAAGAACAAAAGCAACACAAAAACAATTGCCCATATAAAAGGTGCGGTTAAATATTGTCCATCTTGCTGCAAAATCGTTCCCCCAATGATATATCCACTCCACAACAAATCTAAATGGTGCCCTTCTTTTACTCTCCTCCATGTCACACTGCAGATTCACATTTATGTTCCACCTTTTGATCTCACAACAGGTTGTGCCCTCACTTTCAGTTTATGACCTATGTATCATTCAGGTCAATTAGAGCCCTCCCCTTTAAGAGGCAATGACACCACTACTCCCCTCCAGTCCAGACAGAGGTGTAGTTAATTCAAAATAACACAAGTTCTTATCATAGTGCTTACCATTTAAAATTATGTCACATGTATGTAAAATATATTACAATGCACACATATTATAAAGTAAACAAATGCAATGCAGCACAGTATACCGCTTTATATACAATGACAGTGATCGGCCCTTTTCTCTCCTTTTTACTCAATTACTTCCTCCTTTGTGGGGTGATGTCACTCAGCTCTGCCCTACGCGTTATGTCACTGTCATGTGACTTCCTCAGACGTTTTCGTTATATGATTTATGGTGATATGAAGGATGTAGCAGTTGAACTAGATGGACACAAGTCCATCTAGTTCAACCAATAGTAGATAGCAGAGGCGTAACTAGAACCTTCAGGGCCCCGGTGCAAGAAATTATGAAGGGCCCCCCTGATCCCTGGCCACGGCCCTTCCCTCTTCCAGCTGACCCTGAGGCCCTTTACTCCCATTGCGAGTCCCTTTACTATGGTCCTGCAGCAGGCCCCTTTTCTGCCATCTTAGTTCCTCTAAATGCCATCCCCACCATCCCTCCTATTCAGGTGTACAAGGGAGGCACATGGGCCCCCTGGAGCATGGGGCCCGGTTGCAATCGCAACCCCTGCAACCCCTATCGTTACGCCCCTGGTAGATAGTAGAGTAGATCTAAATAGTTGTGTTTGGTTATTTTGACTGACTTTTCAGACATCCAGAGTTAAACAGACCAGTAGAGGTCATTGACATACGGTATACTTTCTCCTTTTGTCCTAAAGCAATGCTTCCTAAATCTGCCCTTAAAGAGGTTGTAACCCTAAAACAAAAAAAAAAGATCCTCTTCCTCTAAAGCAGTGGTTCTCAACTCGGGACCCACCAACAGGCCAGATTTTAAGTATTACCTTGGGGAGATACAGACTAGAACACTGCAATCACTGAGCAGTAAATTATATCACCTGTGATGTATTTCAGTTATCCTGCAAACCTGGCCTACTGGGGGGTCCCGAGGACCGGAGTTGAGAACCACTGCTCTAAAGCATGTTAAAGCACCTAGTGCTTGTACAGTATCATTTGTCCCTTTCTATGCTGTAATATACCTGGTTTATCCTGGCTGTTCCTGTGTCCCCCTTAGTGTGCTGACCACGGTATTCATGGCTGCTGATCCATGACACAGTGGTCAGTTTACATGCCTCTGTCATCCCGCTGCTTTCCCTCGCCCTCTCTTCCTCTCTCTCCCTGTCTGTCAGCTCAGGAGTCTGTGTGTAAACCATCTCCTCGGCCCTCCCACCCTTCGCCCTACCCCCTATTTCGTCTGCCAGTAAAGTTAGTGATTCCAATTCCTGCCAGCTCCTCTGTAATAACAAGATGTACTACCCAGTGTACTACATCTGCAATTTGAAAAAAGGTAGTTAGCTGTAAAATTTAAAAAACACACACTGTGTAGTACATCTTGTTATTACAGAGGAGCTGGCAGGAATTGGAATAATTGACTTTACAACCACTTTAAAGCGGAGTTCCGCCCAGAAATGTTTTTTTTTTTTTTTTTGGCATCAACTCTTTTAATACTAAATAGATGTAACCTTTTGTTTCCTTACTTTTCAAACCGCCTAGTAATTTCATGTATTTTTTACTCACAATTTAGTTTCTCTCACTGCTGGAGTTTTCCATTTTAGGTGAGGGCATCTGAAGCCCATCTGTAGTATCCTGCCATCTCTTCCTAAAAGAAGTGAATGGTGGGTAACCATCATGCCCTCCTCGATCTCGGTCTGCCTTAAATCGCATCATTTTCTATCTGGAAATAACATGATTTTACAGTACAGGGAAGCCCACTGACTCCTGGGAAATGATGAGTCACATCTTCCAGGAGGCCAGGCGAAGCAGGAAGTGAGGAGAAGAGCCTAGGACCTAAAAGAGGCAGATTACAGAGACCACCTAGCAACAAGCGACTTAGGGTGAGTATACATTTTTTTTTTCCTTCAAAGGTAAGTCTATATAGGCAAAGGACTTTAATGATGTAAAAAACATTTCTGGGTGGAACTCCACTTTAAAGTGATTGTAAATGTTTGTTTGTTTTTAACAAACAAACATGTCATGCTTACCTGCTTTGTGCAAGGTTTTTGCAACGAGCGCCCTGATCCTCCTTTTCTAGGGTCCTCCGGTGGCGCTCCTGGCTTCTCCTCTTCAGCGAGTGCTCCCACGAAGAGCCACTTTCCATGGGTGCATCCGTGCGGACCCTCTACTGAGTCCTGCTGCTGCGTCCACAGACAGCAGGACTTGGCCCCACCCCCAGCTCCCATGTCACTAAATTTGATTGATGGCTCCTGCTGCTGTCAATCTATCCAATGAGGACCCGATTTAATTTTTATTTGGGAGAAATCATGGACTTTACAGGCACCAATGTATTAAAAAGTAATTTTCATTCAACAAATATACAAATATGATTTAAAAACATATAAAGTACAGACTTGCATAGGTGGTAATCAGCATATCCAACTCTAGCTGCTGGGCCCGGGTCAATACATATAGTGACCACTGGGAATTCCCTGAACTGAGTGGGAGCAGAATACCATTTTTAGAAGTACAAGCTTGACATGTTTCACGAGATGACGCTTCTTCAGGAACTTATGAATACTTTTCACTAGATAAATGGAAAGAACATTAACAAATATACATAACAAAATAATATAAATCATCAAAGATGCTATATGTATATATAAAAATATTTTCAAGATCCCATAGCTAGGAGTAAACATGCAAAAACAGGCATAGAGAGATGTGGGGATACACCCGGTATCAAAGTGTGGACAAATAACCTGATACCTCAAAGAGAAGTAGTGCATAGGTAAGAATACTGAAGGACGAGCACCAGCACCACACCCAAAAACTGGGGTATATCCTATATATGAATATTAAGCTTACCAGAAATTAAGTGTGTGTGTATAAAAAGGCCATCAAGTTTGATTACTCTATGTAGGTAGTTCAGCACAAAAGGGGAGTAAATAAGCTTATAGCCAACTCACAAAGTTAGAATGTCATCTAGGAATATAAAAAAGTGTATAACAAAAAATAGTGTAAGCTGGTTTAATCCAGGCCATATAACATACATTTAAACACATGATAAACACATGATGAAGTGTGATATACTAACCTCAAAAGACATAGTAAAGCTGGCCATACATTGTACATTTTTTTTGTTCAATTTGCATACAAATTAAAAGTGTTTAGGTTTCACCTCCTATTATATGGTTTTGGTAAATCTAAAGGAAAATTGTACAAGAGGATTGTATAATGTATGGCCAGCCCAAGTGCATGCAATGTAATAATTGCATAAGAAACATAGAGCTCACACAGGCTATTATAATAACGTTAATGGGCAGCACTGGTCAATGGTAGGTTGAATTCATACAGGTGTACTGGGTCTGATTAAATGCAAGTCTCTCAAGCCTCGTACACACGGGACAACGATCGTGTTCAACACGTCGTACTCACGACCGTTGTATGCAGAATTGATCGTCTGTGGCCGTGCTTTCAACAGTTGAACATACGACGGTCGTTCGTGGGAGTTGTATGTGCAGACTAGAAAACTTGGTCGTGTCAACAAGCTCGCATACGACCGTTGTATCGTGTGTAGAGCAGCTGTGTTCAACAAAGTTGTATTGTGCTAAACACGCATGCGCCAAGTCCACTTCAACTAACATGAAATTAGATGAAGGAGCCCAAAAGGTGACGCTACTTCCTCATTATACGCTCGTTCGCGTCATCACGTTCGGCCAGCCGCAAGTTGTATGTACGACCGTCGTGTGCATGTCAGTAGGCTACATACGACCGTCAACGTACGATTCAACACGGTCGTACGCACGATCGTCGTCCCGTGTGTACGAGCCATCAGAGCAAACAGGCAATCTGAAAGGGAGAGGGATATTGATGCTGTTTGTAATCGCACAGAACAATTGAGCTAGCAACAGTCAATATGTGAGAGGGTTATTAATGTGTACATACCCCAATCAAGTTGCTGACACAGAATTCACGGCCAAAAGGTAAGGTCTGCTGGTGGAGGTGTCTGTGAGAAAATTTTAAATTTGTACCCAATTGGGATGCCAATGCCCACGGGGCATCGGCGTCACCCGATTAGGCCAGATGGAACTGTGCATGTTCCCAAGACACTCGCGCGCATGTGCAGGCGACACAGGACATCTGCCGGCCTATAGAGTGGGGAAGGGGAACATTCCTACAGGATGCAAACACAGAGCTTTGGCTTGCAGTAAGCAATGGCAGAACATTGCTCACATGCAGGCCACGGCTTAGTGGCCACACATCAGACCACAAACCCCAGCATTCAATTGCCTGAGCTATGATCTAAAGGTTGCAATGATCAATACATACAGTATCTCACAAAAGTGATTACACCCCTCGCATTTTTGTAAATATTTTATTATATCTTTTCATGTGACAACACTGAAGAAATGACACTTTGCTACAATGTAAAGTAGTGAGTGTACAGCTTGTACAACAGTGTAAATTTGCTGTCCCCTCAAAATAACTCAACACACAGCCATTAATGTCTAATCCACTGGCAACAAAAGTGAGTACATATACATGGGTATATGCAATGGTATGAGTTCCAGCAGCAAGAGCTGTTATTGGGATCCCGTATTAAACCTGGGCACCGTCTTCACCGGGGTGGCCCAAAATGGGTACCTAGGTGTTGTTTTGCTGCAGACATTATATATTGTAATATTTGCATCTCCATTCTGGCTGGGGGGAAAAAGGTTCTATTGCCAAACTTAGCTGAGTGATGCCCAATGATTATTATTTTATTGTAAGTTGCAGTGGGTCATTTAATTTATCACTATGAGCCCCGATGTTCATAACGGTCTTGGGCAGTCATCAAGCAGGGAACGCCTTCCAGCGTGAAACGCATGGAGACTTCCGCCCTCGGAATGTCCAGATAGGTTACACCACCAGAAACACTGGGGCGGATGTCAGGAGGGATTGTCTGGAATGCAGATTGTGCTTTCGGCACTCAGTGAAGGAGTGCGTTCCAGACCCTCCGGAACACGCTGGTGGGCGTATCTCTGGCCGTGTTTACTATTGTGATTCCGGGCGGGGATAGGACAGCCTTCCCTGTCGGCGATGGCGCCAATGCTGACAGTAATGTCCCCTCCACATTGGATCGGTTTACAGGGGTGAGTAGAGCCATCAAGGGTAATCTATACCCAGGAATCTGCAGTTGTATGGATACGCATGTCAATAGAGTACAGGGGAGAGGGTATGCGGTTGTTGTTTTAACATGCGTGCACCTACAGGATGGGTACCACGTTATATGTTATGGAGTGGGTCCCGACACAGCCAGAGAAACATATGATTGGAGAATGCAAAAGCGTCTGTACCGGGCACACACCCAGAATTGGGCAGAGCTCCGCATGGTTATCCTCCCCACTGTGTCATTCTTGGGTCTATAAGTTTGTGGTCTGGACAGAGCATGTTTGGCTCTAAAGAGGACATTCGTACCTTGAAACGCGTTAGCCAGTTTGTGTGATACCATCCAGTGGCACATGAAACCATGGACGTGAAGTTTTGTACAATGATATGCCTATTTTACACACTCATTTGTGAGTATGTTTTTATACCTTTTTAATAAATTTATCTCTGAGGATAATGCGCTAGGCCAGTGCGCCATTGTCTCTTTGTGTTTTTGCTACAGTGTGTTTGGACTTCCCCAGTTCATCAGTGGCAGCAAGGTGGTACATTATCTGAAGCTGACAAGCACCAGCTTTGTTTACCTGGTTGGAGAAGCCTTTCTCTTCAAGCACAGAAAGGAGTATTTGTTTTTGTTTTATGGTCCCAGTAATCCATGTCCTTAGTCTGCTTGTCTTCAGCAAACTGTTTGCAGGCTCATCTTTAGAAGAGGCTCCATTCTGGGATGCAGTGTGCGGTGTATGATCTGAGCACTGGCAGGCTGAGTCCTGAGACCCCTTCAAAATCTGCAGCAACGCGAGCAGTCCTCATACATCTATATCCCAAAGACAAACTCTGGATGGATATGACGCTGAGCATGTGCAGTCAACTTCTTTAGTCAATCATGGCAAGGCCTGTTCTGAGTGGAACCTATCCTATTAAACTGCTGTATGGTCTTGGCCACCATGCTTCAGCTCAGTTACAGGGTCTGGGCAATCTTCTTATAGCCTAGGCCATCTTTATGTAGAGCAGCAATTATTTTTTCAGATCCTCAGAGAGTTCTTTGCCATGAGGTGCCATGTTGAACTTCCCGTGGCCAGTATAAGAGAGTGAGAGAGATAACACCAAATTTAACATACCTGCTCCCCATTCACACCTGAAATCTTATAACACTAATGAGTCACGCGACACCGACGAGTAAAAAAGGCTAATTGGGCCCAATTTGGACATTTTCACTTAGGGGTGTACTCACTTTTGTTGCCAGCAGTTTAGACATTAATGGCTGTGTGTTGAGTTATTTTGAGGGGACAGCAAATTTACACTGTTATACAAGCGGTACACTCACTACTATTTCTTCAGTGTGGTCATATGAAAAGATATAATAAAATATTTACAAAAATGTGAGGGGTGTACTCACTTTTGTAAGATACTGAATATACAGTGTAAAGACATTATTAACAACACAGTTAGACATGGGGCGCATATATAGGACCAACTCTGAGATATTAGCTGAAAACATTGTTAATAGTAACAAAAGGGAAATAGATCTATAAAAATAGATATACACATAGATGTACGTGCATATATTTGTAGGGATAGATCTTAAAGAAAGATGGCTTGCAACATTGATAGTTATGACAAAAAGGAGAGCTAATTTTTGGTCAAAGCTAAATTATACAATTATCTATATGGGCACATATATTTTACAAAAAGGACTTGATGATTGGACCTCATTAAAATTCAAACGCTCTATCCATAGGGTCTCCTTTTGTAGCATTTCTCTGTCCCAGTTTCCATCCCTGGGATCCTGGGGAACAACCTTGAGAACCAAGAAAGTAACAAGGAATGTATCAAATTTGTGGTACAGTTCTGGGTGTCTGCTCACAGGAGTGAGCATTTTGACATTGGCTGAATAGTATATATGGTCATTGAGCCTCTGCTTCAATTGGCGGGTGGTCTTCCCAACATAAAAGGTCCTGCATTTGCACAACATCAGATATATCACCCCTTGGGTGTTATAATCTGCTACAAATTTAGGGTAACAAATCTCTTCATTTGGGAGTACAAAATGGGAGCCAGTGTTCGGGTTCGGGTTCAGGTTCTGGGTTCTGGTAGTTGATCACGCATGTTGAATAGCTGCAGGGCAGCCAATCAACAAGAGTTTCACTGGTTTGCCCTTAGAAGCCATCACAGCCATGCCTACTAATGGCATGGCTGTGATTGGCCAGTGCATCATGTGACCCAGCCTCTATATGAGGCTGGAGTCACAGTGCTGCATGTGACATGCTCTTGGGTTAGTGTAGGGAGAGGAAGCTTCCGGCGTTTTTGTGAGGGACAGATTTCAGACATTTTAACATCTGATCCTGCATCCTGAGATTACTACTACTGTTGCTCTGAGGGACAGATTGCAGAAATTTGAGATTTCACATACTGCTGCTTTGAGTGACAGATTGCAGATCAAACCCTTCATAACACAACGATCGTTAAGATCGTACACAATGATCAGATTGTGGGATCGTACACAACGATCAGATTGTGGGAGTAATTTAAGATTTCACATACTGCTGCTTTGAGCGATCTGACTGCACTAGGTAGAGGCTTCTGCTTAGAGGGACAGATTATTGTTCCAAAATAATCCCCTAGTTCTAAAGGGAGAGGTTCTAGCTGCAGCAGTAAGTGACACATTATTGTTCAAAAATCATCTCCTAGTTTATTTGATTTTAATCTATATTCCCTATCCCCATTTTTTTGTAGGGCACTTGCCCTACTCTTACCCCCATTCTACTTCCTTTTGCAGTCCTCTAGCACTTGCCAGGACTTTGTCACAGCCATTTTTGTGCCTAAAAGTTCGGGTCCCCATTGACTTCAATGGGGTTCGGGGTCCAGGATAACGTTCGGGCAACGTTCGGTGCCGAACCCGGACTTTTTCCCAAAGTTTGTTCGGACCCTCCAAACCCGAACGTCCAGGTGTTCGCTCAACTCTAGTCTTAAGGTGATTTCCCTATATTCACGGATGTATGTCCGTGGGTTCATCATACTATAGATGCCAATGGTCTGACAAAATATTCCTGAGCAGTTGTTGCTGGCCTGAAAACTTGGTGATACATCTCACGGTTGGGGTATTATTTTCCTTGGTATTGGATTTATACAGAAGTGCACTACGAAGTTGGTTGAAGGCTCTGTTGTAAGCCAAAAGGAATTTTGTATAACCTCTATGTAGTAACCATTGACGGTAAAAGGTTTGCCTGGTATTTGAAATCCGACAAATGTGTACAGTTCCTTCTTAATCTAATATATTACACCTATGGGATACTGCGAACAAGTGCAGCTGGGTTTGCATTTCCAGCATGCAAAATTGTATTCCCCAGCTTACAGTACAGGGAGATTTGGAGATCTAAAAAAGTAATAGTGTTAGGGTGACTATTGTAAATCTCAAATTGTATGTGTTGTCATTTAAAGTCCTCACAAATGTGCCAAGCAACTGACTGGTACCTGTCCAGATGATAACAATGAGGACCCGAGACAGCGGCTGGAGCACTATGCATAGAATGCATTAAGATGAAAAACCATGACACTCTTTAGAACTCCTTTAAGTTCCAAAAGCAGTTCATATTTTCAGGATATCCATACTACTAAGTGTGTCACAAGACACTAAAGCCTTTGCTTGTGAAAAGTGAGGTTACATGTTGGTTGCACTTGAGGACAAGCAGGGGGGCACTATTCTAAATAACTTCCAGTGCAGTTTTGATATAATATTCCAGAAAAAAATTTAACCAATATATAATTTATAGGTTTCTATTTTAGCAGATTATCTGCTCTTTTACTGGGGTCCCATACCCGGCCTCCTAATAAGCATACAGAATTGAAGCAGGATACAGGGAGGATCCAATTTCCCGGTGATAGTGGGAAATGTAATTTCAGTTTTATTTTGTAAAGAAAGGTTAATGCAAGTAATAAGACATGATGGGCCATTCCATAACGGCATTAAAACACTTCAGGCTCTGCGTTAAATGGTTAGAGGGCACAGTTACACAATTTATCAAGGCAACTCTATTAAAACCATGCAGTGTGTGTGATTTACAACAGCACACTTTTCTTTTCATTAAAACCATCATCAGAAATAAGGAGATGATTTCTTGACATCCTTTAACACATAGCCGTTTGTTTCCACGGCAACATGTCACTATAGCAAAAGCTGTTACTAACCCATTACATAAATCTAGACTGGGTTATTTTCCTGTGCAGGCCTCAATCGAAAGAGTGGGAGAAAGGAGATAGCCTTCTGGTTCTCCTTAGCAGATTCAACATCCTGTGGTGTCAGCATCAAGAAAAGTGTACAACACCATAGTTGCATTATTCAATAAAAACTTCCTAAGCCTAGTACAACATCCATATCATATATTGAGGTAACTCTATGGATATTAAAGAGCGAGTAAACTACTGTGTGTGTGAAGGGTTAGTAAATTTGCTACTTGAATTAAAAGAAGCTTGATTCTTGTATCATTCTTTAAATAACCTCAAACACAAGAAGTACAGGGTGGGCCATTTATATGGATACACCTTAATAAAATGGGAATGGTTGGTGATATTAACTTCCTGTTTGAGGCACATTAGTATATGTGAGGGGGAAACTTTTCAAGATGGGTGGTGACCATAGCGGCCATTTTGAAGTCGGCCATTTTGAATCCAACTTTTGTTTTTTAAATAGGAAGAGGGTCATGTGACACATCAAACTTATTGGGAATTTCACAAGAAAAACAATGGTGTGCTTGGTTTTAGCATAACTTTATTCTTTCATGAGTTATTTACAAGTTTCTGACCACTTATAAAATGTGTTCAATGTGCTGCCCATTGTGTTGGATTGTCAATGCAACCCTCTTCTCCCACTCTTCACACACTGATAGCAACACCGCAGGAGAAATGCTAGCACAGGCTCCCAGTATCCGTAGTTTCAGGTGCTGCACATCTCGTATCTTCACAGCATAGACAATTGCCTTCAGATGACCCCAAAGATAAAAGTCTAAGGGGATCAGATCGGGAGACCTTGGGGGCCATTCAACTGGCCCACGACAACCAATCCACTTTCCAGGAAACTGTTCATCTAGGAATGCTCGGACCTGACACCCATAATGTGGTGGTGCACCATCTTGCTGGAACTATGATGTCGGTGATAGGGAATTGCTGGCCATCAAGTCGGCTTTGGAGGAATGGCGGTACCTCCTGGAAGGAGCAGCTCACCCGGTATTGGTTTTTACTGACCATAAAAACCATAAGAAAAAGATATACTGTGAAGATACGAGATGTGTACCTGAAACTACGGATACTGGAAGTCTGTGCTAGCATTTCTCCTGCGGTGTTGCTATCAGTGTGTGAAGAGTGGGAGAAGAGGGTTGCATTGACAATCCAACACAATGGGCAGCACATTGAACACATTTTATAAGTGGCCAGAAACTTGTAAATAACTCATGAAAGAATAAAGTTATGTTAAAACCAAGCACACCATTGTTTTTCTTGTGAAATTCCCAATAAGTTTGATGTGTCACATGACCCTCTTCCTATTGAAAAAACAAAAGTTGGATTCAAAATGGCCGACTTCAAAATGGCCGCCATGGTCACCACTCATCTTGAAAAGTTTCCCCCCTCACATATACTAATGTGCCACAAACAGGAAGTTAATATCACCAATCATTCCCATTTTATTAAGGTGTATCCATATAAATGGCCCTCCCTGTATTATTAAAATGTAAGTTTATCCAAAATGTTTAATTTCTTTTGGATAGAGTAGAAAAGGGTTAAACCCCTGTCAATTTATTTTTTGCGGTTTGTGTACCATTGAGAATGTTTTTCTTAACTTTCTGTCCCAGCGACGGATGTTAAAGTAAATCCCCCAAAGTGAGGGAGAAACTCTTGACAGTTTGAGTACCATTGGAGACATTTTTTTTCAACTTCCTGTCCCAGAGACACAAGAAGTTAGAGTAAATCTTCCAAAGTGAGGGTAATTCCTCTCTTAGACAGTTGTCCTAAGAACAGTCACCCCCAACTTTGAAAGATTTCCCCTAACCTTTTGTTTTGGGGACAACTGTTTGGATTTCCTTTCAAGTTCTGTTTCAATGACAATAGTACAAAAGTACAAAAAGAGGGTAAATTTTCCCATTGGGAACGTAGACATCAAGTATAAATTGAGGAACACTTCCTCACACCGTCCAAAACTAAAAAATATAGACTGTCTAAGCTTAGTATAAAACAGTTAACATGAATAATTTTGCCTTTGAGAGTATATCTATTTTCTCTTTATATTTAGTAAGGCTTGTAGGATCAATGGGATTGTAGGCAGCACACTCACCCCCAAACTTACCAACATTAATAAAATGTAATAAATAAACAATCATATTAAAATGGCCGTGGCACCTTTATTGGTATTACAATTTTGAAATCATTAACTTTATTAAAAACAAATAAATAAACATATATTAAAACCTCAAAACTACCACTCAGACATAGAACTCAAGCAATATACTCTGAATAATGAATTAAGCAAAGTCTCCCCTTGATGCAAGGGTGACAAAACTACATAAACGGTGACAGGGTGGGATCGAGGAGAGCTCGCCAAGCCGATCCAGATCAACTCAAGCAGAGTCTTTTTATAGCCCTGATTACACGCGACAGAAGCTTCCAGAAGAAAACGTGTCTCCCGCCTAAAATCCCCATGATACACACAGTAAAATTTAAAGAGATACTATCCTTTTTTTTTTTTTAAACAGACGCAAATGGGATGTGGCTGCCACAATCCCATTCCATGGGCACTTGAGTTGTGCCCACCCTTATCATTCACACAAGTCCTCCAAAATGCATTTGTGTGTCTTTCAGATCAGTGGCATTATTAGACACCAACATCAAGGGATAAGATATATGTTAATGGTTAATTATTTAAAAAAATGGAGTAAAGTATTATTCAACTGGCAGCTAGAGAGAGGAGGAGGAGATCCCAGCATCTAGACTCTATCAGAGATATTGAAACCCAAAATCAACTGAATCCCAATGTAATCCTAAAGGAGTGCCTGCTTCATCTTAGACAGGAATTAAAGACAGCCCTTCTTGACACATTTAAAACAACCCAAAACAAATTCAGAGCCAACCACTACTCCACTGGCAACAAAGCCGGGAAAGCCATGGCTCTTAAACTGAAGGGACATTACAATAAAACAAAAATTCCACATTTATTTCACCCCTCCTCCAAAGAGAAAATCCTTGACCCGCAACAAATTGCTGATGCTTTTAGTAACTACTATAGTTCATTATATAACCTAAAAGATGACGCCACAACCTTCCAACCATCTGAAGAAGGAATAGATTCCTTCCTGCAAAGTGTCAGCCTACCAAAAATCTCTCAAGAACAACTGTCTAAACTAAATGAACCCTTTACTCCTCAAGAAATAATTGACACAATCTCCTCACTACCTCCCAAAAAGTCTTAAGGCCCTGACGACCTCACAGGAGAATATTATAAACAATTCAAAACAACTTTAGCCCCCTTCCTAGCACTGGTGTGTAATGATGCAGCCTCCTCCTCCTCTCTCCCTCCAGAAATGTTAAGAGCTCTTATCATAACGCTGCCAAAGCCGGGGACACAAAACTTCTGACCCATATCCCTTCTCAACACTGATACAAAAATTTACGCACAAGTAATAGCCACCAGACTGGTTGATTTAATGCCCCTCCTTATCCATCAGGACCAATCAGGATTTACGAAGGGCAGGCAAACTCACAATGCCTCTCATAGATTGATTAACATTATCCACTATGCTGAGACCACCAGAACGCCTTCTCTGCTCCTTTCTTTGGATGCAGAGAAGGTGTTCGACAGAGTACACTGGGGCTACCTTGGTGCAACCTTGACCAGGTTCGGCCTACAAGGACATATTTTCTCAGCAATTATGGCCCTGTACTCCTCCCCCTCGGCACAAGTTTATGCCTCAGAAATGATACCCGAACCATTTACCATCAGCAATGGGACTAGGCAGGGATGTCCTCTATCCCCACTCATATTTAATCTGATTATGGAACCCCTAGCAGAACATATCAAGTCAAACAATACAATTTCAGGTTTCCACATTGGCACCAAAGAGCATAAAGTGAACCTATTTGCTGATGATGTTATTTTAATGCTCACCAATCCCCACTCTTCCCTGGCTTCGGTTCAGCGGGTTCTTCAATGCTTCAGTAAGGTATCATACTATAAAGTGAATGACGCTAAGTCTTCTATACTTGACTTGGGCATGGATTGAGTGACTAGTAACTTATTGTGCAACATATATCCCTACACATGGGCGGACACAGGCATTACTTACTTGGATATTACTCTCACCAAGTCAACAAAATTGCTTTTTACCCACAACTACACCGCAGTCAAAACGATGCTTACATTAGAAACCTCAAAATTGTCCAAGTTCGAACTCTCCTGGTCTGGCCCCCATGCCGCCTTTAAGATGATGCTCTTGCCCAGGTCATTGTACTTTTTTCGTACGTTACCTCTACTACTATCAAAAGCCTACCTCAAATCCCTGCAATCTATTCTTCCCCACTACATCTGGCAAGGAAAAAAACCTAAATGCAACCATCTATGTCTGATTAAACACAGACTCGCGGGAGGTACTGGTCATATTGATATACCAGACTACTACCTGGCTTCCATTCTTTCACAAATGAAAGATTGGTTATTATCGAGACCAACCACATTGTGGGGAGACATTGAAAATTTACTGACCCCAGGCCATAATCTTAGAGACTGGCTCTTCAGCACAGTGGTCAACTCACCCTCTATCAAATTCTACCCTCCCACTATATAGGCCTCTACCAAAGCATGGAAAATTATTCACCACTCCAAATGGAGCAGCTCACCCACAAAATCTATTCCAATACCCACACAAGCTCTACAATTACTGTCTCCTGACTTGACCACCCCTGCTTGGATGATCAAGTTGGGCCCAAACACCAAAGACCATTAATACTCCACAAAACATTCCAACAAATCCAAACCCTAACTACAGCCCCTGATAAAGACTTTTTCACTTTCCTTAGAATTCAATATTGTCTGGCTACCTATCCCTATATGGAAAGTTCCATGCCAGGAGAAATTTGGAACTACTTCTTCTCCAACCACACTAAACACAAAGGAATCTCCATAATCTACACCACTTTACAAGAAAAGAAATATTTTGACAAATCTAAACCCTTCAAGGAGTGGGAAACCCACTTACAAATGGCTTTTACAGAAGGCCAATGGCAGTCTGCGCTCAAATCCATTTATAGGGCCACATGCTGCACAGCTCTTTGGGAGGTCACTCATAAATGATATATGAGATGGTACCTGACCCCACAAAGACTGCACACCATGTTCCCTAACTCTTCACCCACTTGCTGGAGAGGATGTGGCCACATAGTCACTCTACTCAACACGTTTTGGTCCTGCCCACACCTGGATGCTTATGGTCTGAAATATCTTCTTTGATTAACAGTATCCTGAAAAGCAACATTATTCTAACACCGCATCTAGCCGTCCTGAATCAGACCATTGACCTGATCCCATCTGAATACCGGTCAATCACCACTCACTTCCTGTTGGCATGTAGGCTACTAATAGCTAGGAAATGGAAACCTAACAATATACCAACAATTACAGACGTGATTTCTCTGGTTCAAACCCACTACACCTATGAATCAATAATAGCTTATAGTACTTCTTCTCATCACAAATGCAATACCCTTTGGGATCCTTGGAAATTGTAGTATAGCACACACATTATCTCACGCGATAATCACACTATATTCTGATATGACAATGCAGATGTGAAGACTCTTTTCTCTTCCTCTCAGTTCTCTCACAACTTTCCTCTTTCCTTCCCCCTCCCCTCCTTTCAAGCAGAGAGGAAAAGCCTCATACCCTATATTCTTGTTATTTGTTGAAACTAGCACTACCTACTGTTATCAAGTTAGAAGGTTTTTTTAATTTGTGTTAACAGACTTTACGATCCTAACACCTCTAAATTTGATTGTATTCTGTATGAGCTGGGGTATGCCCAGAGGCTCTGTTTTGTTATTCCTACGTAAAAATCCAATAATCATAAGTTAAAAAAAAAAAATGGAGTACAAAAGGACAAGTGGTGGTGTTATGCATATTAAAAGTAATTTGTTTACATCACAACAACTATTGGTGAATAAAAAAAAATCACTCTATCAATTATACATATATTGCAAGGATTTTAGTTATTTTTTTTGCACTCATAACTTTCTCTGTTCTGAAAAACATTTTTTTTTTCACACTGATCTTTCAATAGGAGAGTCAGTCTTCATGACTGCTGATGATTACAGGCATAATGAAATTGCAAAATCATTTTGATATCTAGTCAATTTACCAATTGAACCACTTAACTGTGGCCACCGTCAACACCATACTTGATTTTATCACCAAACAATTAAAAATCAGGCAACTGTTTGATCTAGGCCCAGGCATACTGAAAGAAATAAAGGAAACGGTATTGAGTGGTTTCTGGCCTCTGTGTCTCAGGGCTGTATGATTTCAGCATATAACTGCTTGCTGTTGGTTCAGAGGCTCCATGCACTGTAAAAACTGAGTTTATAGCAGAATAGTATGTGTTTATCACCTTTAGATTTTAGGGGATTAAATGTTACCATCTCACTTTAGGAGTTATGTGTTGAGGGAAGGAAAACTTTAAAATAGCTTTAGTCCAGGGTTAAAATATTGGCCGAGAGTTATTTACACTGGTTCCTGGCACTGATTGCATGTTACTGAAAATTACCAGAAACAGTTATAAAATAAATATATTCAAAATAAATTGCAAATTAGTCCAATGTCCTCAATTTTGCCACATTTCATGAAAATCACCTTTTTCCCTTTCGGATAACTTGAGTGTCTATTTGTTGTAAAAAAAAAAGGCTTTCACTTAAAGTAGAACTATAGGCAAAACTTTTTTTTTTGGATAGAATAAGGGAGGGTTATAACTCCTGTCAAATTTTATATTGCCAACTGTGTTCCATTGCAGAGATTTCCTTTCACTTCCTGTCCCATAGCCAAACAGGAAGTGAACATAAATCCCTGCAAATTAGGAAATTCTTTGGGGACCCTCAGGTTACCAGAACTAGGGTCCCCATAGGAAAACTTCCCCTCTATTACTTTTCTGGGGACAACCCAAAATGTAGGATTTTCTGTTACTTTCACTTTCAATGATAATGGTAAACAGAACAAATAGAGAGGGTGATTCTACTTCTACGGGGCACAGACAGCAATAAAAACTGACGGGTGTTCTAATCACTCTGCACTCTATCCCAAACTAAAAAAAAAAAAAAAAATTCAACCTGGTTAACTATGTAACTATTGTCCATGATTACAAGTGTCCTTCTGTTCTCCAATTTCTTTATGTTCTACAATGCTTTATTTATTATAGTAAAACCCCAGCCTGTGTACTTTGTCTCTAGTAAATTAAAGTGCTACGTTTTGCCTAAAATTAAACACTTCTTTTAAAATGGAAAGCACTTTGGATTCATACTATTCATTTTTTATTGTAATTGTTCATTCTCTATCTTCTACCAAAATTACTGCATACTGTAGTTTTAGCATGTTTTCCTGTCTAAAGAAATCATGCTTATTACTAAACCTAGATCATTTGTAAAATACCATTTTGCTAAGGCCTGGCTACAGCCTAAAATATCCACGTATTAACCGAGTGCTTGTTATTTCCTGCTTCAAAATTGTCTTTACAGATATATGAACAGTTTCTCTTTGTCCACTGATATGTAAATATCTGTGACTATTGTACAAGGTTTCTGTTTTACATGGGGCCTCTGTGATCTGTGGTTTGCAGATGTACTTTGCAGCCAGAGTTATAAAAGCATATGATATGCCTATAAAATATTGGAATAGATTACTATATTGCAATATCTCTGAGTGCTTGTCAAATGTGCTTTGTACTTTGTAAAGATATAAATGGTATAATAAGGTAGTAGAAATTTTGTTCTGTCTCTGCCACCATTCAATCATTTCATGTGTCAATCTGGATCTGGTGGTAAGTTGGTTAATTTTCTGAAGTCATTTTTTTTCCTGCTACTCAGTCTCTACATCAGAAAGATTCTGCACTGACCCATTTTGTAAATTATAGATTGTACACATTTTCCATAACTTTGCCTCCTTCTTGATATTATTTTTGTGATTCCTTCATCCTTTTCCAGGCTGTCTGATTGCATGGGGCTTCAGCTTTGGGGATGTCAGGACTTCAGTAAGCTGATTACTTGCCTTATCTAAGGTACTAGCTACTTTGGTGTAATGATTTTGAAAGATGTCTCTGATTAGGTAGAGAAGAGGGCACTGTACTAACAGAAAAGATGGTGTTAAAGTTATAGTTCTGGTTAGAAAGTGATTTTGCTGTCTGCAAGTAAAACAGGCATCAGATGCATAACTAAAGGGCTCAACACAATATGTGGAAGTTTTCCTCCAAACTTGTGTAAGGCCCCATTAAATGCCCAACTATGGCTAAAACATTTAATCTATTAAGATTTCCAGCCTTTTTGCTGTCTGTATCATGTACCTGGTGTTGGAGGCCAATAGATAAAGAGGGCTTCCTTTGTAGCTAAGTACAAGACTCCCCTGAAGGTGGAGCAGGAGGAGTCGGGCTCAAAGAAGCATGGGTTATCTGCTGCAGTGCTTGCAGAGACATTGTCAGAGGAACACCTAGGTATACAGCTGATGCACTGGAATGGTGTCTGCATACAGGTGGCACCCATGAGAAGCAGCAGGTTTCAAGCAGAACAGAGAACTGGAGAGTAGTCGGTTGGAAGCCAAGGTCAGATACCAGGGGTAAATAAGAGCAATCATAGTCAGAAGGATAGCCAGGGTTATACACAGGAGAGCAGAGAGAGATGATCCATTAGACAAACCGGGGTCAGGCCAGGAGGCAGGCAAAGTCAGTAACAGGTATTTACAGATGCAAGGGGTACACAGGAACAATTGCAGAAAGTGACTGGCCTCCTTATAAAGGCCGTTTGGCACCAAACTGGATTGGGAGCACACATAGCTATGTACTAGTGCACATGTGTGTTCCAGGGCGCACCCATTGTGCGTCAATACTCATTTCTGTGGCCATGCAAAGTAGTGGCAGAAAAGCAAGGTCTTCAAGCACCTCTGCTGCTGACAGGAAGTTGGTTTAATTAGCTTCCTATTGTACAGGAAGTGAATTAAATCAAGATACAGACAAGAATTAAAGTACTGTAGTATTTGGAACTTCCGCTGGTTGAATTCCTCCCCCCCCTCAGGTGTCACATTTGGCACCATCCGGGAGCTCTGGCCGGCCGCTGCAGCCACTGACATCAGCAGCCCGGCTCCCTCCTCCCTGCTCGCTCTGCTACTGGCCGCCTGGCCAATAGCAGAGCGCAGTGGAGCCTCGCGCATGCGCAGTAAGGTGCCCGGCGTGAAGCTGTAATGCTACACATCCGGGTTCTCTTACCCGCAATGGAGGTGGCTGCACCTGTCCCCCGATCCGAAGATCGGCGGCGGGTGCAGACATCGCTGGCCCCCAGGACAAGTAAGTGTCCTATTATTAAAAGTCAGCAGCTACTGTATGTGTAGCTGCTGACTTTTATTTTTTTTTTCCCTGGCGGACCTCCGCTTTAAGACATATTTTTTAAATAAAAAAGATATTGTACTTACCTGTTCTGTGCAACAATATTGAGCAGAAAGATTGAGTTGCTTATCCCTTCTTCTGGCAGTCCCTCACTGGCACTGTCAGCAACTTCCTTCTTCTGGTGCCTTCTGCAGCAAGCCAGGTGCTAACATGTGTGCTCCTGCTGGGTCTTGAGCCAGGCTGTGTACATCTATAGACACACACAGTGCTGTTAATCCACACCCCTGTTCCCTCTTCACAGGAGTTTGACTAATGGCAGCAGGAGCCTATGACTCTGCTGCCCTCAGTTACACTTTGAAAGCAGGAAGTGATAGGAGTGGTGACATGGAGCCAAGCAAGTGTTTATTGACAGAGGGGAGTAAGACAAGTAGTGGGGCATTTTTTACCTTAAAGTCAAACTAAACCCTTCTATCCTTTACAGATAAGGAAGCTGCATCTTAGCCTCTGTTGATCTGCAGTTGCCATGGTGCTGCACGTGTGATCAGTTATAACACCAGCTATTTGGTGGTTTGACAGTTTAGTTGAAAACCCAAGCAAATGTGACAGTTATTCACAGCAGGCCTTGAATATAACGGTTTTGGGAAACCATTAAATTGTTAGATTTCGTTCTGCTTTAATGAAGAGAATGTTTAGACTTTAAAACCACTTTAAAGCCTCTGCATTTTTTGGCTAACACATTTGGGGAGATTTACTAAAGGCTCCTTGCAATAAATTAAACATACTCCAATAAACTATTTGTTAAAATTCTTACCCCAGCACTTGCTGTTTACAATTTTCAAGGCTGAAGGCTACTGCTCTCCAAATGCTGCATACCTGAACTTTCATACTTCACAAAAAAAATTAACAGTGGCCTTGTGCAGTTTCCAGTCAGTCTGTTAGCTTGAAAAAGGGGGTGTTGAGGAGGAGAGAGGAGCAAGAGAGTGCCTTTCTATGCTAGGCTACAGGATGTGTTTCTATTGATGCACACAGTGTAGGGAGACAGAACACTAGCTCCTGCATACAAGGATGGCTCCATAGGATGCTGCAAGAGAAATGTGTCACCTTGAAACTGGTAACCCGGGCCAGCGCTCATGACACTAGCTTAAACTGGAACATAAGGCAAGATTAAAAGATAAAGTAGCTGCATGAACTAACTCTGCCAGATACCGCTCACAGGAGTCCTGCACTCCCAAAACCTCCCCGGGGGAACCCCAAGACATGGACCAGCTCCTGCTGCAAGCAGCTCCCCGCCTGGACCCCTTGCTATCAGGCTCACATGCAGCCAATATGGCAGATGCACAAGTGACAGGGGAAGCGCCGCAGAGCATCTCACAGCCTGCCTCTCCACCTGAGACCACTGAGGAGCAATACACCCAGATCGCTCAAGTAGTAGCTGCCCTCCTATCCCCGACAATAACTGCAGCGGTGGAAAGAGCCATAGCATCCGGCAGAACATAACTCAGAAAGGAGATGGATGAGCACCCCAAACGGATAGGGGAGCTGGAACACCGCCTCTCAGACATAGAGGATGAGATTCAAGCATCATAGGCAAGTGAACAACTGAATCGCACGGAGCAATGCATACTAGATAAATTGGACGATCTGAGAATCGTTCCAGCAGGAACAATTTAAGGATCATAGTGCTCCCGGAATCCTACAATTCTGGCGGGCTATCTGAGATCTGTGCAAACCGCAGGCCCTGGGCATATCAGCAGCCTGCACGGTGGAGAGGGCCCATTGTATAGGCCCCCCCTTCAACGAACGCTGCTCACCTCGCCCTGTCATAGTGAGGTACTTAAATTACGCTGACAAAGTGGTCATTATCAGATCATTCAGAAATGCTAAATCTCTGCAACTGGAAGGGCAAAAGTTATTAATCTTTGCAGACTCAGCGTCACAAAGCCTTCCAACCCACCTGCTCAGCCCTCTACCAAAAAATATATAGTTCACCCTGTCCTACCCAGCAACTCTATGTTTCACAGATTCTTCAGGTGACTTAAAAGCATTCTCCCACCCTGAAGAGGCTGCCAATTATCTACTGCTCCCCTCCCTTCACCATCACCGACCACCAGGGATCTCCGAAGCCAAAGGAAGGACTCTCCAAAAAGGGTCCGCTACTCCAATAGGCCCAAGCAAGATGGTGCAGTTTGATCCACACATCTAGGGGAAATATGCTCCGCAACCCCACTACGACCTACATCTATCTTTCCAGAACATCTCTAACATCTCCTCATACTGCAAGTATCCTATGACTAGGAGTCTCCACATATAATCCATGTTTTGAACCATAGGATACTATAGAGACACGATTCGGTATACGTTGGAATTAAGATATTTGTTTGCTATGTTACCATTCTTTCTCTCTTTTATTCTACAGCCTTACCGGAGGTCCTTCTCTCCTACTAGAAAACTGTAACCCGGTCTTCATAAACCTCAAAAGTTACAACCCCCCCTGGGGCTTCTAGCAACACAGCCAGTGAGTGAGTAAATCTGAAGCATCTCCGGTAACGCTGTCTCGTATGAGTGTTCCCCTATGTGGAAAAAAGAGAAGTCCATGATTTCATTTATGCTATGTTATGTTTTTATTCCTTATTTTGTTTACCAGTGTTGGGAATCCTACCTCTCCACACCTTACTCGTTAGAGCATGCCTACAAATCTAGCCTCCTCCCCTCCATATTCCTCCACATTCAGACGCCTCCTCAAATCTCCTCTTATAGAATACACATCTCATATATAAACCCTCCTAAAATCATAGATCCCCCATGAAAATAGTTTCTTGGAATATCAAGGGACTAAGATCTCCCCACAAAAGAATGGCTGTCCTGCGCCACCTAAAATGCCTCAAAACAGACGTAGCCATGCTCCAAGAAACCCACCTCCTAGCAGATGACTTTACAGGCATGCGCACCTCCCGTGTGAGGTCCTTTCAGAGGAAACTGATGACAAAGGCCGGGTTTCGATCCTCAGGCTTAAAATAAACAATAGAGAAATAGTATAGGCCAATGTCTATGCACCCAACTTGCCCCCCAAAACATTCTTCCAAAGCCTCACAGCCCTACTAGCCCCATATCTCCATCTCCTGATGCTTATATGCAGCAATTTCAACTTCGTCAAGCATTCCCAGGAAGACAGATCAAGAGACAAACCAACTCAGACATCTCCCTCACCCCCCTCTGACACCCCCCTGAAATAATTTGCAGACACTGTACATCTAACTGATGTGTGGAGGATAGCCAACCCTATTGGAAAAGAATATACTTTCTTTTCTCCTCCCCACCGAAGTCTATCAAGAATAGGCTACCTGCTATGCTCCCCCTCTCTGATACAATACTCTTCAGACCCACAAATTCTAGAAACTGCAATTTCAGATCATGCCCCAATATCAATACTCCTATCGGGTTTCTATCCTCCCAAACCTTTTAGAACTTGGTGCTTCCCTTCCCACTTGGCAGACAATCAAGAAATGCTCACACTGATCAAAAACACATGGGAAGAATACACTGAAACCAACTCCATCCATGCAAATGATCCCAACCTTTTCTGGGCAATGGGGAAAGCGGTTCTACGTGGCCTAATCATAGGATTTACATCAGCTCACAAGAAGAGAGTTGCTGACCAATTCCAAACCGCCAGCAACTCCCTTCGCGAGGCCCAGACTCAACTGAATTATCAAAACACTCCAGAAAATAGGAAGCTTTGGAAAGAGGCGAAAAAACGCTTTGATCTATGGGCTATGGCTCGAGAGCGATATCAGATGTCGTGCTCTGCACTGCAATATCATAAATTTGGCAACAAAGCCAGAAAACTATTATCCTATTTATGTAAGGGAATACATGTCCCCACCCACATCAATGCTCTTAAACAATCTAACGGCACCCTGACCTCCACCCCCCAAGGTATCATCACCACTCCAGAAAAATTCTATGCCAAACTATATGGGGAAGACCCCATAGACGAACAAACTGCTCATGACTTTCTCCAACAAACATACCTCCCCCAAATTGATCCTGCCCACCTAAACAAATTGAGCACACGGATCCAAGAGGCAGACGTGAGACAAACTATAGCATCCTTAGCCCCAAACAAAGCCCCAGGTCCAGACGGCTATACTTCTGAATTCTTCAAAGTGGCTTTGGATGTAATCACCCCCAACACTCATCTCCCTATATCACACAATCCTCAATGGAGGAGCATATCTCCCCTCAGGATACCAAGCCTATATCAAGATACTACCAAAGAAAGGCAATCTAGACTCAAAAATGTTATTTAAAATCATGGCTAGAAGACTTGCCCCAATCACGCCTTCCTTAATACACCCGTCGCAAGCCGGGTTCACAGTCGGGAGATTCAATATCCGCAAGGTACTCACGATCCTTGAGCAAGCTAGGACCAGCTCAGAGAGCGACAATGCTATTATCACACTAGACGCCGAAAAGGCCTTCGATAATGTTAGTTTTCGCTGGCTGAGTCTGGTCCTTCAAAAATGTGACTTTTGAGGCCCTGTCCTACACTTAATCACTTCCATGTATGCAACACCATATGCAAATGTCATTGCAGCAGGCCTAGTTTCTAATAAAATCCCCCTTCACAAGGGAACCCATCAAGGCTGCCCCATGTCCCCTTTACTATTCAACTTGGCGATAGAACCCCTCTCCCGCCATATTCTCTCCAATCCAAACCTACATGGCATAACAGTTGGGGAACAAGAAATTCGATCCACTCTTTTTTGCAGATGATATTTTGATATTCTCCTCTAATCCCAGTTCAGATATCTCACAAATCCAAGAAATATTCACATTTATACATTGTTCAGGCTTGCGAATCAATTTCTCAAAAAGTGAAATCCTGCCTCTCTTACACACTAGATTACCATCATGGGCAGCCCACTCAATATTCCCACTCAATATTCCCCATAGCTAAAGGCCATATAACATACCTAGGCATTAAAATATTAAAATCCTCAGCTTCCTTATACCACCTGAACTTTCCCCCCATTATCTCCCACTTTTATCATTAGGCAGATGTCACCTGTTAAAAATGATGAGCTTCGCCAAACTTTTTTACTCTCTCCAGACCATCCCCCTACTACTGCGACACAAAGACATTCAAACCATCCATAAAGCCCTCTCATTTTTCATATGGAAAGGCAAACGCCCCTGCATAGCCCTATCCAAGCTCTTTCTACCAAAACATGAGGGCGTAGAAAATCTACCAAATATACGTATCTATATTAGTAGTATAGATTCTATAACTGTCTCTTAAGAGTAGGTTTGGACAGGTTATCAGGGAACTCAAGATACTCTCATTTCAAATTGGAAGCTCAAATGATGGGTTAAATTGAACTAGCTGCAGTTCTACACTCCAAAACAAATTCCCTACCACCCTCATTACGACATAACCTGCTGTTGAGGGACACAATCATTGCTTGGAGAGAAATCAGAAACAAGCTGGGCCTCTCACCCTTTATCTCCCGCCACTTTCCTATCATGGCCATCCCCTCTTCACACCTCCTACTCAATTTGCAGCGTTCCACTCTTGGGCATCATTGGGTCTAACCAGATTTGCCCAACTAATTGACCCTACCACTGGCAAGCCCCTCCCATTCCCGGACATCCAAGCTCACTTCCAACTGCCTCGACACCACTTTATTTATGTACAGCAAGCTATAAGTTTTGCTAACAGCCTCCACCCTGACAAGCAAAAACGCTTCAAATCCTCCTTCCCAGACTCTTTGCTATCCAATGAACAACTAAAGATATCAGACATATACAAACCATTATCCTTGAAACTCAACAATCTCCACAGGCAAAGACCTTCCCCTGCTTGGAATTTCCTTCCTAAGGAGCTACACACTTTGCCTTGAAAGGCTATAACACCAATCATACATTTATTGTAAATTCATTTTGGAGGGAGCAGCAACTAAAAATTTTGCACTGAGCTTATATGCCTTTCTCAGCAGCCCCAACATCAAATATACCATTTCATTGCGCCTGGTGCAACATCCTCAGACCTACCCTTTACCACAGACTTTGGGAATCCCCCCCATAGTGGACTTCTGGAACGAAGTAGAGAACCTGGCTAACCTAACCGTAGGATACAAATCTGGCAGAAACCCTTTTCAGGTTTTTGGACCTATCTTCCTATTCACAATCTGGAGAAAACAGAACCATAGTAAACAGACACAAACCGTGGCTAACAACATGATTTATGTTGGCCAGAAGCCATCCTCAAACAGTGGTCCTGCAACACCCCGCCTTCCATTCTTATGGTAAAAGCCAAACTTACCGACCTCCTCCGGAAAGAACTCCTGGACCTGACATTGAACCCTGGCAACCAATCCCGCTTCCACAAGAAATGGGACCCCTTCATAGAAAAATCTACCAACCCTACAGGCCTTCTTCAAGCCACCTTTGGACCCCCGGATAACAGATGAGATCTACAGTCCAACCTCCCCCCTACCATTTTGTGCTCCTGGACAACACTACGAGACGTCAGAATTAGCTTCTCATTCTACCTTGTACACCTAGGACCCTACCCACCTTTAAACAGCTTATCGCCACCTTCCATAAAAGGGTCTAGCCCAAGAATCATTTGTCTGATCCCATACCCCCTCCCCCATTTCCACATTTTATAAGCTGTATACTTCCTTCTGATACTTCAAGACCTCAGAGGCTGTATCATAATATTTGATAACTGATTCCTGTAATTTGTTATTTGCTCTAACTGACCTTCTATTCTACTCCACCTTTCTACATAGTGGACTATATAATCTGTACTGCTTATTTTTATCCACACTTCCCAACCCCTCTTGCCCCCCCCCCCCCCCCCCGCTGTCCCCTCATCTCCCTCTTCTTTCCCTTGTTTCCTTTCTTCTGGGTATATAAGAATTATAGTGTTGTTTCCTGTTTGTAAACTTGATAAAATCCAATAAAATTTGTTTAAAAAAAAAAAGAAGCTGCATGTGATGTAGGTGGGGTAGGGCTGAAAGTAGACCTTTTCATCCATGTTTTCCCATTACATTGTTGGGTGCCAAGTTTGGGCCAGAGAGGACTACCCCCAGGGTAGGTTATTCTAGGCTTTGCTAGGCTCTTGAGATGGGATCATTGTATTACACGTGGGGTACTATTATTCTGTTCCGTTTTCATCAATGCCCTGAGACCAGGCCACCGTGGGGGGGAATGCTCAACTTAAAGGCGGGCCTCTGCTTTTAGAGATGAAGGTACACCATGTACAAATGCACCATAACTGTTCTCCAGTTAACTCCTGGGTCCCCATGACAATGTACACCTTCTCTATACCTTACATTTAGGAGGGACACAAGAAGCCCTGTCCACATCCACCTGTCCAGCGTATCACGCCTACCTCACTCCCACTAATGGGACACCAACTCCCTCCTGCAAGAGGCTATCCCACCTGCCCCAAGCAAATGCCTAACGACAGGTTGCTTAGTAGACTTCCGTTACCATGGGTAACTACTTCGGCACACAACACTATCTTTGGTACTGATGTGTTCATATCCCAGTGTATCTAGTGACCCAAACTACAGACCACGTGCGCCGGTTCCTTGCATTACACCCCTGGAGTAACTTCAGACCAGGCAGAGACAAAATTTCAAAGCTTTCCTTAGAAAAGTGCAAAATGAACATCTTAACGTCCAACATGCAAGAACAAGATTTTTCCTACATCTCTAAATCACTCCTAACTCAGGCTGTATGCTGCCCCAGCATATCTGCAAAGGTACCATATACAAAGAATTGGATCCATTGGTAGCATTTCCCAGTGCTGGAATCTTCGGGATGAACCATAGGTCCTTATGACTTTCTAAATCATGGCAAGCGGCATTCCTCTGCTCGTACTGGGTGTGGCCCTCTGATTTTCTCCCTTATGGGGTTCTCTTACAGCATCTGGGACTCTCTGTTCAGGGGCAGAGGGGTGGGGAGCTTTGCTCCAGACCAGCTCTAACCCTCCCATTTCAGCACTTACCGTATATACTCGCGTATAAGCCGAGTTTTTTGACACTGATTTTGTGTCAAAAAACCGAGATTCGGCTTATACGCGAGTCAACAGTGCCGGTACGAGCGCGAGGGCACATTCCGCTGGCACCCGCGGCGGCAGAGAAGCATTCCAGGGATGTCTTCACGTCCGCTGACGGCCTGCTGGAGGGTGGAACTTCAGCTCAGTCACACTTGTGACGTGACTGGGCTGAAGGTAAGGGCAGAGGACACAGGCACTTCCTATGAATGGAATAAGGCTGCCGTGTCCTTCTTATATGTAAAAATGTAAAGGAAAAAAAAACAGTTTGGCAATTCGATTAACTAACCATATTAACCCTTATTGTATTAACAATAAGGGTTAATATGGTCAGATATTCAAATGACAAAACTGTGTTTTTTTTTCTTTGCATTTGACATATGTTAAGAACACAGCAGTAGAGTTGAGCGAACACCTGGAAGTTCGGGTTCTGCTGGTCCGTCCGAACTTCGTGACAAAGTCCGGGTCCGGGTCCGGACGGAACCCGAACGATCGCACGGATGAGATGACGACACAAGAATTGTATACAGTTTACGTTTCTTTTTTTTTGTGTCAAAACAGTAAACTTATAGACTGGTATAATTGGGAATAACAATTATGTTATTCCCAATTATACCAATCAATTAGCTTAACGGTTTGACAAAAAAAAAGGAAATGTAAAAATGTATATTCTTCCTGTGCCGTCGGAATAAGGTAAGTATCCTTCACGGACACAGGAGACGGGAATGGAAGTCGGGTCAGTGCAGTGTTCACACTGACTCGACTTCAAGGTGGGAGGTCGTCCGGCAGTCGCCTGCACTTCTGTAGGGACCTTACGAAGAGACGGCGGCGCCCACGGTCGCCTTACACGGG